>PKRV01001281.1:1999934-2094490 GCA_003709505.1 Hyphantria cunea
GTGGAATGCCTTTACGCACTTCGCTCCCCCCCTGCGGGTACAGGGGGTTCGCTTCGTGTGGGACTCCTGACTGACACCAGCCAGACTACCCACTAAACCACCACGGTGTGCCACTCTGCGCCTGAGAAGGGAGGGATCCAGGAACCGCTTTCTTACGCCATCCGGACCCTTATTTAACCACGCTGCCGCAAGCTTTCGTGAGCGGTATACATAGTTAGTAAAGACAAACTACGCGTCACATAACTGGTATCACTCAGGGAAGGGGCTTTATGAGTAAATAGAACCATTTATTTTTAATTAGTAAGAACGTTCTGTATTATATAAATAATAATCTCATAATCGACAACACCAAAGGTATATTGAAATGTTCTTCTATGTCTTTAGAAAGGTAAAACCTTGTATAACAGTATTATATTTTACTCAGCTTTACTCAGTTTAAAGTGACTATGCGGCCATTTTTGACATATGACAAGTTATTGTGTGAAGTTACTTATGATAAGCAAAATATATCATAATTACCTTGGGCCCTATTCATATCGTAAAGGTAAGCCGCAAGAACTTTTATCACTCTTCCCCCCGTGAACGTAAAACATGTTTAAAATATTGTGAATTTATATTCTATCTAATTTACTCGAGCGTTTAATTTAATTATGATAGAATACATAATTAAATTAAACGCTCGAGTTGTATACACGTAAAAAAGATTGATTATACATTTAGAACATCAAAGTCATGTAACTCATGTTAAACACGATCTGTCTTCGGGAAACCACTGCCTCTGTCTTGTCTTAAAATTTAACAAGATTATTCAATTATGTATTTACTCTCTCTCTCTGTTTAACTTACAGTTGAGACGACTCTTAAGACATCAGACAACTTTGTAATACTTTGGCCGAAAGTATTACATAAAATTAGAATAATAAATCTCAATCATACTTTCAATTATTCATATCGAAGACTTTATAATTAGGGATGTGGTGGAATTAGGGCGACGGTAATCAATTTATGGTCTCCCTGGCAACTTGCGAAGTTGCTCTCGTCACGCGCCCTACCCGATCGTCTAACTACGAAGCTAAATTGTCTTGTCGATAGCTCTTTGTATTTCGTTAGTGCTCTTAGCCAAAACTACTAATTGAATACGAAGGTTTAGTACACATAATTACATATTTGCTTTTTACGTTTTATTGCTCTTTGATTATCTTAAAGCCCAGAGCGACTGAGATTCGTTAAATTATTAAAACATAAATAAGTTAAATTTTGCACTCATTTTTGCTTTCGTAGTTTCTATCCAATAAAAAAATTAGGTATAAATTACAGTGAAACATTTATATATTTATAATACTTACATACTATCACCACAGATAAATTTCTTACTCGTAAGTTTGTTTTAATTAGATTTTTTTATAAAATAGATTTTTTTAAATGTATATTTTAAGGAGTGCAACTCAAGATGTATTGTTCTATTACCTTAGTGCCAATCTTATTTAAATTTTATCACACATATACTTTTTGTATTGCAAAAATAGGCGTTGTAAATAAGAGAAACAATTTGCTGTTAACGGATTTTACAGTTTTTTTATCAAATTAATTTGAATCTCTTATAGTATAAGACTCAGTTATCTACTGAAACTTACAGCTAACATAATAATAACAATAATATATGATTGAGAATAGCAGAATTACATCACATTTTGTCTATAGAATTTAACCCTCTCCTGAGAGGAGACCCGAGCCCAGTAGTGGGACGTTATGGGTTGTTGATTGATAGAATTTATAATTATTATGTAAACAATAAATGTTATTGAAACATAAACCAAATTAGTATTTCAAGTCGCTAATCTACGTAATTAATTAATTTTTATTTTAATAAACTTATCTGAACTCATATACCTTGATTACTTCTCAAAGCTACAAACCGTGCAACGTAGGACCCAAGCGGTAAAACTTTACGCGTATGTATGCAACTTACTCGTCGTGAGTCTGCCTCCACGTTTCACAGCTCCGTTTGCAACGAAGGACTTTGAATATTGCAATAGATGAGCAAAAGAGATGGAATTATCACGATTATATAGAGCAGAAAACGTTATATTACTGACCCACTATTGTATGGAATTATGTTGGTATTTGCTTTGTGGACTTACATGTACATTGCCGAGAGACAAATCGACAAAGAATACGACACTAAGCATAATGTTTCAGTAATTCCAAAATTAATATAATAAACTTGCAAAAATTATACACAAAAAAGTAGGTTATAATAAATTAGCAACCAGGTCCGGATTCACATTATTATATTAATAATAAATATAAGGCCATAATAAAAGGGCAGAGGTAAATATGACAATTCATAGAAATTATATCAAAATTAAAATTTTGTCGTACGCATTATGTTCAACAAAACTTTGTTATGGATTTAAAAAAAACATTAATTAAATCCCGTTACATGGCGACGCGTAACGCGCGTATTTCAACCAAGACTTAATTTCTAATTACTAACATCGCACTGTTTTTTGTTCCCTAGTCCATGTCCACCATTGTCCCCTAAACAAGCTCCTATTCACTGCAACAGGACAGCCGCAGTACGTTCTTACAGAATGTAGAAGTTTGGTAGACCAATGAGCGACATTCTACAATCACCATCACTCCCAGAAACATGTTGCGACCTGAAAATGCTACTAAGTTTCTGGGATGATCTAGGATGGTTGCGTTGAAAGATGACAAAACCCACGTACAATGGTACAATCCAGAGGCTAAGTGTGGAAACAACCCAGGTAAACCAAATTAAATTGTACTTTAAGCAAATACAATATTCTAATTACACTGTGACCGGCTTTTAATAATTTCCCCATTTACTTACTAAAAAAGTTTCTAAACCTTCTTTTTAAAGAAGGGGCCATCTCCAGCGGTGGAATGATCGAGGCTATTAGTTAGTACACTGCCTCCGATATTCAGTGAAATTTTAGTCTAAGAAATAACATTTTGTCATGTTTTAGGAAATATTTTAAAATTGGGTTAGATTCATGCCGTACCATCTGCTTCGTGCAAAACCTTAACAAAAAATAAGTAGGTCATTCGTTAGTAGAGTTGCTGTTTCTGAACTCAATTCTTTAAAATGTTGTTGACGGTTCACAGTTATTTTCATTTTAATATGACAATTTATTCCATTAATCATAGTTCACTACGTATACCTTGTAATATAATAATGATATTCATGAAATGATCGTACACCAAATTAGGACTGTGATTTGATGGCGCTGTTTTATGATTCCGATGGTAGGCCAATACCGCAAAAAGTCATATTTATGATAAATAAATATACACCACCCATTTTTTTTTTGCGTGTGGAAACTCTCTCGCGCCTTCACCCCACCGGGGTTTGCGGCGGGGCGGTGTGTCGGAATCGAACCGACTAAAACCACACGGTGTGCCACTCTGCGCCTGAGACGGGAGGGATCCCGGAACCGCTTTCTTACGCCATCCGGACCCCTCCCAGGAATATGCACTACCCTATTGCAACCATTACTTTATCTTTCAAAATAAGAACATGTGTACTTATTGGTAATTTACACTTTAAAAGTTTAAGCAAAAACAACAGATATTAAAACATCAGTAATCAGATCTATAAAACACTGATAGACATCACTGTGTGCTGTACCTCGTATTCCACATTAACGAATATTCACTTGTTCATATTTCCATGCCAAGCGAACACGACTCAAATTTTATTATCTACGCGATAAATATAGACCAGGCAAATAAATAACAGGAATTGAAGAACATAAAATTGCCAAAAATATGGTAAATATTTCCTATTTTTATTCCCAAGTGTAACATGGAAACAGCTGTAATAAAAATTTAACTTTTTTATTGCTTGAGAGTTTTTAAATGGCGGTGCGCGTATTTTGTCCGGCTCTCAAATAGTTCTAATTTACACTTGCTATCATTCTCAGATAGCTTCTAATCATTTGAAGTCTTATTTATTATTCGTCATCGTATTTCATACAACTGACAGATAGATGGTTACGAATTTATTCTTATCATTTATAATGATGTATGCTAAAGCATTAGATTACCTGCTAGATATTTTTTTATTATTTGAAGGCTCTGTCTGCCCTAAGAAAAATTTGTTTCAGGCAACCTTAATATAGAAATGAACTCAATGCGTGATATGATAATGTATTACTTCTATGAATGTGATACCATGAATACATAAGAGAAATATAGAATGGGAAAAATTTATTTTCAGTTCATAAATGAGAAAATGTGAAATTATTATCAAGTTTTAAAACACATGGTTACGTACATAAGGTTCTTTAAGCTAGTAAAATCTAATCGTTTAAAATAATATAGTTAAGTCAGTAGAAAATGAAGCAAATTCAAAATTGAATTTTAAATTGTCGAATATTTTAAGATAAGCATGTAATGTTTTATCTCTTATATAAATTTAATAAGGATTGTAAGTTAATTTAAATTTGCCAAATAATAATATTTCATGTTTTTACTACCAATGCGAAGTCATGACCTTTAGGCGGTGAATTTGCGAGCGGAAATTTATCATATAAAATTCAAAATACTTTTCGTAAAAGGATGTAGGTAATATCCTATATTGTGTAGCTGTTTTAATCTTAAAACATGACTGTGTGAATTTATAAGCATGTAGAGCGAAACGAATTTCTTTCTTCTTCATTCTTTTAACGAATTTATTTAACTTGACATATACTATGCATATGTCACAACAATTTATTTCTTTATTTATAACTTATTGTTAAAGTGTAAGATTATTTTTTTATGTTGTACATGTTGAATTGTGTTAAGATTTCAACTTAATCTACCTTTACTATTATTGTAAAGATGTAAAGTTTCTAACTTTGTTTGTATGGTTGTAGGTGGTAATCTTTGGAAGTACTGATTCGATCCTGAAAATTCTTTGACTAATAGAAAGCGACACTATTTAGGAGTGACATAGGCCATATTTTACTACAATTGAACAGAAAATTCTGTTAAAAATAATAGTATTTGTAAATCCATTCAAAGAAAAGCGTAAGTTTAACGCCCAACGAAGTGGGCACGGGTCGGTTAGTACTTAATATAGTAAAGCTGAAGAGTTTCTTTGTTTGTTTGGTTCAACGCGCTAATCCCAGGTACACCTGGTTCGATGTGAAAAAATATTTTAGTGTTGGATAGCCTATTTATTAAGGAAGGCTATAGATTAAATATAATAACGCTACAACTAATATGTAGTAAGTGTCAATGAAAAATGATTCAGAAACGGGGCAAAATTATTTCTTTTAAGGACTTCCATTCCATTCCAACAGTTCCAACAAAATTTTTCTTCTTTAAAATTTCTAAAAAGAAGTCTGCGACAGCATCTGCCTATCTTAATTATTTTTTATTTTAAAAAATGCAGACCTAATACTCTTAGGCTTACTTTGTCTTGCACTTTCTCTAAGAACTACTCAATGTTACTTATATATAATTATACGTTTCAGAGCATTATTTCTATAACAGAGGAAACGATCAGCAGTCGTAATTCCTCTTCTCCTTCGTCCTTCTGGAAGATTTTCTCACGATTTCTTAGATCGTTTCCTCACTTTTCACTGCAACTGAAAATTTGGCAGCTGTCAGGAAACTACCAATAACATAATTTTTTGAACACGGAATCAATTCAGGGCTCTTCTAATATATAGAATGACTAGGGCCGTCAAAATCAATAATAATTTTCTCTAAAAAAAGATATAAAGTACGGCGTCAGTTATGAAATCCTCTTGAAGCACGAAGTGGCCGATTCTGTGCGGCGCTAATTTGCGATTCAGTCCGCGCAAACCCGCCACTCGAAAGCTCGCCTGAATATTTGCAATTAGATTACCAACACTGTACTGTTCAGGGTACAGATTTAAATTATCAGACATATGGACGCATTACTTCATTTGTCGTTCCCCACTGCGAAAACACTTTTTGTTTACATGATTAACATTGCTAACTAAGTTTGTAGGCTCAAAATTTCTTTAATGTAATATTTAATAGAAATAGTAGTTAGCCTAATCTCAGGTCAAGAATATAAATATATCTTAATTTGTTTGTATCTTCTTTCTTGGATTGTTAGTTGGATGCAAGAAGTCACAAAAGAAAACACTACTAAATGGTGTTCATATAACTGAAAAATTCACACATTTTTTATTCCTGGTCTTTTTAAAACGAAGGGAATAATGGCAAAAGCCGGAAAATACAATTCCTTTGCTTCTATTTTCCAGCTGTTGCCAGCACGATTCTAAGTACCTGATATATATGAATTTTTCAGCAATATTATTTCTCTTCTACTCTACAAGTGAAGGCCTTACCATTTTTTACAATATTCTGTTATTTATAATTCCGAAAGGGTCCGGTTACTGATAACAGCCTGGTCTCCTAAAACGTGAGTGAAACCAAATTACGTTCATTGAAATATGAGTCTTTAATACACCTCCGCAAATACATAGTATGTACTGTTTTATTCTGACTAGCAGCTTCGCCCGTGCCACCGCTCGCGGATATGTTGGATGTCGCAGTAATATTTATTCGGACTAAAATATAGCCTATGACACTCACAAGTAATATGGTTTTCAATTGATAGAAGAATTTTTATAATTGTTTCAGTAGATCCAGAGATTACCGCCCAAAATCTCACAATCTTTACTTTTTTTAATATTAGCATATTTATGAAGTGAAAGTTATTGTATCATAATGTCTATAACATTCGACACCGACAACAAAATTTATTTATGTATTTTGACACAAATAACAATTAGTTGATATATACTGTCCCCTTTACATTATACAAATTATTTATTTATTTAACAGCTTTATGCACAGAACGTATAATGGCGGACTTAATGCGACAGGTATTATCTACCAGTCTACCTTAAGACAATCGAGTGATTTGGAAAGGGCGGTAGGGATTCTAAATAGACGAAAAAATATTTTTTTATATGTATTTGTCTAGTGTCCTGCAATCTGTCACTACGACATTGACCAGGATATTTGTAATTTCAATAATTAAGCGTGTATGGCACAATATCCAGTGATATGTCCCAATTGGCGCTAGCTTACGAGCAATTGTTTCTATGCTCGTAAGCTTTCTTGCCAGAAAGTTTGGGAGCCGATTTAATCTTTCACAATATTTAAGTGGAGAGTTTTTTATTTCTTCATTGATAGATTCAATCTTCAGATCTTTGTGAAGACTCGTGTTTGTTATGTACCAAGGTGCTCCAGTTATCATTCGCAGAGTTTTTGACTGAAACCGTTGCAGGACAACAGGATCTCAATGTTAGATGATGACGCGGACGCTGAAAAAATAATTAAGAAACAAACGAGATGTTATTTAGTACGTGAATTAAAATTTCTTAGGTATTTTTAGACTGTAATGTAGATATTTGCTTCAACAAGCTCCTGCGTCTTCGAGAAAGTAAAACTTATAAGTTATATAGTGAATTCAAATGTCAGAGTTGTTAAATAATGATTCAGGTAAGTAGCACATAAAATACACTTGTTACCTTAATGGCTTCAGTGTTCTACTCCAAAGCTTGGCTTTTCGATCCCAACCCAATACAACAGCTCAACTTAGTTGGAACTCTACCAAACACAACTTCATTGCTTCATTTACATTCCTTTAAAACGTCAATAAATCGTCTTTTAAATTCCTCTTATACAACTTTTAGGAATGTTCCGAAGAGGAAATCACTCACGCATTTACACAAAACGGGACAAACAGTTTTCTGACCCATGAACTTTGTTTTGAACTTTCGACTTAGGATTGTTACTGATACGAAATTTGAGCCGTACTTCACACACCTACTGAATAATACGAGTAAAGAAATTTGACTGCCTCATTGGTCTAGTGGTTGGCGTATGCAACTGTTGAACGTGAAGTCTCGGGTGCGATTCCTGAGTCGTACCAAATATTTGTATGATTTGCAAATATTTGTTTCGGAGTTTGATCGTTTCCTACGTTTAATATGTATGTATTTACAAAAATAAGTGTTTATGTATTTATATCAATTGTCCGTACACATTATACAAGCTTTGCTTAGTTAGGGACTAGATGGCGCTGCGTGTGATTAAATGTCCAAAAAAAAAAATATATATATAAGATTCAAATTGTATACTGCACTGAGCTACAACGCTTATGTGGAATATATTAAACTAACTTCTGAAGTATACTTCAGGGTGGCAAGTAATAGTTCAATACATTTTTGTTAGTTACATGCCAACATATTGTGTCCGTCTTCTTTATAAAGAAGTTGGACTGCAAAAAAAAATCTGGACAAAATATGCAAACAGTTCAGTCCTATTCATTGTAATCTACTAATCAAGTGTCAAAATACACTTTTTTTTAAGATTTTCGACTTAAAACTTTGATCTGAACATAACAGGCCATGTTACTACGTTTTTACTGGGTAAATGTTTTATATATTTACTACAAAAGGTATGCTTCCAGCCATCGATCTCTATTTTCATTTACCTTTAAATTATGACTTTTAAAGGTTCATGACCCGAACTTACCTTTGCGTGGTAATCTATTAATATCTGTATAGATCGATTTGTTTTTTTCGTAATTACACTTAGATACTATTTAAGTTATTGCTTTAACGGTCATTTTGTTTTGCACAGAATATCGCTACAACGAAAAAAAAATCGAAATTATTCGTACTTATTTTGGTAAAAATTTCAATAAATAAATAAATATTTTAGACATCTAACACACAACGTTATCAAGCCCCAACCTAAGCAGAGCTTGAGTTATGGGGACTAGATATCTGCTATAAATTCATGTATACTTTTTTTGTAAATATATACATATTATACACAGAAACCACCCAAATTCCGGAACAAATATTTGTAGATCATCAAAACATTCGGTCCGACCCGGGAATCGAACCCGAAACCTCAAGCACAGCAGTCGCATACGTTATCACTACGCCACCGAGCCACCCAAATTAATTAAAATTATTAGTATCTCTACAAATCGATTTGTTTGCTTTATAATTACACTTCATAGTTATTGCTTGAACTGTCATCGTTTGATTTCCTTTACACAGAATATCGCTACAACACCAAAAGAATCTAAATTATTCATACTTATGTTGGTAAAAGGTTGTTGGACTATTAACACTTTTACACATTACATGTAAATGAATGTCATCAGTAGGCCACCATTTGTTAAAACACCAAGTAAAATTAACAAAAATTATGGAATGCACGAGCTTCAAGTTATATTGCAAACATTTATATTATAGGTTGGTGGTTAAGTTATACCTAAACAGGCGGACCAGACGGCTTTAATTGGTCTGAAAGGTAAGGGATAAATACATTATAATTGATTAGTAGGTTTGCCAGAAATTGGTAGATACTGGGGTGAGGGAGGCTTCGTACGAGTGACAGCACTGGGTGATACAATATTTATTCAAATTGTAAACATTTGTACATGAACACATAAAATTATTTCCATATTCCCTTCACAAAGGTTTTCCCACCCTATTTTTGAAAGTTAACATTAATTATGTCATAATAAAAAAATACATTTGACAAAACTATATTATTCCGTGAAGCTAAAACTTTGTCCCCTTTTTATGTCAATTATGCGATTGCCATAGTTTTTATGGTTGAGGAGTGCAGAAAGCTAAAAAAATAAAAAAAAATAACGGTCGTATTTTAACCACTGGGGACCACAAATTTTTACAAAACTGGTTAAGAAAGACATCAAACTCCATAACTTGATGGCAGTCAATTGCCAACTGCAGGAGAAAAAAGAAATGAATTGTTAAACTAAAACCGGGGAATTACTGTGGGGATTACCAGTTACAACAGATCGAGATTATGTTAATTTTGTGCTGGAACTGTTTTAGTGTAAATGTTAATTAAACCAATAGAAAAAAGATCTAATTAACAAGACACGGTAGCGTATGCAACTGCTGTGCTTGTTTGTGGAGTTCTGGATCGAGTCTAATGTTTGTGTGATTTGCAAATAAATAGATATTAAAATTTGGATGTTTTCTGTGTATATATTGGTTTAAATATTTATATCAGTTGTCTAATACCCATAACACAAGTTATGGGTATTAGACAGTTCTCATCAGACAGTTCTGCTTAGCTTAAGACTAGATGGCGTTGCGTGTTAGATCTCCGAAATAAATATTTCGAAATAAATATTTATTCTGCTCTGAATATCAGTACCATGTACATTTATAAAAGTAATGATATTGATTCTACAATTTTATTAAACTTAAAGAAGAAAATAGCAATAAACATTTTTTTTTAAATATTTAAATTACACACTAATAAAAAATCGTCTAATTCCTTGTGACTGGATAAATTATTTTATAATCTTTCTTTCTGCTTCACTTTGAAATCTAAATGTTCCTATTGTACAATTGTTATCAAAATTTCTTTCGAAAATAAAATCCCTATTACTTGAAATGCTGCGAAAAAGAGGTGTTGCTATATATATCTTCTCCTATATACATATATATATGTAGGTGTATATATTTTTTTTGGGATAGGTGGCAAACGGGCAAATGTATCTCCTGATGATAAGCGATTACCGCCCCTCATGGACATCTGCTACACCAGAAGCGTAACAAGGGCGTTGCCGGTCTTTGGGGGATGGGGAGGAGGACAGGGATGGGGGAAGGGGTTGGGGTATGGCCTCCAGTATCCTTGGTCCGGATGGCGTAAGAAAGCGGTTCCTGGATCCCTCCCTTCTCAGGCGCAGAGTGGCACACCGTGGTGGTTTAGTGGGTAGTCTGGCTGGTGTCAGTCAGGAGTCCCACACGAAGCGAAGCCCTTGTACCCGCAGGGGGGGAGCGAAGTGCGTAAAGGCATTCCACCACGTCAAAAAAAAAAAAAAAAATGCGCCTGAAATACTCATCGCTANAATGGCCTCCAGTATCCTCACTCACTCGGTGAAACACAGAGCAAGCGCTATTTCACACCGGTTTTATGTATATTATCTATAATCTATACAAACATATAAATAAAATTGGAGTGTCTGCTTGTAACATTAAAATGACCTTATTTACTTAATGCATATAATTTATGTATACACGGTACAAAAAGCAAAAACAACTTTTTTTTAATTTTGATTCTCTGTGTGTCTGTCCGTCTGTCTATCGGTTTGTTTCGGTTACCTCTGGAAAGGGTGGACCGATTACGACGGAATCTTCACTGGCAGATAGCTGATGATATAAGAAGTAACTTAGGCTACCTTTTTTAGACTAGCTTCGCCCCGCGGCTTTACCCGGAGTTACAATAACAAACGCGCATAAAACCGCGGGTTTCAACTAGTACAACTTAAACCTTAAACCCGGCGTCACATTTCTCCATTCACGTTCTGACACCAAATATTTTTACTGACGAGAGACTTGAGTACCAAACAAATGTTTGAAACTGGATATTATATATTTATACAACATATATCTACTCACATTTACATATTTGAAGGTGTACCCAGATATGTATTTAACACCCACGTAGGGCGCAAAGCTAGACTCTTACAGCCGTAAGCATAATTTAGAATTAAAAATGAAAAACATACGTACGCGTTGAAAAGTACAAGTAAGAAAAAAAGAAAAGTGTATTAGTTAGTTGTACTAATAGATTAGTCCCGTGCCTCAGAAAGCACGTTAAGTCGAGCTTCGCGGTTATCATAAACATCTATGACAATCATTATTGTGAAGCCCCCAAATAGACTGACTAGTTCAATCTTCGAATTGAGTTCACCCTCTGGGTTGCAGAAGTTTGATGCCAATAATTCTTTGGAAAAATGATATTCAAGTAAAACTAATATATACTGATGGGCTTGCCAGAAAAAGAAGCAAAGACTCGTTACCTTCAGGGTCGTATATTGTACTGACTATTTCCGACTACTCACAAGCCTCTGAACTTCACTTCTCATTTTTCAACTCTACATCCAAAAGAATTTAAAGAGAGAATAATATAGATTTAGTAATAATGATCAATCTATATTTTTCTCTCTCACCTCTAGATTAATTAAAAATTTACGAGACTGAAAGATGAGCAATGAAAGTGTAAGTTGTGTGGTGCGTGTGTGTGTTTGTGTGTGTGTGTGTGTGTGTGTGTGNTGATGTCATTGATATCATTCACTATGAATATTGAATATTCAAAACGAGACCACGACAAAAATTATAAAATGTAATTGCTCTTGAGAATTTAAAAGATTTACGAGGTACAAGGAATAGTGATACAGATTACAACATTAGCTAAGCAGAAATTCCGTCTAAACAAGTCTTAAATATTGAAAAGCATGATACCTAGGCTCCTTAATTGCATACACAGGTCCGAGGCTGGCGTGGCTTAATTAAAGGAAGTTCGTTCGAGACTTGGAGCTTATAATGACGATGTGTTTACACCACCTAACTCCGGCTTGCATGACTGTTGAAATTATGGACTACACGCAATGTGAAATGGTTTTTATATGGAATGTGGTTCTAACTTGGTAATAAAACAAACAATATAAAGGGTTATAACACTGTTCTTTAATTAAGACATGGAGCATTAAGTAAGGTCGACGACGTGTAAGTACAATTGAATCTACATAATTTTAGTGAGTAAACATTTTAAAAACATTTGACGGCAAAACGAACTCGCATTGACACAGCTTTATAGACAATATCGAACTAGCAAATTAGCAGCGCTTTGTATTTACTAATGTTGATTACTAACACTCGGTACGTAAATTCATAAAAGCACTACTCAGTGTATCAATGGTAATAAAATTTAAATGGCTTATATTAACGTGACGAAAATGTCACGCTGTCACAAACGACTACGTCAGGTAACACGTCATTTCACAAATTAATTTATAAATGAACATTTAACAACCTTGACCTATTTATAATCCATATATAATATCATACAATACTGCCACCTTTATTACAGAAATGCTGTCGATATTCCGTAAAAATTTTTACACCGAAATGTTATATATATGATGCATGATACATATAAGTATAAATTTAGATTTCTAAATAAATTGTGTTTGTATATTCTTATTAAATACATTTTCATAGACAAAAATATTATAAAAAATTTCGTTTCAGTATTTAATATGTCTTTTGAAACAAAGAAGAAAAGGAAACCTATGGCAATTTTACGAGAAATATCGTAGTACCATGGAGTATGGAATGGCACACTCCTATAATCATTAGTACATTGTATACTATTTATCCACTAAACATAATTCCATGTTTTGAATTAACTTTGTCTTTCCGTGCCCTTTTTTTAGATCTTTGTTAGCTTTAAAGTCTATCAATAAAGCAACAATAAAACTAAAGTCTGGTTTCCAGACTGTTAACGACGGTTGTATTGTATTTGCAAAATTTTAGAAGATTAAGTCACTTCATATGTTATTTTAGGTAATTGCTTATCAAAATACAGCCTTATATATTATGATTGAAAGCTCCCTGAAAATAAATAATCCAACACAAAATATGGGATTCAACAAGTTAATATATATCTAGAAATTTTACACCATGTCAGTGGCAAGCAACTACTGCACGATAACTTCACGGTAAGCAGTTATAAGTTCCTATTATAAGACCTCATACTTGCACCCTCGGGAAAACACTTGTCATGTATTTATTATATATTTGATCAGTAACATTTTGAAATTTTAATTTGATGTATTTGTCAACAAAATAAGATCATATATGTGTGATATGATATATCTCTTATTAGTTAGCATAGCCAGACTGTGCCAACCGATGTGCTGTGAAACTATTGGATACAATTTGATGGTTTTCCAATTATCAAATACTACTCAAATTATTTATCATTATCAAATATTTGCTAATGAATAAAGTAAATTACAAAATGTATCCGAGTATTTCCGACACAATTAATACAGAACTATTGATTATGTAAATAGTAGCACCATAACAAGCTCTACAGTGATTGTATGCTGAAGAGTTAATTAACAGTTTGATCCAATAATCGTGCCGGATACGGCTCCACTGGTCCAACATAATTTTATTCATTTTATTATAAATGGAACACTATTACCAATAGGACTATATAAATATTTTTATTCCATTACTCCCTTTTGGATTGAAAGTAAATATCTGACTTATCCTAAGTCTATTTCTGTACCTTTGAATTGTATTTTTTTCATTCATAATTAATCAGTAGCAATTCGCAAAAAATATATATATATAAAGGGAGTATATACTTTTAAAACTGAAAATTCTACTTGAAAAAATTTTGATTGTATCAGCAATGCTGTTTAGTAATGCTAACACAAACAAAATTCAGCTGGCACAATCACATCAAAATGGTTATAGCTCTGATCGTATCATGGAGGTTTTGCCATGATACGATCAGAGCCATAACCACGAACCCAATTGAATGCTGTTGAAACCACAGGTCACGTTTGATATTTAGTAACTATCTAAGTTCTAGTACTTGATAAAACCGATTTGGTAGATAGTAATCTTACTGGCGCCAGCTAGAAATCGCTAACTCGATGCATTGCAATCTGAACAGTTTTAACTGCTATGTAACTAATACGGCGGGTCGATATAACAATTTGTTTTCAGTATTAGATATAAGTTACCCATCATACAATTTAAGGTTTGTTTTAAAAATAATCACATTATTACATATTTTTGCTGTTTAAGAGTGAGGTTTTGATTTCTACATAAAATCAAAGCCTTACTCTTAGACAGCAAAAATATGTAATAATGTGATTATTGTCTTATAACAATCAAGAGGAGAAGCGAAATGGAAAAATCAAAAATTGCATTCTAATTTAAAATATTAAAAGATAAAATAGCCTTTTTTTGGTACAAGTATTGGAGTAACTTTATTTTTACTAAAGTAATCTGACATCTACGATATTTCACAACATGGTCTGTACAACAGTTTATAGCGAGCTATTGAAGACTTCGCGTTATTTCGAAAAACGAAAGATATTGCTCGGGAAAAATTTGTTTGTTTTTTTGCGGGTTATAATTTTGACAGGCTATGTATATATATTATGGATGTTCATCAGTTCCCTCATAGCTCCTCAAGTACTTATTAGAACTGAACAAATGAGGTATCGTTAGAAAAGTTTCGATCGTTCGTTGCTAATAGCCTATGACGTGTCACTGAATCTAATGTGGTGCCCTCTAGCGGTCATAAAGTACTGTGTTAAAAAGTAAATTTGAGATAAATATGCCGTATACCAAATAAAATTGGAAAGGGCGTCATCGTACATCTCGAATATATATATATTATTAGCATTTGCTCGTGACTTTGACCGTATTTATTCGATCATTGTGATATTTCTTTGGTAATTAAAATAAACTGCAAAGAAGTTAGTATTTTTACGGCGCCAAAACGTTTTAAATAAAAAAAGTAAAAACTAGAACCCACGAACCACCACTACGACAAAAAACAATGTTGAAAATGTATGAAACAAGTTTGAAAAGCCGTTGTCAGACATTACACAGAAACGTATCATAACATTGTAACAACGCGTGACTACAGCTTTTCAAACTTGTTCATTCTTTTTCAGCGTCGTTTTTTATCGTAGTTGGGTTTTAGTTTTACTTTTTTTATTTAAATTATCCTAATACAGTGTCCAAACGATAACCAAACATTAAACATAAAATAAGAAGATTAATAAAAGACTGGTAAAAGAACTCAAAGATTTTTTTTCTATGAGTTCTGTTTGAGGTATTCAATATCTGGATGACCGAACTTTGCTCGATATTTTTTTGGTAAATATTCTAAAAATGAGATTCTTGCATTCTCAATTTTATGAAAATCATTAGAGCCGTTTCCAAGACTCAGATTAATATATGATTTTAATATTTATAGTCGCTCGTTTAAAGATAGATTGACAGGGCATGATTCACGAAATACTAAATTAATTATAATTACTAAACCAATCCTCTCTTTTTCTAAAACTGCCTCTATTCTTTCACAAGATCTACTCATTAGAAAAAGATGTCATGATCATGCTTCTCCATATACATATCACATACACCGTAACACTGTGTTTACTAGTTTCTGGAATTTTCTGTGTTGATTTTATTATTCATTATTACTTTTCTCTCATCGATGTTACTCGCCTGCTTCATTCGTAAGTTTACGAAACTACCAGAACTTTCTTAAGCCGTTACCTTTGCAATTATACAATATTATGTGTCGTTGTAATCGATGTGTCAAAACAACTATTAATTTTGTTATCCTTCGTCAGACATAAGTTAAAGTACTAAATTAAAAAATATTGAATTAAATATATATTTTCACATAGAATTTATCAGAAGTCTTTTGAGCCTTAATGTTAATAAACTGGAAGCGCCTCGCGCACAAATTTCAAACTTGTGATGAGAAAAAACCCTTAGAGTAAAATAAAGATAATTTGCTTATCAATCGGCTCGGCTCATAAATTTCGAGTTCAGTAGATGAAAAGAGGCTATGCCTAAATTTTATCAGCTGCTTTGAATATCAAGTTTATAGTAACAGTGAAATGAGCCTTGCTTTATAAAAATATTGTATAATTGTATTGTGTCCCTATCGACAACTTTTCTTCCAAATGTTATCATAAATGATTTTTAGTTAGAACAAGGGTGATAATAATTTGGTCTTACCTCTGTTTTTAAACGATATTCAACTTCAAGCGTTATAATGAACCATATTAAGCTATTCAATTCAAATCCTTAAAATAAAACAGCAACATATAATATTGTAAATAGTAGTATCAAAGTTTTTGGACGGGAATATATCTGCACAATGCAGTTCAAATTATGAATTATATCACTCTAAGCTGCATTCTATGAGCGACAGTGATACGACTTTGTCCCCCTAGCTAAGCTGCATTCTACAAACGTAAACATTAATAGGAAACTAACAAATATATGGGAATAACGTCTTTCAAGTCCAAATCACGTATTCAAAATAAAACATAAATAGTAGAAAAAGAATCAATGCGAACCTCTTGCAAGCTGGCTAAGGAAGCTGATGTACTTACTCTACTTCTCCATAAACCACTCGTTTAAGCTATGCGAGTGGTTTCCCTTGTGGGTCCTTTTACACACACTACGCTCTAACTTACCTTTCTCTTTGATTATTCTCCTTATTTTATCTCAAGGTGTCCGGTTGACCGGAGAAGGATTGATTGTGGAAATGGAAGTAAATTAATGAATGCCATAATTAGTATGCTACGTATGGATCCCTTTAACGGGCTAATCCTTTGTGAATTCATTCGAGAATACTTTCACTGTCTATTGTAGGCAACACAGTTTATGATAGCAATAAAATATACTGACAAAACCTGAAAGAAAGAAAATAATATCTTGAATCAAATACCTATTACATGCAGCACCAAAATAACAACACAATCTCTTTATACTACCAATAAAAATATAGGTATTTCTAAATGTTAGACATACTGTTAATTTTAGCTAAGTGAATTTTCTAGTCCCTAGATACTATAAAATCAGTTTAGCTGTACCCCTCCTGCTTTATATGATAACAAAACAAGATTTTTGTTCTAGCCAATATACATTTATGCTAAGAAAGTTAAAGTTTTGACCAACTTTATTCCCCGAAGACATCTTCTTTTGTGTATAAAATGTGTGAAAAACTCAGTTCGTTTCTATTTTATAGAAAGCTTAAGAATGAGACAGGTAAATTTAACAAACGACAAAATTCAGAAACATCATCTGGAGCTAACTCTCTGTAAATTGTTACATTCAAATGATGATGTTAATGCCAATATAGTAAAGAAATAAAAAAGAACTTTAGAAGCATAATAATACACCTAAAATATCTCTGACTGCTAGCCTCGATTCTCGGGTCAATTCAAAAGTATTGTTGGGTTTTTCTTACAATTTTTTTTTATAACAACCTCGATTGTGAAAGTTTGGCGGTATTTCACAGCCGTGACTCGAGAAGCAAGCACATTAAGCCGTCGGTGCCCGTTGACATGAAGAGCTATTGAAATCGTTATTGGAATGCATAATGCCCTCAAAAATACTAATAACTACATAATTCAAACTCCGAATTCAGTATGCTGTCAAAGTTGTGGAGGCCCGATGCCAGTCGCTCCGTGGAAAACCGATTTTCAGGAAAATGCATGCGTATTATGATGTTCGCTATTAGTTTGCGTAAAGTATCAAATTACGACCTGAACATATGTAATTTCCAATTACACTCTATGGTTCGATTCTCGACTTAATAAATAATACATTTGAAAATGACTCTAATCCACAAAATGACTCTACTCGACAAAATGTCTCTGCTCGACAAAATGACTCTACTCGACAAAATGACTCTACTCGAGAAAATGACTCTACTCAACAAAATGACTCTACATAACAAAATGACTCTACTCAACAAAATGACTCTACTTCACAAAATGACTCTAATCCACAAAATGACTCTACTCGACAAAATGTCTCTGCTCGACAATATGTCTCTGTTCGACAAAATGACTCTACTCGACAAAATGTCTCTACTCGACAAAATTACTCTACTCGACAAAATGTCTCTGCTCGACAATATGTCTCTGTTCGACAAAATGACTCTACTCGACAAAATGTCTCTACTCGACAAAATGACTCTACTCGACAAAATGACTCTACTCGACAAAATGTCTCTACTCGACAAAATGTCTCTGCTCTACAAAATGTCTCTGCTCGACAAAATGTCTACTCGAGAAAATGACTCTACTCAACAAAATGACTCTACATAACAAAATGACTCTACTCAACAAAATGACTACTCCACAAAATGACTCTAATCCACAAAATGACTCTACTCGACAAAATGACTCTACTCAACAAAATGACTCTACATAACAAAATGACTCTACTCAACAAAATGACTCTACTCCACAAAATGACTCTAATCCACAAAATGACTCTACCCGACAAAATGTCTCTGCTCGACAATATGTCTCTGTTCGACAAAATGACTCTACCCGACAAAATGTCTCTACTCGACAAAATTACTCTACTCGACAAAATGTCTCTGCTCGACAAAATGACTCTACTCGACAAAATGACTCTACTCGAGAAAATGACTCTACTCAACAAAATGAATCTACATAGCAAAATGACTCTACTCAACAAAATGACTCTACTTCACAAAATGACTCTAATCCACAAAATGACTCTACTCGACAAAATGTCTCTGCTCGACAATATGTCTCTGTTCGACAAAATGACTCTACTCGACAAAATGTCTCTACTCGACAAAATTACTCTACTCGACAAAATGTCTCTGCTCGACAAAATGACTCTACTCGACAAAATGACTCTCCTCGAGAAAATGACTCTACTCAACAAAATGACTCTACATAACAAAATGACTCTACTCAACAAAATGACTCTACTCCAGAAAAAGACTCTACTCAACAAAATGACTCTACTTAACAAAATGACTCTAATCCACAAAATGACTCTGTTCGACAAAATGACTCTACTCGACAAAATGACTCTACTCTGCCTGATGGCAAGCAAAAATAGAATCCAAGTGTGGTGGTCACCATTGTAAATGCAAAAATGCAGCAGCAATTTAAAAAGATTAAAAACATAAAAAGAAATTGGTTTAAACCATAAAGATAAATTAATAACTACAGTCACGATATACGTATACAGATAAATAGGAATAGAGAAACAACCGTAACCAGTGTAAAAAAAACAATAAGGGGTCACCCATGAGACCCCTTTTTATTTACTGTATAAGAACTTCTGGGAATCTACCACAACTTTATTTATTTAACTTTTATATAATAAAAAATATGTAGCATTGTTAGGATTTTTTGACTTGGCTGTAACTAGCTTAATAAGGACATGCGCTGTAAGTAGACAAATCCCTAGAGATTGATGTCCACCGCCCAACATGTTTTCTAAACCTCCGAATATATTTTGCTGCTCAACATTTAACGTTTATAGGACGTATAAACAGAGCCCACTCGAATTGGGGCGATGGGACTAATTTAAAACGTTACTCTGCGCCATGATAAAGCGACGCTATTATCAACTCAAAGGGTTGCGCACGAAAAAGATATTACACCAACGAGACGGTTCGGTGTCATTATAAATATAATCATTCTGTGCTTTGCGGTAATGGCATAGACGATACAGAAACACGAAGCGAGCGAATATCTCTGAATACATTTTCTTGAACAAGTCGTTGGAGGCAATAAAAGTCTCCACTTAAGTACTTTTACGATCCTTGTAGAAGTGCCTCGACATTGAAATACTTAGAGTAATAGTTCCGTTTAGTTACAACACGGCAGTCGCAAACAAATACAAAATAATGAATAATGTTCTGAAAGATGACGATGTGATTAGATGTTGTTAAAAGAGTTCAACTTATTTTTAAATACCTACAATTATAAAATCCTATACGCTACATTAATTTACCTCAGAAAGAGACGTTCTGTTGAGTGCGGCCAGGGAGGAGATTCCGTCCATCTATCCTTTCCTTTACCAAGTCTATGGGTCTCCATCAAATCTCTTTTTCAATAAAGATCTTATACTTTCACAAGTGGGAGCCCAGCAGTGGGATCCACTTGGGCCACTCGTCTTTGGCCTTACCATCCATGAGATTATTTCCAAGCTGGAGTCGCCGCTGAATTTATGGTACCTGGATGACGGTACCATTGGCGGAAAGCCTGAGGTGGTGGCACGGGACCTTCAGGTTTTGATTCCACGCCTCAAGGCGCTGGGTTTGGAGGTGAATCCGACGAAGTGCGAGTTTTTCTCATGTGGTAGTGAGGCTCGTATGCACTTTGCCCGCTTCCATACACTTCTTTCTGGCCTTAGCGAGCTCACATATAACACTTTTAACGTGCTGGGAATAAATCTTATTTATGTTTTAGTTACATCAAATTACATTTTAATAAAAACAAGGTCTTAATTAAATATATATAATGAAATATATAATAAAAAGAGGTTACTGTAAATGATTAGTGATCCTGGCTGCTAAAGACAGAGCCTCAGAGGTCGTTGGTATGATTCTTACCCAGAACAATAATTGTGTAATGAGTGAAGACATTTGGTCTGTGTCCATGTGCAATTTTTCCATTATAAAATATGAAATAAGTAAAATATGTAGGTATTTGTTATTATAAGTATAAAGTGTGGAAAAAAAAGCTTTGAACAAAAAATTTAAATTAAAGAAATAAAGACGAAAGCGATGCTCGTTAGCCTTACTTCAATCCTACACTTGTTATAGAAATACTTAAAAACTTTGTCTCCACGTAAAAGATACAAAAGAGCAATTCACAACATAGTATTAAATGGGAACTCTGAAGGCGGCAAGTGGCAACGAATTTGTGTCTTTTGAGTTACCGGTGTCAAAAAAGGCGACGATATGCACTTATTATCGGGGCCAAAAGAACAGAAGAATCACCATCTGTTGTTTTATATCCTTTTCATGAAAAAAAGCCTGAGAAGTTAATCAAAAACAATTTGAAAAGAAAACACTACTTCAAGTAAGTTAACATTAAGTGAAGAAATTATTATGCAACAATTAGAACTGAGATACTTAATGATTGTTTCTTTAGTATGAATTTTTTTTTGAAATTTAGTATGAAAGCTTGTTATGAACAATTTTTTCAAATCCTATTTATTGCTTCTTCAAGCAAACAAAATCAAATCTATTTACCAGAAAGAAGAATTAGCGAAATCAACAGCAATCAGATAAAACGAATACCAAACTTACTTGTTAGGACTTGTTTTTGGTAAAGATGGTTAATAATTCAATACATTCTAGTTTATCGTAGCCTTTTTGAAGATAATAGGTAAGAATTAGTGTGAAATAAATAAACGTGACGTGATTTAAAGTTAACATTTGATTCGGCTTAGAACGTTTCGCTTGTTATTTACTTTTATGTTTCTTTTGGTTTCATGGCGATATTTGTTAAAATAGGATGTTAATTAACGAAAAAACACTTCGTATATATATTTATAGCCATTAATGTATCACAGTTTGGACATAGATAGATAGAAAACTCTTTATTTGCACACTATAATATTACAGTTAGAAGAGAGTACATAAAATGTTAGACAGAGTGTACAAAGGGCGGCCTTATTGCCAAAAGCAATCTCTTCCAGGCAACCTTACGATGGATCGAAATGTATAGGAGAGACAGTGGTAGTTGTCGGTGCAATGAGTTTTGAGTTAATTATTTGCTAATGAATATAACGAACCACATACATATATACACACACACACACATATATCTATCTATCTATCTATATATATATATACCCACATACACATACATACACATATACACACATACCCATGTAACGAATACTTATATGTACTAATACACATATATACCAAAATACATAACTAAAAAACGCATAAAAAAATAATAATAATAAATAAATAAAAATATTCACAGCATACCCTGTTTAATGATCATCCTAATTAAGATGCATAAAGTTCATAAACCATTTTTTTAAATGCATTTATTGTTTGCGCTTGCCTGATGTTTACCGGCAGTGCATTCCACAAGCGTACAGCTTCAACAGTGAAAGACTGGTCGTAAAATTTTGTAGAATGCTGAGGCATCTCCAGTCTCAAATCCTAGGACATATTTCGCAGTATGGACATAAGTCTATCTCAACTAAGTTTTCTAGATAGTACGCTGGTGTCAGCACGAATGGGCTGGCTACCCTCACACGGACCTGGCTCACAGAATACCAAGCAAAAATATCAGCAATCGTGCTATCATATTCATTGATGAATGTGAAACCGGAGGCCCAATGATGCAGATGCGTCTTAATAGGCCACTGTAGTGTGGGTCACCATGCTGCATTGAGTCATGGTCTGTATTCGCAATGAGCATGGTGACCACTCTTGGATTCCGCTCATGCTTTTCATCACGGGCTTTGGTAGACGTTTATACAAAAAACACCAATCGATTTTGATGAGACTTTCACTGAGAGAACGCTGATGATATAAGGAGTAGCTTAGGTTACTTTATTTAGAAAAGATTTGCCCCGCTGCGTTACCTGCGGTTTTAGTTGAATGGGTTAGATGAAAGGGTTAGAGTTAGATCTTAAGCATACCGTTATTCCATGATTTATTACATATGGTACTCAATTTCAGTCATATAATATGACTAAACAATACAGTATTTGTTCTAAAAAAATATTCATTTTATATATATAAAATGAAAATGAACGCTTGTCATAAAACAATCATTCAAATAGCTACACCCACATTCACCTGCTCAAGGATGCTCATTATTTATATTTTCCATTAAATTAGGTACTTACAAATCATACGTCTGCTTGGATTGACCTTTGTCACACCTCGTAACCAATGAACAGGAATAACTCGTCGGCATTGAAACCTACAACAGCAACTACACATAAACACAACATTTATTAATAGGTAAAGAGAAACTCGAGTGTAAATTATATAGGGACGTGATGCCTAATTGCTTCAGAACTCTTAAGGCCTTGGTTTGTCAGAAACTTAATAACCATAAATTATATAATTACATTAATATTATTAAGAAATATCATTTGAACGCCCTGGCCCAAAAATAACAATATTATAAAAATGAAAAAATTGAGAAATAGAACGTTATTTAAACCTTTTATAACGATTTATATCAAAAACTTTTCTTCTCTGAAGAACTAAATAACTTTTAAACCATCCAATTATTAACTATATTTGTTAAGACATGGTATTGAAACAAGAAAGGAATATAAAAATGCTAGGAGTTTTGTTTTATACATTGAAGACTCGTATTTTTAAAACAAGACAAAAGAAAACTACGCATTTAATTCTAAATATACCCATGCAATAACTAGCTGACCCACGCTTCCTCTGCGTCTCTTTTCAATCATGCCCGGCTCCTATTTGTCTAAGCGTTTTGTTAATTATCCTATCCAGAGCACACCAGCAAAACACACGTATATCAGATACGTAAAGAAGAAAGGAACGAAAATAAATCGTTATTCACCTTTACTTAATAAGATTTATTTAGATTAACTGAACAAGACACGCTTACGAGGACTAGCCTTTGTTTTCTAGCACAGCAAGTGAAAAACGCCGCCTTTTATGAATAGAAAACATTTACCTGAAATATAATGCTATAGCTTGAATCCAAAATAACGAGACACTGAGATATTTGAACAATGAGATATTTCTACAAACTTATCAAAGAACAAAATTCTAAGTGAAGTGTTTTAGGCTATTAACATCACATGTATTTCACGGAAAATAGATGGTATTTTATGAAAAACAATATTAATTAATAGAGTTCATTTGTTAAAAATTTAATTCTAAGTTATGGATTATAAAGTAAATGATATTATTAAATTCAAATTCATATTCAAAATCATTTGTTCAATTAAGACACCAAGTGAAATGTCACGTTCATAAATGTATGAACGTTAAATTGAAGCTACAGATAAAAATCATAGATCGACACAAACAGACGCCAGATGTACTCTATTGTCAAGGTGAATTAGGTGAAAACACCAAAATTCACTGCCTGCCTGTGTCGATCCATAACTTCCAGTTTCCAAAATACGTAGGGCCTTATGAGAAAAATACTGGCAAAGAAACTCATGACCACTCTTTTTAAAAGTCAGATTTTTAGGTACAATAGTATTCATATTACATGAATGGTTAACTGTGTGCAAACTGCTACCACCTGAATTTCGTTACATTAAATGCTTCAAACGCTAACGTACTAACAAAAAAAAACAAAAAACACTCAGTGATACCATTAAAGGTCTGAACCTAAACATAGAAACCATTCAGGGTGCACATCTACTTACATTCAGTTGCAAAATCTACTGTTAAAAATAATTCGCGACTGGATTAAGAGGTTAAAGTTGCAGTTGAACGAACTAAATCAATAGTATTGGCTAAAGCATCGTTGACTAGGCCGACCAGTCACACCAAGCAGCACCCGCTCACGAGTATGACGCATGGACCAGCGATCGTCTCATATCAGAGGGAAAGAAACGACCCGCAACACGACGACACCGCAAGCATTGACATTTTAGTGAGCATGACAAACCATAGTCGAGATACTGCTAAAAATCACTACTAATTAAATTATCTTAATAATTGTCACGCATTACTTTCAACTAACAATGATTTGTTAATAATTTAGCTTAATTATAAAGTTTTTACCCTACCCTAAAGAAGGTTGTGTTTTCGAGTTCAATTGATCAGGCATCACACACTTAGATAATTTTGCTATTGTATGTTGTATATTTCTATGGCACGCCTTAGAGCCTAAACGGCTTGTCGAATTTTTATGTGAGTTGTATCCATAGATTCATCTTAATCGTGAGAGCGACACTGGGCACATTAAAATTAAAAAAAAAAACAAAGTAATAAAATTATACGCAGTCGAGTGTTTAACATTCTTTACTTGTTTTTCATACCTCAGCATTATAGAAATCAAATGAAAATTCGTAAAAAAGTAATTTCAAAAATGTTATCATTATTATACTACAAAATGTTTGAAAAGTTGTTAGATCCGCCACGTGACAAAAATTCTTTTAAACAGGTGCAACGACAGCGAGATTTGAACCCTACAAGTAAACTAAAATCTATAAGGAGATGTAGGCGGGAACAAAGAAAATTTTGTTACGGGCATAGAAAGATCTACAAAAACTTAAGTTTTTCACCGCTTGCGGCGCTATAAAGTATTTAGTTTGCCATTTGAATTTGAATATACATATGTAGTCACTTTATTATTTTATTTAAGCTTATGGCGAAACGTCATTAGAATTTTATATAGGTACTGTGATACTTGCTTTTCTCTTTTTCATTTATTACTTTTAAGCATTCAGGTTTTTTTTATAATAATATCTTTTTGCAAAAATGGGTTAAATATTAATCAGGTGTACAAAGGAGAGAACTTTGAGATAAGAACAGTGTCAGATTTATTGTAAAACCTCCATTTTAAAAGGTGGAGAATAATGTGCGCACATGATAATCCGTTATCATGAATCGGTTACAAACAATTGTCGTGGAACTTAGATTGCTTTTAATACCACGTGACTGAGATAAATTACTACGGTTGAAGTATCTGGAAATAACACCAATGGATTAAAAGTTGAGAAGCAACAGGTTAACCTGGTATGGACATGTGATGCGTATAAATGAGCAAAATGTAGTTAAGAAAGTTTTGAGTATGGAAGTCGACGGATATAAGAAGAGAACGAAAGAAAAAAGAAAAAATTGATGTACTGTGTAAAAGAGGATATGGCCAGGAAGGTAGTAAGTATTAAAATGACACGTGATAGAGGAAAATGGAGGAAGAAATTTCATTGCAAATAAAGTTGGAAAAAGGGTAGGAAGATGATGATGATGATGAGATTAGCAAAGTAGTATATGCAAAGTGTAACTAAATGAGTAATTCGCTTAAATCATTTCTGACTTATGGTTAATTACTATTATTTATGCTTGGGCCTGGAAAAGGTGATTCTACGTTGCCTGATGGAGAGCATAAGCAGAATCCAAGAGTAGCAGTCACCATACTTATTGAGAATGCAGACAATGCAACATGGAGTATGGTGACCCAAGCTATGACAGACTACTGAGATGCTTCGGCATCATTGGTCCTCTGGCTTCATACTCCTAACAAAAAACGACAAAACTAATGCTGTCATTTTAGTTTGGTCTTCTGTGTGATGACAGTACCGCTCCGGTTGACCCGGGCCGTTCGTGCTGAAATCAGCGTGGCTCTATGACCCAGTATCTTTAGTCTATTATTTGTTTAAACTTTTATATAGGTATACTTTGTCATAAAGCGATAAGGTTAATAGAGAATGATTTCTTAATACACAAATATTTTGAAAAGAATGGACTGTAATGGAGTGGTATAATGATATAATACCATGAATTAAACATTGATTTAATATCTAAAATTTCCTGAAAAATTTTGCTTCAGTATAAAAAGTTACCTTGAAGATCAAATAATGTTTTGATCAAATAAAATTTCATTAAAATATCATGGACCATATGGATTTCATTAAAAGTTTTAGATAAAAAAATATCAAATGATATCAACTACTTTACATATTCTTTCTGTGCTAAAAATTCTAAAATGAAACGAGCTAAGGTTTCTTAATGAGGTTTAATTAAAGAAAATGAATTGAATACGAAACTCAAGGTTTACTTTTCAATGCTTGAGTAAGAAAAGTCTGCACTAAGAGTTATGAATTCTATTGATTTAATAAATTGAACGCTGAATTTCACAACACTTCCGAAAATATATAACTTATAAACTGACTATTAAAAGTTTAAATTATTGGAGGGTAGGGAACATAAAAGACAAAGGGAGCACGGTGAAGAGACGGGTTCAAATTATTACCACACTTTGGACTAGCCTTCATCAAGGTGATGAAAGTGTTGTATACGTATCATAGTGGCCTATCTCCAGCTGTTCAGTACTATAGGCTGGTATAATGATGATGATGATTATATGTATCTTGTGTTTTGTGCTATTATTATTTCTTATTCCTAGAAGTTTTGTAAAAAATATAAAATCCACTCTGATTCTGGCGCCTGTGGAAAAATAGAGACTCTTTTATAAGGAAACTTTAATTAAGAAGTTTTAATTTTCAAGCGTCAGAAAAACAATAGTATGTATATGGAGCACGATATTTGACCCAAATACACAGAATAAGGGCACAGACACACGTGAGCACAAATACATAACGTCCTCGGGGACAGTTAGGTCGCTAATTGAAGTGGAAACCTAGTGAAACGAAACGCTATGAAATTAAATGTACCGTAATGTACGATAGAGAAGAACTTTCAAATCCAATTAGTCGGAAAACTTTCTAAGAAATGCTGAAGTGCAATAGTGCATTTCACATTTTTTCCTTTTTTTATTTGACTTTCAACTGATACAAAGATAATAAAAGAGTCAGATAATTTGAACTTAAATAATTGATGAAATTTAAATGATTGATTGACTATACATAGTCAGCGCAGTTTTTCTCCTAAATGCGAGTATCTAGATAGAGTATATATATATATATATATATAATGAGTTAAGATATTATGACTGTTAATTCTGCATGTTATAACAAAAAATACTGTTGTGTTGTATACAGGTATTTTTCTATCGAATTGCATTAACATGGTTTNATAAGGCAAGGTTCTGTACCCAAAGGGTAAACCCCTATTACTAAGACTTCGCTATCTGTCCATTCGTTTGTCACCCTGTATGTATCTCATGAATTTTCAAAGTTGATGTATTTCTTTTACCGCTATAACAACAAACGTTTTTTTTGCTCGTTTTTGCTTGATATTGATAACCGCAACATGTAGACATATGAAATGAATAGATAATAGAAAGGAAAACCCTACCTGCGCGAGTGCGACTCATACTTGGACGATTTTTAAGATAGGATCAACCAATTGTTAAGAAGGAATAAATTCTGCAACAACGTTCCAAGAATTTATAGTGTTCGATGACAAGGCTGTGAGTCAACGAGGGCCACTGTTTAGTGGTTTTTTTGGATTTACGCGTTAGTTGAGCACAGCCAACACAGTAGAATACAAAAAAGACGCGTGTCGCGTTGCCTTCCTTTTTATCATTATAAGGATGAAAAATCCCTTCGGGTCACCTGCTCCTTAGGAATGCAGTAGCCAATAGTATGTGTGTGATGATTTCATGAAAAAAACAGCCTGATGATCAGCTACAAGCACACTATACTTCGCACCATGTAATGTAAGGTCCTGCCCGAATCGACATCACGCCCAACCCTAGGCCCTATCCCGGGGTTTTATATTATTTATCCAGCCGCGCTGCGGTTTTATATACACATAGATATTACTTATTTTTATTATTAGATTACAAATAACTTTCGTAACACAGAATGTCCACAGTCAAAAAAGCCGGGCCGATGCATTTGCAAAATGAATTCCAAATTTATTAAAAAATTTGAAACGAATTCTGAAAACGACACCTGATTTTTTTATACCTTTATAACCTGAGAGAGGTATAATACAAATATTTTTATTTTTAATTGTTGAATAGTTTTTGGAGGGAAACAAAATAATCTTGAATTATCTTTTATACAAAATTTAGTAACAAATACCATATTTTAGAAAAAGAGAGTAGGCACTTTTTTCATATTTCATAATAAGAGCAATTAACCTTTCGTAATCGATATATATGTATGAGTAAACACTAGTCCCTGAAATAAAGTTTACACTAGTTCAGGGGCTAGAAAGTTCACATTGAATGTACTTATCATTTTTATGTCAATAAATAAATAAACATAAAGATATAATTGTCTACATTTTAGACGTTTGTCCCTAAACTAAATTCTGCAAAGGTCAATTAATCTTTGTGGTTAAGTTGTGTTGAGTTTGACCGACGTGGGTGACGGCTGTTTAAATATGGAGAGATAGGCTCAACAACGAGCCTGGCTTCATAGAGATTAGTGCCCACAGGACGTCTGACAATCCTTGTTAGATTAACTGTAGGTATTTTAGTACACAATACGATACACTACGAAACGAACGTATTACGAATTTATACCAATAAGACGATGCGAAATTATTTTTTAAAAACATTGCTAGTTTATGGTCGACCTTTTTTTACATGTTATAAAATGAAATCGCTTCCACGGTCTGTTCACTTAGAAATTTTAAAGTACTCCAAGGATTTCAATGCAGTTTTCAGCCATTAATAGAGGGATTCAAGGGCCTTTATCTGTAACACATGCATATTACACTAGAGAAAATCCAAGTATTTGAAAAACTTCTATGCGAAGCCGGGTCGGGTTGCTAGTTTTTAATAAAGATACTACGTGATTCTAATAAAGTAACTAATGACTAGCAATTTCTTAGAGAGAGGCCTATGTCCAACCACGGACTGCGATAGGCTGATGAAGATGAGGGGTAGGGACATAGTCATTTTATTATATTGAACCCCCTCTCCCCTTGAAATTAAAACCTGGCTACGCCCTTTGCTTACCTACGTAGTTAACGATAAAGCTCCGTAGAAATAACAAAAAAAAAACTGAAAAACATCATCTTTGTTAGTTTAGTTAAAGTAAATAACAACTTCCTCGGTGGCGTAGTGGTAGCTAATGCTACTGCTATGCTTTTGTCTTAGGTTCGATTCCCGGATCGGACCAAATGTTTGTATGATCTCCAATTTTGTATTTCGTACTTTGGGTGTTTTCTATATGCAATATGTGTGTATTTACAAGAAAAAAGTATATATATATATTTATATCTATCAGTTGTCTAGTATCCATAACGCAAGGTCTTCTTAGTTTAGATGGCGTTGTATGTTAGATATCCGAGATATTCATCATAAAAAATACGATGTTAAAACTCCAATTTGTCATAATTCCCTAACATTTCATCATCATCATCTCCCTATCCTTTATTATTTCCAACATCATTTGGAGTCGCCTACTTTATCATTCGATTTTGAATGAAAATCACTTTTGTCACAGAGCGACTGGCATCAGACCAGCGTAACCCTGTGGGTGAAATTAAGTCTAATATTGTACTAGTTGTCAATATATTTGAGAGCACTGATTTCTCAATAACGATTGCTATAGATGTTCATGGCAACCAGCAGCTTAACGTGTTCATGAGCGTTAAACACAAACTTCCAGGTTTACGATTTCTTGTAAGAAAAACTCAATAACACTTTTTGTCCCGACAGACTTGCAGACGCTAGCCACAAGAACAAAGAGGCAGCCACAAAAACATAATAAGATTTTGATATTCCTGTATTATTACAGGAATATCAAAATCTTATTATGTTTTTACCTAACTTTTAAATTTAACTACTAGGTATATATAACCATACTGGTACGGTTAAATTTGTGAATATATGTGAATGAATTCAGTACTAATGTAACATGTAACTCCATTTTAAATATAGAAACTTAAGGCCTTAAAATTAAAAATTCTTAAGCAAGATAATAAAAACGAACAAGTTAAAAGAAGTTTCTCGTTCTTAGTCCGGTAAAGTAAGTGCTATAAAGCGTAATCTCGCCTGATATACGGATATACGGAAGCCGTGCACCTAATGCACTATCCTACTTTAGTTCGAACTGCGGACGAAACGTATCTCTACTGCCGACATAATAGTAATAGCCTCAGCACGGAAAGTGAACTCAGCTATTAACACGCTGCTTAGAAATATTAGGGTTAAGAGTATAAGTTTTCTTCCTTTTTATAACAATCTTCTTAAAAATAAACTTTATATAAATAATACAAGAAGTATAAAAACCGGCCAAGATATTTTTATATGCAATACTAGCTGAGCCACGCGGCTTTACACTCGATCGTTATTTTCCGGGAGCAAAGCTAGTCTAAAAAAGTAGTTGAGGCTTAAATTATTGCTTAAATTATTACCTATCTGCCTGTGAAAGTACTCTCAAAATCGTTTCAACTGTCCCAGTAAGAAACAGACGTACAGACGGACAAAAAAAAATCAAAATACTTTTTTGACGTAAGTACCGTTTATACTTTTATATGCAATTAGTGAAAAGTTGTTAATTTGAAATAACAAACAGACACTTCAATTTTATTTATTTGTATTGATGTGCCTATGAGCCTTTTTTCTAAACAAGGTTTAACTAAAGCCGACTAGGGTTTGGATTTAAGTCTAGTACGATATGATAGAACTTAGTGTTTTTACGCAGAGTGACTACCATCAGAGCAGGCGATATCGAGTTCTGTAGAAAACTTTTTTCAGACTTCTTATGGTTCTTTTTACCCGAAAGGATTTTATACATGTTAGTATGGTATGGCAACGAAGCGACAGTGTCACGTGATCTACGTAAAGCCTCCGTTCAATGTTTTAAGAAATGGTCAGTCATGCACAGCCTGACCAAGGTAAACGGAAAAGTTACTGTCTTACGGAAAAAAACTATACAATATTTTCAGTTTTTTACCGGACTACGCCAAATTAAAAGGAAAAGTGACGGTTTTAGCAATCTATATAGGTATGTACGTTCACCGCAGCCCGAAACTACCGAGCCGGTTGCATTGTTTGAGGTGTCAGTAGACTCGTAATATCCATCCGGAGGGTAACATAGGCTATATAAGTAAAAGTTAAAGTGACAGGCGATATTAGGAAGGGCATGGAGGACACCAAAGTTACTGTTCTGGTTTTGGTGGATTTTTCTAATGCCTTCAATACCGTCAGTCACGAAATCCTTCTAACAATCCTTAGGTATCTTGGGACACCCCCTGAGGGAGAGTGAACTCCTCATACTTTGTGCAGGCTGTAATGCTGTGGAACACGCTCCCACTCGAAATCAGGATGTCTACAAGCCGTGACTCATTTAAGAACAATGTAAAAAAACCACCTTTTTACGAGATGGCAGGAAAGCCTTAATTAATAAACAACTTAGTACCTACTCACAGTGTACGTATGTAAAGTTTATGTATTAGTGTGTATCATACTGTATGTATATAAAGTTTATATATTATCGTGTATATATATAATTATTTATATTCTTATGTATATGTGTAACTTCACGAATATATATTTTTTTGCCCACCACAATGTATCTACCCCACAAAATTTCTGCACCATCCAAAGGTAGGCTGGTAGAGAATGCCTTGGGCATTAAGCCCGCCGTTGTACAGGTGTGCATGAAGTTTTAAAATAAAATAAAAATATATAACGTGGGAGAGTCACGCTTCATCACGAATGGACCAGATCGACGGGAGTGATACCACATCCTCACAGGTAACCGGTGTGAAACTGCGCTTGCGCTGTGTTTCACTGAGTGAGTGAGGATCCCGGAGACCCATAAACCCAACCTCTCCCCCATCCCCCTCCCCATCTCCGAAAGGCGGACAACGCTCTTGTGTCACCTCTTGTATTGCGGGTGTACTTAGGCGGCGGTAATCGCTTACCAGCAGGCGATATGTCTGTTTGTTCGCCCATTTTTTCCATAAAAAATATATATGTCAGTCGGATTTTTTTTATATACTTTTTTCCATCATTTGCATTGCATATCATTGCATCAAACTGTCTCGGTCACGCAAGTGGTAGCGTAGGCGACTGCTGTGCTTGAGGTCTTGGGTTCAATTCCCGTGTCGGACCAAATATTTGTATGATATGCAAAAGTGTGTTTCGGAATTTAGGTGTTCTTATGTACAATATGAATGTATTTACAAAAAAAAGTATACGAGTAGATGTATTTATATCAGTTATCTAGTATCAGTAACACATACTCTGCTTGGCTGGAGACTGGATGGCATTGTGTTTTAGATAACCAAAAATATTTATTATTTATTTATTAGGTATATTATTAACATAATTATTTAATAGATACAAGTATTTGTTAAATTAATTAAAAAATAAAGAAATTAAATAAGAATTGGAAAAGTTCGTGTCGAGCCACGCCCTGTATAGGGTACCGTAGTAAGGGCAAAGGACTGTAAATTTTTATATAATAAATTAAACAAATGTTTTTGAAATAATTATTGTTATATAAATAGTGTTATATGTAAAATAACTTATTACCTACTGAGAATACAAAGTCTACTATAGAAAAAAAACCAACTACTGCTACAATTACAAAGTAATTTTTAAGATAATCTAATTTTGTTTATTTTATATTGCAATATAGTTTTAGTACTTAGTGGGTTCCGACCTACAATGTTTATTTAAAGAAACTACATCGCGACACTCTTTTTGTGATAATTACTGACCTATAGTAATTTTTTTTCAATTATGGGAGACTTTGTAGTAGTTAATGCAATTTTAGTGATTTTTACAGTAGCTTTATAAATAAATAGTTTATGAATTGGAAACACTGAGTTACAAGTACTGCCAGAGAGGTGGTCCACAATCCGTCTCATCCACATTCGTATATCATTAATTTCATAACAACGAAGATTTGAGGAACTAGTTGAAGGCTAGAACCCAGAGCCGTAAAACCTAATGAAAATAATGATAGTACAAGTACTGCCAACGTTACGGAATTGCAATATTATTGTGTCAGTTGTAGTAAAATAACATTAAATACGTCCTAACGATTTGGTACTTAGTAAAAGTTCTATATATATTTTACACAAATATTCTCTAGAAAATGGTTCGTAGACATCGTGAACAAAGTACCACAGAAGATGAAATCGTCATCGGTATACAGTTCGATAACCTTTCTCTATTGACGTAAGTCTTTCTTAGAGAGACAACATATATTTACAGAATGCTAATTTACAGATACACCGCCGCAGAAAAAACATAAACGACATAAGCATAAGAAGCATAAAAAGAGGAAAGTAGAAAATGAATACGAAAGCGAGTCGTCTATTGATGTTTCATATGAAGACGCGATGGACAAATCCTTCAAGATTAAAGTAAAGGGACGTGAATTACCAGGCACCTCCGCTGCAGATATGTTAAAAGCCCAGACTATGAAGTCATCATCTGATTCCCGAAGATCGATACCTGGTTCATCCTCCAGCACTCCGCCTAAAGCATCATCATCAAAGAAAAAGAAAAAAGGAAAAGATAGTGGTACATCTAGTGAAGAGGAGCGATGGCTAGATGCTATCAAATCAGGCAAATTAGAAGAGGTTTGTAAAAATCCAATACCTCCAATTACATTATTTATGTTGTGGTGTCATGTTTTCTATGTTTAATATCTATTGACAACAAACAGTTTATAAGTATTCTATCAGTAAATCTAACTTTCATATTATAAGCTCTGTTGAGTTTGAAACTAAATGGCAATGTGTGTATTGCCCTTCATTTGTCAAGCCTTAACAAGTATCTCTAAACACAAGTGAGTGAAAGAGAACTTGGCTTGGATGGGCTTACTGTGGCATGTTATAAAGAATAAGAAACAACATAGTAGTTAACAATTGGAGAGGCATATGTCCAACAGTGGACTGTGATAGGATGATGATGGTGGTGATAGTATTATTTAGTGCCAGTAGCAATTACGTTATTTATTGTTATTTGCAATGTTCTTTATGCTTCAGGTTGATGAGGAGCTAAAAAAAATTAAACCAAAAGATCCAAAAATGATGACGGCTAGACAAAGGGCTATGTACGAGAGAGGAACAGATAAAGAGACTAGCCCTGGTGGAGAAGTGTTACTTGCATTACCTTCAGGTTATAAGGAAAAGGTTATGACAGAAGAGGCAATACAAAAAGCTGCGTTAAAGTCACAGAAAAGGAAACAATTAGCCGATGAGAAGCGTGAAAAAGATAAAAAGAAAACTATGGATAGATTACTGAAAAAACAAGAATCAAAGAATTTAAAAAATATAAATAAAGGTAAATCTACAAAAAAATTAGAACCAATGATAGTTTACAAAAATAGTAATAATGAAATTTCTTTATCATTGCCTCCTGGAATACCTTTTCCAATAGAGAGAAAATACCCTATAGATCCACCAAAACCTATTATATGCGGTGTGGATGGATGTACCATCATAAAGAAGTACAATTGTTCAAAAACAGGAATTCCTCTGTGCAGTTTAGAATGTTATAAAAAAAATATTGTACCTAATAAAAAATAGTTATGTTGTTTGCATGTTATCTTATTCTTTTAATGATGTTAAAGCCTTCAATTTTAATATTAATATTTTGTCATAGGAGCATATGGTATCCTACCAAAATAAATCTGGAGTGAAACAGAGTTAAGTACTCTGAAGTAGAAAAAGACCATATAACTAGATATATATATATATATATATATTATATATATATATATTTATATATATATATATATATATATATATATATATAACTAATACTATCATGTTAAAAAATAATTGTTTAGTATAGGGAATGTGCATTTGTGCATGTCACAGCAATATAAAGTTAAATATAGATTTTGCCAAGCTAATTTGGGTATTAATAGTGCTTTGCTGGAGTAGAAATAAAACAATGTAAGACATCTAAACAGTGAGCATAGTATAATATTCTGTACGGATAACAAGTTACATCTATTACAAATTTATGTTCATTGCAACATCAAGAACTTTTTTCATAAACAACAATCTTGTGTGTATTCTATTTATCTATTGCTATTGAAGGTTGAAGTAACATTCGATATTATATTGATAAATAATCAAGATACAATAAACAAAATTATCATTAATATAATATTAAATAGAATCATTTTAGTAGCCTCTATTTAAGTGTTCACAAGAATTGGTGCACATCCTTTTATAATGTTACAGTTTACTAATCATTCAATACAAAATGTAGTAATCCTACAGCTGCAACTAACTCACTTTTGCAATATTGACATGTTCTCCATTGCTGTTTCATAAATAAATATCAGTCGCTGAAGAACTTGTCTTGGATGGGCTTACTGTGGCATATTATAAAGATGATTTGATTTAACTGTTTAATTGAAGAAACATTGCTGACCTACATATTTGAGTCTATTTTCGTTTTATAGAATAACATTATACTTAAAGTTACATTATTTTCACTTTGCAAACATTTTAATTTTTGTTACATACAACTCTGTTCTTTTCTACACATAAATAAATTTATTTCCAATATGTCTGCATATATTTTCACTATGCAAATATTTATAAATGTATCTCAAATAATATTTTTGTTACCAACAATCTATTTTCTACACATATATAAAATTTGCAACATGTACTGCATAGATCCATTATATTAAAATTGAAAAATACTATTTATTATTAAGAATTATCTTAGACTTATTTATATGTAAAGAACTATACACTAGAAGAATATTACGACACTCCTAGTAACTTACAAGTATAATATTAATAAGGACATGTTCTCAGATATTGCCAATTTCACTATGGACCTATATATTTTTGAATTGCCATAAATTTTCTCTGACGCTGCCTGTATTACAAACTAATTGGTTAGTATTAAGGGGCGCGTAACCAAGGTCAGTTTATGGATGGGCGACCATTAAAGACCCCTTCATTCCTCAAAGAGCTCATTAAGCTATCTTAATCATTTAGGGTGGTTGAAGCCCTGAAATGTTCGAAAACAGTCTATCTATACAAGTTCGGTATCATCTAGTACTTGGGTTATGAAGGTCTGATGGCAGCCCCTCCAGGTACAAAATGGAAAAAAAGAACTTCAGCCATACCATAGCAGAATGAAAGCCGACCCAGCCTAGTTTGGGAAGTATGCTCATAAGATGCAAGTATTAATTGCCGGTGGAACTAGTGAAAACGATCCTTTATTAACATCTGATTTAGGATGTCTTATGACGTAATTCTATTTGCATGTAAGTACAGCATTAACCCAATGGATTAAAGGGGTGATTATCTAAGTTACGGCCACTTCTTTAATTCTAAACAGATACAGTAATAAACATAATTGTGAAGTATAATATTGAATGGGACATCTTTAAAACTTATCCTTTGCATATCATACTCATCATAATTCATACACAATAGAAATGTCTAATGGAACAATAAAATATCAGACTAGACGGAATCAGACAAACTCTTTATCAGACCCTTATACACCTATATACTTTTGTTACTTATATACCTACTCTGAATTTAATACATCTAAAAGTTCTTGCAAGACATCATAGTAATATATCTCTTCAAACTGCAATATAAATCATTCATATCAACACAATTTCTTCTTTCATAACTTTGCTAAGAATTTTATTAAGTTACTATGTTAAGCAATAGTTAAACTAATGTTAATCTTAGGTTATATCTGGTCAAATAGAGGAAAACTCAATTGGAATATTTTCAATGATCCTTCACTGCTTAAAGGGAACATATAAATATAAATTACAGATCAAAAAAACGGCATTGACAATTGATGTCACACTCATTTTATAACAATTCAAACTTAATTGAAATTTAATAAATATAGCTTAATATTATGTGCAAGAATATCTATAATGCATCTAAAGCAGCAGAGCAGCATAAATGTATGTAATGGAATGAACAGATCCTGCTTAGATGTAATTTCTTTCTGTAATTTAGATTTACATGGATGAGCAAAAAAGATACCGCATAAGATGATAAATTAACTTACTCTTAGGATGGTCTTGGCCCAACACAGGGAGCTAAGAGCGCCATATAACAAACTAGTACTATAACATCCTTTTCAAATAGAAAATCTATTAGCACGTTTCCTTTTTACATAGCTTAGCTACTGTAGTGTTAAATTTATGAGATATTCTTACTTAGCCTCTACACTATGTCGCATAACATAGACCAATGGCTTATAATAACATAATTGAGTATTGTTGGCATTAGTCAAGTTACAATGCAAGTATTATGGCAACTTGTAAACATTGGATTTTGTGATTGCACTGCACATTCAATATATAATACCAATAACTTTACCAAACTCAATTCATTAATTTTTATATAATAAATATAAATGAACAATTTCAATCACATTACATTTAATGTTTCTTTCCCTCAAATACCACGCAAACCATACCATTTGACCATCTTAACTTGTTGTTAAATCCCATGGGATGTGTCATTATCAACAATGATGGAAAATATTGTTTAATTTGTAACCCTAAGTAACTATTGCACAACTGGGATAGAAACGGAGAGCATACTACATGTGTCATCCATAAAGTTTTAGCACTAGACATCATGTCAATTTGGCAAATCAATTGAGCTGTTTAAGTAGTGAGATTTAAGTAAAAACACTAATTACATGCAACATACTGCAAAGCTTGTATACTTTGTTTTATAGATAGACTTCTCAGAGTAGTACACTGTTTATAATTGTAGAAATATATCTTGACCCATACATTAAATGGAGGTACATATTCACTACTAACAACACCTATGACATGTTGCCAGGAAAATTACATGTACATAAGAACACTATCAACATTAAGAATTAATCTTTCACATCAAGATTGAATACAAATGCATAAACTATGTCACATATAAGCTTTATGCTATGACCAAATTCCAGTCTAATGGAATCATAACAAGACATACTAACATTGCTTTACCCAATGTTTAACATTGAATGGAGACATACAGAAGTGATACTGTAATAGCTAATTACATAATAAATTTCTTTCTCAAATGATAAACATTGGCTACTAACCACAAATATAAATTGTACACTGAACCATTGATATGGACTAGATCATGTATTTATATATATGATATGTATATTTATGTCAATTTGCACAAATAACTGTCATGAATTCCTTTACTTGGTAGAGCTGACATTCTAAAACACTACTAACACAAAATAGACAGTATTAGCAGAAAGTTGTCCATAGTATGTCATTTGCCTATTTTAAATGCTTCACTTGGTTGATTAACATTCCTCAACATTTAAGAGAGCCATGGAAGAGAGTTCCACACAATATATGATGAAGGACACAGCTCAATAAACGCTACGGACCAAAGCAGGGCAGCCAGCAACATGGCAAAAAATGGCCAGCTTTATATCAGCCGGACCACTTCGAGCTTCGAAGGCGCGCCAAGCCCAAATGTAACCGCTAAGATGCATTATTCTGCTTGTTAGATCTTAGCCGGGCCAAACCACGCTCATCTTCTTCATCACTTGTAGCCGAGAGTCCAGAGACAGCCCCACGGGCAGACTGTGTGGCTTGTATTAAGTCTTGGTCAGGTGCATTTCTACTCTCATACAATAGAATACTCAATGTTTCTTCATAAATTCTTGCCTCAGGAAATTCTACTTTTGTATGTTTTTTATCTGTGGCATACACAATAGATGTACAGCAAACTTCCGCACACTTCTTCCCATGTCCAAAAAATGACCAACAGCAGATCTCATTTGAGCCAATCACGTCTTTTATGAATAGCACTCTTCCACTGAAGCGTAGTGACAGTTTGTCGAACAATTCAATGTTTTTCAATAAATTATCATCTGATGTACTTGTGTAGGAATACTTGTTATTATGTCTGTTTATCAAAAGTTTTACAACAGGCTGAAAAACAAAAAGCAATAATTGTTGTTAAATATTTTAAAACTTATGAGGGTGTGAAAACAATAATTATTGATATTTTTTTAGCCATTTATGACATTTTAGAGCTCAGTGCTAGTTGATAACAGTACCACATTACAAAAGTAAAAATATTTAAACCAATTAAAACTTATAAATTAATTTGAAAAAGATAAACAATAATTTGTAAAGTTTAGTTAAAGTTAATATAGTTGGAGAACAAAATACTGAAACCATTTAAAATGTCAGTATACAAAAAAGTATATTGGTTTACCGTCACTTTAAATGGCACATGCAGACAATCATAGTTATAGTACACAAAGATTATTTAGGGTTTGCTTACTCACCTTTGAAGTAGACATGATAAGCAACTGTTCTTCTTTATGTGAAGTGATCAAGGGCACACGGCATATTGGTACAGCCTCACTTTCTTTTTTGCCTAGAGCCTGATGACAGGATTCTGTAAGCTCTTCTATCAAAAAATATTTGGCTTCAGCCAATAGTTCCATAATCTCTCGATAATTATCAGGTAGACCTATTGTACCATCGCGAAGATAATTCAGAATAGTGCCAAAGTGCTTTCCACTTCGGTCAATGAGTATCCACCCTGGGGAAACAAATTTAAGTAGTATTAACTCTCTGCAGAATATGATACCCGGTATTCTACTGACAACCCGGATAACTTTGCACTTACCCTCAGAATCTGTCAGTACTTCCATTCTTCCACTGAACATAGTTCTAAGCATATTATCGCTCTTAGTAAGAGTACCGATAGTTGTGTAAAACAAAGTGCCACCAACATTTAATTTCACATACTGCGACGGATGCCCTTGTATCAAAGTTTTGTGATCGCCCGACATTTTACAAACACTATCTCAATATCGACCTGAGATGGAGAACAATTTTAGCAATAGAAAGACTTCGTTTTACTAAAGTCTCAAGATTTTAGGAATATCTGATTTTGATAATAGTTTTCTATTTCTTGCTACATGTTATATTTTCAATAACATGAAAATACGAAAATTAGTCAACGCGAATACCGTAATAGCAGAATCATAGACTATTGGACTATTGATTGAAAAACAGCTATGGATGTACTATATTGTCAAAGGAAATTCTATACTCTTTGATTGAACTGAACTAGTGACAGTAGTCCTTTTTATTGTAAGTTGGAGGTTGTTTGGAATATTTAAAAAGAATGATGAAGAATAAAAAAAAATGAAGATTATACAAAAAACTGTCTCTAAATATATTCCATAATAAGTCGATTTCTTACCTTTTTTAGTTGTTTATAAAGTCAACTGGCAAATACATACCTAATTGTACTGTATAACTGAACTGTCCTACAGCTTTACTACTTTGCTCAAATTAAAAAGAGATCTCTGGAAGAGATCGCCGTGAGCGATAAGACTGCCAATTGTTGTAGTAATCCTTTTTGTCACTCATTTTATTTAGTATTTTGTAATATGTACGCAATGAAGATAAATAAAAATAAAAACCTGGAAAAGATACTTATCATAAAAAGATACTTATAGGAAATTACAACTCAAAACTGAAAAAGATGGATACCTGTATTTTAACTAGTCTTCTAAATAGATGTCAGACCTGGACCTACACCGACAAAATTGAAAGTCGCATAATAACAACCCCAAGGACAATGGAACGGAGTGCGTTCAAAATAAATAAAACAGACAAGATAAATAGCAAAGTCATCAGAGAAAGAACAAAGTAACAAGACGCCCTTATTCTTGCTCTCAAACAGAAATGACGCTGGGCTGATCACATAGCACGCTCACGAGACAAGAGACAGACGCTACGGGCCACAAATGGGAAGGACTAATGGCCAAAAGAAAGGTCGGAAGGCCAAATAAACGATGGGTTGACGAGTAATGACAATATGAAAGTGGTAGCCGGATTCCCAGTAAAACTTTCCGTATTCCTTATGTAACCTGCATACAATGCTTTTCAAATACGAAAAGGATTGGAAATCTGCCATCTTGCCCTGCATTTGTCAACAATTTCAGATATTTTTGTATGGTGTGCAAAAAAAAAACGAGAATAGGCATGATGACTAATTTTGAAAAACTATTATATGATGTTCGAAAGTATCCGCTATTGTCAAAAACAGTTATATCTCTCAAAAAAAATAAAGATTTAAATGAAAAAAATTGCGATTTAAATTATAAGTTTATAATTCACGCAAAACGCTGGTTGGTGTCATGGCGTTCGCTTAAGACGTCACGTTGCGGATACGACGTGACCATTTGTCAACCCGTGTCAATTATATAGGTCATAATCGACGATCACGTAAAGTGATCGTCGATTATGACGATTTTTTTACTTAAGCATTTTTTTGATGTTTATGCCAACCCTACATTTCCAATGAAGTTAGTCACAAATCCAGTCCTATTAATATTTTGAAATGCATTGTACTCATGGAAATCGGTTGGGAAGTCAAATAGGTATGAGTGTTGAGCTTAACTTCGATTATGTTACTGATATGTTATGATTTAAATGGGTATTGATACCACCATTTTAGATACCAATTTTTCGAGATGAGATGGTGCTCATAGCTAACAATGAATTATAACTATCGCGCTTTCCCTTATTTCTATATAGCTTGTAGAAGCTTCCCCCATCGCTGAACCTTGATACATCAAATCATTTTATTTATTTTATCATATAATCTTTCAAATCTAAAAGGTTCCTCTGAAGCTTGAATAAGCCCCGTTAACATCGTGGACTCCACTACTAAGGTATGCGATAAACGATGATTTCTCAAAGGATGCAAATAATTTAAAAAAATCTTTATTTCTCGAAGAACATTATTGTACAATATTAATAGTTATAAGAATGAAAAGAAACTCTTATTTTATTGATAGGTACATAAGACGTTAAAAATTTTTGGCATCTTCCAAAGTTTCTGGCAGTTTTTTGTTTAAAGTTTCAGGTAAAAAGTAGACGGGTATTATTCCACCTAAAATTGTAGTAGTAGTTAAGATAATACTCGGGTAGCGAACGTCGACTTTACGTCCCTGAAATGAAATAAAGCTGATTAAATTGACACAATGTTAGGCCTTGAAGGTTCCCACATTTACGAATAATCTCGTACATTTATATATATATCACACATCGTCGTAAGTATCCTACTTCTACAAATATTACAGCCGCAGTGTGTAACTTAGTGGACGTCTGAATACATAATGTACTAAACATAAATATCGTAGTAACGCATCCCATATCCCCTTTTTCTGTACATATTAAAATCATAGAACTTACCAAGTATATAACATAAGGGGCAATAGCGGACGCTCCGCTTGATACAAGGTTACCCAACGACATGCCTGACTGTCGAAGACAAGTTGGATAAAGCTCCATGTTGAGTAAGTTTATTAAATAGTATGATACTGTTATTGAAGCTCTGTTCGTAATCACTAAGAACATATCCAAAGTTTCACTTCTTACCCAGCCGGCATTACCTGCAATTGACATTTTACGACATAAAATCAAAAAGCTTATATTTATCTTACTATAGGTATATCAATGCTTACTTAATTCACGCAACCCATATAGAATCCAGATAGTAGTCGTCAACGAAAATGAAACAATTCCAGTATACCTTCGACCGATAGAATTTGCAAGCCAAGCTGCTACAAAAAAGCCTGGAATTTCGGCTAAAGATTGCCAAGCAAAATCCAAAAATGGGTTGCCTTCAGATTTCTCACCTGAGCTAAGAATTGCAACTCCATAATTTAGGGATATAGCAAACCTGTTGAGACATTTATATTATTAAGTACTGGCTTGAGCCCCGATGTGTTACCAGCAGTATAACATCAAACGCTGGTAAGTTACTATAGGTAGGCAGTTAATTACTCCTTATATCGTCAGCTATCTCCCAGAGAAAGTACCGTCACAATAGGTCCATGCGTTCCACGAAATTAGCCAGAACAAACAGCCAGACAGATTAAAAAAATGTTATTTTGGTATATGTGTATAATTAATTAAATACATATACATTTTGTAAAAAGCGGTTATTTTAATGTTACAAACACACACTCCAATTTTATTTATTTGTATAGATTTACTTTCTCATCATGAACCAAGGTGATGAATGAGTTTCAAAGCCCTGCCAGTGGTAAAATAAGTGCCATAATAATATCGTAGGCCAATATCAAAACTATGAATCGACTTTCTAAAAGGTATGCCTTTACCAAGACATTGCTTCGTAAAGATTTTTGAAATATATGTTCAACAAAAAACTCTAAAAAGAAATACGGTTAAGTAGAACTGGTCTGGATAGTAGTGACTGCATGAAAGTTGTAATAAATTAAAGTGGTTGCCTCTATGCAGAGCTGTGCACTATAGTAGGTTCAATTCCAAGGCCACGTAACCGAGTCAAGTTATTCTTCGTGATATTTGTATCATTAAATTAATCATAAATAGTAGGTATGTTAACTTTGAAATATAAAGTAGAAATAGATTCTTAGAATATGAGATTTAAATTAATATAATTATGCGTGCTTGTGGTATATAAATGAATGATAAAGTTTATTTAACACACCATAATAAAAGTTGTAACATCGTAGTTACCACAAGTCTCCAACTCGAAAACAAAGCCAATAGACCCAATACTTCTTTCTTGTTATCATTCGATGGACTTTTTGTCAAAAGATCACTCTCAGTATCTGAATTTAATGAGGTTTTATTTACTTTTGATATATATTTTAGAGTTTTTACAGTTTGCCTCGATCTTCCTTTAATCCAAAGCCATTGAGGAGATTCAATAATTTTCCTGGAATGTGTAAAATATAAACAGCAATTTTCGTATAAACCATTTTGAACTGTAAAATTGCATGTAAGAGTTCATAATTGTATTACCAAGAAAGTATTAGGAAAGGTACTTGTAATGCTGTTGTTATAATTAAAAATATTCGCCAACTTCGTAGCCACCAATAGAAAAAAGGCATCATGAACATGCCTAAGCTCGTAGCAACAAGCTTAAGTTTTGCCACTGCTGCTCGTCTTTTTGATGAAGATATTTCCAATGATATAATGGCTGTGCTCTGAGGTGCAGACCACGAAGGGAACCAAGCTATAATGCATCCTACTGTAAAGAATGCTAGTGACGAACTTGCTAAGATGGAGATGAATCTCCCGATAACCAGCATGAATATGGATATAATATAAGTAGGTTTTCGGCCGTATCTGCAAATTAAATAATAATAAATTGTGAGAGTTTAACATGAAATTCTTAAAAGTAAGTTGTATATAAAACAATGCATAATTAGATGGTCATGTAAATGTGTAGGTTCACGCTACGAGTGGCAATTTCTAATCTAGGCATTGAACCTTTGAAAGGTTTTGTTAAGGATTACCTGTTTCTATAAATATAATAAATTACGGTGGTATAATTAATTTAACAATTTCAAAATATTTTTTACATTATTTATAATTGCGACCGTTTTGAAGACATGGAATGATACGGGATTTCAAAAGTTTATAAGAAGCACAAATACAGTAAAACTATCTACTTCTTATTGAATAAAAAAAACTAAGCTACTTACACATCACCAAACCATCCGAAGAAGAAAGATCCAACAAGCTCTGCAATCCGACTATAAGCTAATATATTTGCTACATGTATTTCATTTGCACATACCCAATTATTGTCTGATGGTACTGTTGTTTCAAACCATGTTTTATCATAGTCAAAAACATTGCAAGCTGAAATTAAAATATGGAGATACTTTAATTCTTGAGGAAGGATATAGTCTACACTTTACCGCGAAAACAGACCTACACGTGGAAGCAGCGGGTAAAACCTAGTAGGTTACACGTGGGCAGAGCTTGGATAACAGCCAGTAGTTAATATTCTTTAGTAATAAGAACGTCGGAAGATTCATATTTCCGCACTACAGAGCCAGCTTGACTAGAATGATGCTCCTACCTCTTAAAAAATCGTGTCGATCATGTCTTTTCTAAGCGTTTCTCTGAGGAACGAATCAGGAATGAGGTGATCAGGCAGCGAACTAAGATCATCGACGTAACAAACCGGATAAGCAAGCTGAAGTGGCTGTGGGCTGGCCATATCAGCCGCAGAACTGACAACCGCTGGGGTAATAAAGCTCTAGAATGGAGCGTAGAGCATAGTGGAGGACTCCCTCGGGCCAGGTAGAGTGACAAGTTGCGGAGGATGGCTGGTAGGAACTGGAAGCGAGTAGACCAAAATCGATCAGAGTGGCGTGCAATGGGAGAGGTCCATATCCAGCAGTTGACTGTCATAGGCCGATAATGATGATATCTTTTGCTGCATTTACTGAATGGCTGAGGTTGCCGTGAGTCAAAATATAATCTACCTTCTCTTTGAAAAGGCGTAAAAGTAATTGGTCTATAGTGTTGCATATGTCCACGAGGGACGCGAGTCACTTACCGTCAGGAGCCACGTCCATGGGCGTACCCAGTTTCTGGGCCAGGAGGGAGGGCAAATCTGGTTTTTATAATACACTAGCTGAGCCACGCGGTGTTCCCCGCTGTTAAAGTTGTTGCCGCGAGTTATGCCGCGGGGCTAAGCTAGTCTAAAAAACTAGGGCTCATGATGTACTTTAGACTAAGTTACTCCTTACATCATTAGCCGTTCGGTGAAAAAGTTACGTCTAAATCGGTCCAGCCTTTTTTGAGATTAGCCGATAAACAAAAATTTAAAAAAATACGGTTATTTTAATATTACAACTAGACACCCCAACTTTATTTATTTGTACAGATATTTCTGTATAAATTCTTTAGATACAGAAAAGCTATTTTAAAAGTATCTTCAGAAAAAAGGTTACAAATGTGTTCCGGCAAAGAATCGCCCATAGCGTTAGCAAATTTTCTATGTACCTACAGAGAGCGTATCATTTATTCCACCTTTGATCATATGTCATCTTAGCCACGTTTTTACGTCTAGGTGACTGGTGTCTGGGTGCTGAATTGTTAGAATTTGACCCCCAAGTTGGAGTACTTCGATGATCTGATCCTCACGGTACTCAAAGTGGCTCGACTAGATTCAGTACTGTTGTTATGGAAGCATAGAGTGCGTACATCGAGGCCGCCACCGATTGAGGTTCCAAGCGCAGCAGTTTTGCTTGCAGCGCTGCTAGCGTGTTGGTAGAAAGGGCGCGACACACTATTTTTACAAGTTTTATTTTGTACTTCAAATGGCAAAAAGTACTTTTGTTAACTTTAACCATATAAGAAGATAATAGGTATTATCTAAACTAATATTAAAAAGAGGAGAGATTTGATTTTTTGTTTGTTTGTAACCAAATTTGGAGAATTCTTTCACCATTGGAAAGTTACATCATCTCCGAGCTGGATGCGAGAAGCCGAGGATTGAATCAAGCGGCGTGCCTTGGAGAGACCTATTTGCAGCAGAGGACTGCGATAGGGTGATGATGATGATTCTTACCCCGATATTAATGCTTATCCAAATAAATCACTTCATTTTCAAGGCTATGTATTGTTTACTATTAACTACGTTTTCAATTATTAAATTCTATTAACTTCGCCGTAGTCGGGTAAAATTATAAGAAAATAAAGTAACAAAATACGTTGATAGGTGTATTTTAAAGTGAAACTTTTATTACATCGTCTCAAATTTTTTGGTCTGAAAGAAAAATTCTGGTGATTATTGACTCATCAATCGTTTTAACTCTAATTCAAATGATTTACTTAATTAGTCACTGTAAAGTGTCGACATACCACTTTACCGTGAGATTCTATAGGTGACCCGTAATGGTTTTTATTTCAATGTTTTTTATGTCAAAAATATATTCTTGAAGTTTTTTACAAGACTACAGATGCTTTACCGATCTAAAAGCACTCGTAAGATCGTTAACATATGTTTCAGTCAATATCACACGCCCGGAATATAAGCTTTTAATGGGAAAAATATTAATTTATGTTATTTAAGTAAAAATTTTCAGTTTGCAAGTTATTTGAAATAACATCTAAAAAAAGCATAAAGTGCGATATAAGTACAAAATAGAAAAAAGTATGTAGACGAAACACAATTTTAAAAGTTAAAATGACCCTTAATTCATTTTATCTTTTTAAATTGTGTTTCCTCTATATACTTTTTTTCTATTTCGTACTTTTATTGCGCCAAAAAAAAATATATAGACGAAACACAATTTAAAAATATAAAATTAATTCAGGAGCTCAGGGTCAGAAAATCTCTACCATTACAATAAGTTTTTAATCTTAGGATTTTATGTTTAGAATATTATTAACATGAAAGAAAGTGTCTTATCTGTCTGTGTCCGATACGTTCTTACGTTTAACGTGATGAACTTTGAAATGGAGATAATGCGGCTCCTAATGACGGGCGCAAGACATTGGTCTTAAAAATTTAAGCAGAAGGGTAAAAATGAAAGATTATATGAATACCAATTTGAGTATTTCTATAAACAGGAATTAGACAGGATTGCTTTACTACGTCTACTACCTACCTACGCAACCTATCGTCACGAATACAATCAAAAGGATAGAGAGGCAGGCACGAAGTTAGTGCAGAGACAAGATCCGTTATGGAGGAGTAGCTCAAGAGGAATCACGAGACCGTCTTATACCGGCTGACGCATGTACCCTGTGTCTGATCCGAAAGGAATCAACGGATAAGTGATTCCGGTCCGCGGACATGGCAGTCACATGCTGCAGAATGTGACCTCGTGGCGCATCGTAGTGGCAATATTCTCGCTTGATAACATGCCTTCGTACAAACCAAAAGCGCGTGAAATGCCGCTATCTTTTTCCGCGAAAAGGCCAGCTGCAGACGGTGGAGCTGGAGAAATTTAGGATTCTCCCGGTCCGACAGACCCGAGAAGGGACCCAGTACCGAAGACGCCTTAGGCTCCGGAGTTTGCAGAACGATCTCCGTCCTCCCGAAGTGTAAGCCAGGGGTTGATCATCTGTCACCCTAGCAGAAACAGTTGAGGATGGTAGCGCAGCACACTGCGAAATGCCCGCTGTTTTTTAAGGGCAGAATAGGTACATCGGGGTTCTCATTCAAGAGAGGGTCATGAATATCATGCAGGTGCAAGTCATAGATGACCCAAACTACATCGGGGATCCAGGGATTTCGTGTCTAGGGAACGCCAGGTTCTTTGATCGGTTCGAGTTAGACATGACCACCAGTAGTTCGCACATACGATAAAAAGGCAATAGAAAGTATTTGGATACTTTTCATTACAAAATATACCTTCATATCTACTTATATGTACGCGTAGTACATACATTTCAAAAAATATATAATACCTACCTATACCAAGAATAATTTCAGGAAAGAGGAACATATACGTTCACACAGGTTACGTCTAGTAATCAGTCTAGATTTAAGTAGTTTAATGCCTCAAAACGTAGTTGGAAACGGTCTGGGGAAGATATAACTTCATGAAGACGAAACGTGTTATTTCTAAAATATTTACTAGAAAACCATTAAACCCTTAAAATGTAGCATTACATACATCAAAATTATTGTAGTACAGCTATAGGTTCATAATGAGTTTTATTTTAACATGCGAAGAGTCTAGATTAATCCCTTAAACCTATCTGATAACTCTGTGATTTAGGTATAAATATTTTTTTTCAGCTTTAAAATATTTGATGAATATATTTTAAATATATAAAATAGTACACTATTTATCACACTACGGATGATACTTCACGGGTGTATTTAATGTTTTTAGAAAAAAGAAATGTCCGTAACATGATATTGTGGCATGCATGGCAACACATGTTATTAACTAACTACTACTGTTATTAACTAAATTAACAGTTACTAATTTGCAAATGCAAATTAGTTACTGCTAATTATAAGTAAATTATTAATAGAAAAACAACTACAGTTCACGTACTTTCGGTATCGTTGGTTCCCTGGTTTGTGTAAATTAAACAACCACTAAACTTCTCTGTACCTGCTACACTTTCCTGTCTAGACACGAAAACAAAAAAAAACTATTAAATAAATATAGACAGACTCATAAATTCTAGTTTATAACTGACGTACCTTGGTATATGGATGGTTTTCCAAAGATATTCGCTTACATTTTCTGGTTTCACTGGTAATTTACATGTGTGCGGTGTTATTGTTAACGCTAATATTATGTTATAATATGTTATTGACCACAGGCTTGTATAGATCACATTGTAAAGAATATCAAACTTTTTCTGAAAAGTTCCCTCATTGCCAACTTCTAAAAGAGCTCGATCATGTAAAGAAACCATTTCACAACCAAAAAAATATAATACAATTACAAACGTCTAATACGTTATCAATTAAGTTTTGGTCTGCTTATCGAGTCTCCGTTATCTTTGTTGACTTAACTTGGACCCGAGGGAAGTAGTATTACCATTATTATCACAAATTCGCTTAGAAAAATGTAAATCGGTTGTATAAATTGTCTCATACTTTGAGAAAAATTCATCAGCAGGTAATCGACTTTTCAATTATTTCATTCTAATCTGCCTACCGCTAAAAAGGAGTGTAGAATAATTTGTAGATGTATAGAAATCAGAAAAAATACGTATAATCCAATGATATTCATTGGTATAATCCGATTGCAACCATAATAGTAGAATACTGATATTGATTTGTATCTCCTAATAATTTTGAAGTCATAAATAGAATAAATACTTAACTTAGTATATATAATATACACTTTGCACGACCAATAATCTTTACCGTGAAGATAACTCAAGAGTGTCAGCGGTGACCCTTTGGTACTGTATGAACTTAAATCGTAGAATTTGTAAAGCACAAGGGTTTCACAGTCCAATCATGGTAAAACATTCAAAGAAAACCAACTTTATATTTAAAAATAATTGTAAGGTACTTTTATAAATATATGTAAAAGTATGGTTAAGAACTGAGAAGTAAGCTTCGATTCGGTAAAAAAATATTACAAATTAAAATACTAATGACATAAAAATCTACTTGCTGCTACTATTTTATAATACTACCATTTTAATTTTATTACTTTAATATCACAACATTCACGAGCATAAATATAAAATATGTTACTACGGGCAAATCGGCAAATAAATCTGCCCAGTAAGTGTACCATGGAGGGAGACCTGGACCAAGCAGTACGGCGGCTGGAATCCCGTAACACCGCTCCTGGACCTGATGAAGTTCTAGGTCGGGCGTTGGTGATAGGTCTGTCGGTACTGGGAGATAAACGGAGGCAGATTTATACGGAGTGTTTCGGTCTCGGTATCTTCGCCCTCGGTTGGGAAAAAGGAAGATTGGTGCTCCTGAAAAAGGAAGGAAGGAAGGACTGCGGATTCCCAATTCTGCATCTGCGTTCCGGCCGATATGCCTGCTGAACGAGTCGGGGAAACTCTTTGAGAGAGTTATCTCTGATCGTATCAGTGAGCACCTGCCGCAAGTGAGCCCTGATCTATCGGACTGCCAGTTTGGATTCCAACAGGGGCGTTCGACAGTGGACTCTATAAGATGTGTCTGTTCCCTGTCGAAGTCGGCAGTCTGATCGGGATTGGCGTTGACAGTTTGCCTGGATATTGTCAACACTTTCGGCACCCTCCCCTGGGGGACAGTTAGGACGGCTCTTGAATATCACAACGGGATTGAAAACAGAAGGGAAGTAAGTTGCGGAGTTCCTTAGGGATCTGTACGTCAGTATTGAGCCCATTCTTATGGAACCTTGTATACGATGCAGTTCTTCGCACCAGTCTGCCCGCAGCCCTAAGTGTCATCTGCTATGCAGACGATACTTTAGTTTTGGCTAGAGGGTCCCGTTTTGAAGAGGTGCTTCTACTCACCGAGCAAGGGGTGGCTTGTGTTGTGCTCATGCCTCCGGGTTAATGTATGCCTGAAGTCTAGGTAGACCAGTACATGAAGTAACTTTGTCTCATCCTGGATAATCGGTGGGACTTCGAAGAGCATTTCAGACGATTAGCCCCCGAGTACGAGGGGTCGCAGGGGCGTTACATCGTCTAGTGCCTAATCTCGAGAGACCACAGGAAAAAGTTCACTGCATCTACATGGGCGTCGTACGATCCAGGGTCCTCTATGGGGAACCCGTCTGGTCTGAAGACTTGGCGGGTTCCTAGCGCTGTAAGACTGAACTCAGGAGTCTGCAGCAGCTGATAGCCATACGGGTCGTACGGGGCTGCAGCACAATTTTGTACGAGGCAGCGACGGTCTTGGGGGAAATCTCCACCCTTCGATATTTTGGCTGACATGGACACTATAGCCTAGGACCAAATTCACTCTGTCGGTGGGAATGACAAAGAATCTATCTAAAAAATGCTATGGCGGTTTGCGCATACGCAAGCTCTGCGGGCTTGGCAGGCACGGCTTGAAACCCAGGGCTGTGCAAGCTAACGCGCTTTAGGGGCCATTCTGCCGAGCTTGATAGGAAAGACCTCTGGAAGAGAATCTGACTGTGTCACCTACCGATTGACTCAGATACTCACCGGACACGGTTGCTTCGGTGAGCATCTGAACCGAATAGGACATGAGGCCACAACGCAATGCCACCACTGCGGGACCGAACGGGACTCCGCCCAGCACACACTGGAGGACTGCCCTGCGTGGGAGTTCGAGCGTCGAGTCCTGGTTGGAAAGATCGGACGAAACCTGTCACCACCTGCATTAATTGCAACAATGCTGTCGAGTGATGAAAGATCTGAAGCCGCGGTCTCCTATGAGGACGTTATGCTCCAGAAGGTGTCCTCAGAGCGTGATCAGGAAAAGACCGATCACGCTCAAAGGAGGCGGCGAAGGGGACGCGGTAGCGTTCGCTAGCTCCCCAACCGTGCCTAAGGGTGGCTGCGGTCACATGGGGAAATGTGACCGCTGCAAGCGTCCCGTGACAGGTGCCACCCCGGTTCGACCAGGGAGTCGTCTAAGGCGGGTCGGTGTTCCGCCTCTAACTGCATAAAACGGTGTGAGATGTGACAGCGTCCTGCCCCAGCGACGACACTGGTCATCCTGGGATGTACTTCAACCGTGCGGCACGGCAGGGTACACTCCAGAAGCCGCCGATGCGTTCCTGGTACTCCTCCCGAGGTAGACCGCCGCGGGGTATAGTGGGTAGACCGGCCTTCCGGGAGTCCCACATACGCTCTCGTCGATCTTCTCGTCCCACGTCTCGTCGTTCGTCTCGTCGTTCGGGTGAAGAGTATTCCCCGCGTGAAAAAAAAAGTTAAGCGTATATTTGACTAACACTAATGTAGCATAAACATCTAACGCTCTTAGGCATTATATTGAAGTTTCAACTTTCCAAAGCAAAAATATGTGCCATAATATTAGTTCTTAAATATCTTATGATATGATACCTACTTCTTGGAGTGCAAAATATTTATTTTGTAGTTTATTCTAGTTATATATTTACCATTAAATTTATTTTATAATTTAAAATCTAAATTAATTTTCAAATAAATTTATGCTCGTGACTATACACAGTGTCACTTACACGAATTGTTGCTATTAGCAATATATAATATCAAAATAATATTATAAATAAATTGATAAATAGTAAAGATTGCAGATTTATTTAATAACAGTGATTTCTTGTAATAATATGGGTGTGAGCACTCGCTCTTCCTGTCTTTCTCGTGTTCACAAAGCTTAGAGTAAAGCCCTACATCATTAATCACAAATGTGTAATAGGATATAATAAATTTATCTGCAGAGGATAAAGCCTGCCTTATTTACCCAAAATAACCTCAACAACATCATAAGCCAAAAATCATAAAACCATTTACACAGCACACATTTTGCCACAGAGCATATCTAAGAAATATACATAGGTAACGTGCGAGCGCCACGCTTCGGCATGAATGTTCCGTTTCGACCGGAGTGTTACCACGGCCTCACAGAAAACCTATGTGAAACAGCGCTTACGATGTGTTTCACCGAGTGAGTAAGGATACCAGAGGCTCATACTATAATCCTCCGTCCCCCTCCCCATCCCCCAAAGGCCGACAACGCACTTGTTTCGCCTCTGGAGTTGCGGGTGTCCATGGGCGGTGGTAATCGCTTCCCATCAGGCGATACGTCCGCTCGTTCACCTCCTACATACATACATATAATTGTTAAACAACTATCCTGACGCAGTCACGCGTCGCTGAACTGACGCAGCAGTTTTTCACATAATAAAAAATCGTCTCTGACGACGATTTATATTTTAACTTAGATGAGGATTTGTTTTGCTACTTATTAACCCCGACTGCTAAGTTAGAGATAATGAGTTTGTGTTTCATACAGCCACACGTTCGATTCCCACCTTAGACAAATTATCAAAATTTGTTCCGTATCTGATGCAATTCATGTAATTAATCTATGATTTATTTTAAGTACATGTATCTAAAAATTGTCAAGTAGTACAGACTCCGTCTAGTACGTGAACGGTTACTGCATCAAAAGAACTTGGCTGATGTAATATTTCCTTCACTAATGAGAAGGGAATGATAACACAGACGCTGAGAGCTAAGCTACGGAGATCGTTTCATCCACATTTTTTATAATTTTATCAACGGTCCATTTCATGTTATCCACATTTTTTATAATTTTTATCATTATTTTCATCACGACTAAGACTTGAAGACTCGAATACTTAAGACTTGAAGAGTTTAAACACTTGAAATTGGCAGAAGTAGCTGATTAGCTGGTTGCCATTTCATCAAAATAAGAAAAAGAAGCTAAGCTACTAGTAAGAAAAGTTACTCATCCGCGCTCTGCAGATTATTTATACGTAGTGTGTTCAAAAAGTATCGCGAATTTTGTGTATTTTCAAAAATTAAGTATTTATTTGTGAATATCTATTTTGTCCCCTTCAAAGTAATCCCCCTGGGATATTATACACTTGTGCCAACGTTTTTTCCAATCTTCGAAGCACTTCGAAAATCATTTTTTTGTATCTTGTTCAGCTCCTCCTTCGATGCCGTCTTTATGCGTAGCGTCGTCCTGTCATGGGCCTCTTCAGTTTCGGGAACAAGAAAAAGTCACAGGAAAGAATCGCGGACAGATTCCAACATCTCATTAGCAACGTTCATGCGATGCTGTTTTTGATCGAAATTGAGCAATTTTGGTACGAATTTTGCGGCGACCCGTCTCATGCCCAAATTATCGATTAAAATCGAATGGCACAAGCCAATCGATATGCTTAGGTCCTCGGCAATTTCTCTAACGGTGGCCAATGCCATTTTCTTCACTTCATCAATTTTTTCGTCTGTTGTTGAAGTGCTCGGGCGTCCGGCACGCTCTTCGTCATTCACATCTTCTCGGCCTTCTGAAAACATTTTGTACCACCGATAAACGTTGCTTTTGTCCAAAGTAGCTTCTCCGTATGCCATAGTCAACATTTCGGAATACATCCGCGCTCTTAATTTCGTTTTTCACACAAAATTTGATACAAATTCTTTATTTCATTTTTTTGTATAGGTAAAAATCGAAGACGAATCAAAACACGCGCAAGCAAATCAGATGTCAACAATTAACTGAACATTCAAAATGGCCGCACTTGTCAGCATAAGTGAGAGACATATGTACCGACATAACGCCACAAAAAAATCGAATTTCGAATATACGTAACCCGCGAAAATTCAAAATTCGCGATACTTTTTGATCACATCTCGTACCTTGCCTTGGTGGTTTTATACTATCAACTACAAATACATACTTATGCACAATAAAGATAAAATTTTGTGATAATGAAATTACCTATAGTATTTTTTCAAAGGGAAGAGTGGGACTGACCGACTTGATTGCAATACCTAGATGTTTATCATGTGAAACTAATTAAGTTTAGAGACTTTTAGTTTGTTACGATGGTATTTTCTTACATTAATCAGCGTTTTGTTGTGACTGTTGTTGTCTTTTGTTTCGTATAGTACGCTTCATAGAATAGTTCTTTTGCCGCCATATTTTTAAGTACTACCCGTGCGCGATAAGTTAGACCTGAGCGCGGTGACGTCACTGACAAGTACAGTTCCAAGAAAAAATAGAACTAGCTTCCGCCTGCGGCGGGATCTGCAAATTTTAGGTAGCCGTCTTCTATCGTAAAATGAATTACAATATTTACCCCTCATTATAATACTTGTAAAGCTTTACCCCTCATTATAATACTTGTTATGAGAAAACAATAACAATAAAACAGTCAAAAAACGTAACAGGAACTTTAACATTAAAAAACTTAACAGGAACAATAACAATTAAACTTAACACGGACTATTACAACAAAACTAACAATAATAATAATGAATTCGGGAGCGCGTCGATACGTGACGTAAGCCAGTACGAGAATAATAATTAAAAAATTGTGTCGTCAACTGCACACTGCTCGCGGCCGCGGGTATGTGCGCGGGCATGAGGCAGGAGTGTCGAATTCCACGCGGGTCTCAACTTATCGTGCACGGGCAGTAGAGTTGTTACTTTTATAGCAAGGTATTAAAATTTTAGACAACTGAAAATGTAACACCTGCAGTGTATTTAGATCCGTGAGTTATGGCCTAATACATACATGAAGGTTCCACCTATCTCGGGCACTTTCGGATGCGCAAAGACTTTAGAGGAGTTTATTGCTTCTTGGTGAAAAGGCGGGATAAGGATATTATACGTGGGCGAGCCAGGGTAAAGGAATTAAATAAATACATCACGACGAGTATATTAAAACCCTTATGATTCATAATTTATTAATCGTTCAATAAATTTGATGGAACAATTAACCAAAATATTTTGGTACCAGGAAGGTTTCTGATGACTAAAAGATAATTCAAAAGTTAAAATCCGGCAAAAGGTAACATCGTTATTAGTAGAATTTATGGAGTCTGTGCTTCATTTTATGAGAATTTTATGCACCACTCTAATGCTCGCTCAACTGGCAACTCTGTTCTCGACGGTTGACTTGACTTACTGTGTAAAGGTGCTTGCCGCCTGCGCGTTTTTTTTGGGGGTTTTCGCGCCTCAAATATTTATTTTATGTAATTCTATTTCAAATTTATAACATTCCACAATGGGTGCTTATTTATCTGAGCCTGTTACTGAAAAAGTGTCCAGCGATGAAGCTAACAATAAACTTGAGTGCGGCGCAAGCTCCATGCAGGGATGGCGTGTCAATCAAGAGGTACTGTATTGTTTGATTCGGATATTGTTTAATTGTAATAAAGGTTTTTAAAAACCGTTAAGCGGCTTTTATCAATTTGCAGCTGTATGGTATTACACATTTCTAGGCTACTTCGTTCTTAGTATCGTTATGTTTAACAGAATTTGTGGTTAGCACTATACGATCTTAGGCGTAAAATAGATAGGTAACTCTATGCTCGAATTTTAATTCTGTATTGATGTTTATCTATAATTATGTATTAATTGCATTTACGCCTGTGACTTGTGTGTCACTAGCCACATATTACACTTATATGCATGTGTAAATATTAACTTGTTTTGGATGATTAGGTACTGTTACATCCGGTTATATATGTATATTTGCATTGTTGATCATTGAATATATAAAATTTTAGGATGCACACAATACAATTCTTGACTTTGATGAGAAAACATCACTCTTTGCTGTGTATGATGGTCATGGTGGTGCAGAAGTGGCTACATACTGTTCGCAAAATTTGCCCAACTTTATTAAGGAAACCGAAGCATATAAAAGCGGCGAGTTGACAAAGGCTTTGGAGGATGCTTTCCTAGGATTTGATGCATCTATTGCCACTAAAGAAGTTATGGATATTTTGAAAGAATTAGCAGGTAAGATCAATATTTGCTTAAACTTATACCAACATTATTCACATAACTACACTAATTGCTTTTTTAAACACTCAAACGCACTACTTTCAGGAAGAAATTCCCTTCTTAAATTTCTTCTCATTCTCAACTATAGTTGTTATTACACATTACCAGACATAAGATGAATGTTTATTTGTCTACATGCTTTGATGTTGGTGTAAAATTAAATAATTCTATAATCTCTACAAAAATTACTTCTTACAAGAACAACATCAACATCAGCCAATTGCACTCCACTTAGTTTGATCCTCGACTTCTCACTCCAGCTCCTGCCAGCCGCTAAGATTAAACAAAAAGTCAGTGAAACTTTGAACATCCACAGCTCTTTTGTTGTTGTTCTGAGTCTGGGTGTTCTTTGTGTCTCTTTCATGAAAAGTCCCAGTGACATTCCTAAAGCGGGAGTTGTCTTTAAAAAGATGACAAAAACTGTAGTTGGAAAAGCACATGGATGTAATTGACACAGCAATGCTATGGAATATGCATGCAGATTAATAAACTATATTATATTATCTATAATAGTTGTAATGGGTTATACTTATGTAATTAATTGTGATCATTGATCTAATTAATAATATTGATGGGTTTAATGTTATTAAGATATAAAAAGAAATATCATTTATAAGCTACTATATAAAAGATAGATATAAAACTCTTTGATAAGGGCAATATAACCTATTCAAATAATATATACAGTATCTATACAAATAAATAAAATAGAAGTGCCTGTTTGTAATGTCAAACAGGTATTCACTAAATGCATAAATTTTATAAGGTACATACATACATCTACAAACCAATTTTTAACAATATAATCTGTTAGTCTCTGAAATGACTGGACTGATGTGACTTTCACTGGCAGGAAAGTCACATCAGCGGTTGTTGTTTTACAGCGGGTCGCAGTGTGGCTCAGCTAGTAAAAATATATAACGGTTATGTTCAATCAAAATTATGAGAACATAGCATGAAATTTAAAGAAACTCTTATGGGACATTACCATTCTCACTACCCAGTTTATTGAGTCATATGTCTCATATGTTGAAACCATAGTAATCTTACACTCATTTTAGATAGTGACAGTCCCTACACACATTGTCGACTTCTTTTTTTCTCTAAATGCCATACTAATACAGTAGGACATTACTAATATAATCTAGTCTACTGACTAATGAGTAATTTATTTGACCCAAATCAAAACAACAAAACTTCCTCGGTGGCGCATTAGTAGCGTATGCGACTGCTATGCTAAGGGGTTTTGGGTTCAATTCTTGAGTCAGACCAAATGTTTGTATGATCTGCAAATATTTGTTTCGGAGTTTGGGTGTTTTATATGTATTAATATTAGTTGTCTAGTACCCATAGAAAAGGGCTGTCAAACAATATACAACGTAAAACGACACTCTCGATTAAAAATTGTTTAAAACAGTGATAAAGTGCGCGATTAGTGACCAAAGTCTGTGTAATACTTACTTCGTGACCCAAAAAATAAGGACAAGCGTTATTCATGCAATAGAAGCTCGGTAAATACAAATAATCTTTCTTGCAAAATTATTTAAAATTTTCTACGGATAACATNATACCACTTCTCATTTTGTTATAAAATTTTGAGTAATTAATGTGAACGACTCGACCAGCTTGTTTATTCTCATTACATCAATAATTCTACAAACCTAAAAGTTTATCCTAAAAGATTTAAAAAAATGTATGGGATAGGAGGAGAGGTAGTTCGGAGCTGTCAAACAATATACAACGTAAAACGACACTCTCGATTAAAAATTGTTTAAAACAGTGATAAAGTGCGCGATTAGTGACCAAAGTCTGTGTAATACTTACTTCGTGACCCAAAAAATAAGGACAAGCGTTGTTCTTGCAATGGAGGCTCGGTAAATGCAAATAATCTTTCTTGCAAAATTATTTAAAATTTTCTACAGATAACATTTATTTCAACAACAAACCACAGTGTTGCCAGCTGCAAATTAATACCAACCAAAAAAAATATTTTTTGTACCAAATTAATTTTACTACCAAAATAGCCTAAAACTGAATCTATCAGTATCAATGGATAAACAAATGGAATATTTATTCGAAAAGCTAAAGGCGGAAATGCAAATACAATTACAGACTCAAACAGACACATTAACAGAGAAATTGAATTCAAAATTGGATGAAAAGCTACAACTAATATTTGAAGAAAACCAGCTATTGAAAAGTAAAATAGAAGTGTTAGAAACAAAAGTTCATTCTTTAGAGAGAGAAACAAGAAGAAATAATCTTATACTCCATGGAATAAAAGAAAACGAAAATGAGAAAAACAATCATAACCTAATGGATACCGTTTTAAAAGTTTTAAATGATTTAAGCAAAAATTCTAAAATAGAGACCTGGGATAAATGGGAGATCAGTATGGTTAGAAGATTGGGAAAAAAGAACGAAGGACGCACAAGACCTGTCCTAGTATCGTTAACACTAACATGGCGTAAANGCTTTATTATTATTATTATTATTATTATTATAGTACCCATAGTACAAGTTCTGCTTTGGGACTAGATGTCCGAAAATATTTATTTATTTATTTAAAACAAAAAAGTAGTGCAGTGTTCACACTACAGACTACAATTATGTATTAACTTCCAATCTATAAAAGTATCAGACTTTATGATATTTTGTTAAATTAATCATTTCATGTCCATGTTTGTCATTGGAATCAAGCGATCATATCAAAGTAGGTCAAAATTTACTTTCAAATTTTGAAACCAATAAGCAATTTGACATGCTATCTGAAAGATTTTATTTCATATAATAATCTACTTCTCTCTCTCTCTCTCTCTTTAATCGTTCCCTCACTGCTGAGGATCCTGACTCTGTTTGATTCCGTCAACTAGTTGTCTCCATTGGTTCCATTGTTGGAGTGTGGATTGTGATCCTGACAGGTATTTTTAGTTTCTCCGATATTTGATCTGACCATCGTTTGGAACTTCTGCCTCTAGGTCTTTCCCCTTCGATTTTAACAGTGATCATTAGACGTTCTAAATTGCTGGTGTCCCTGTGCCAAAATACTGCAGTGTGCGTCGTTAGCAGGCTATGGATAGACATTGAGTGTTTTATACTGAGTATTGAGTTGCTTTTTGTACTGAGTATATGTTGGTGCGGTGAGCCATCCATGGTACTTGCAGTATGTGACCACTCCACATCTCAAAAGCGTCAATTTTCTGCTTATATGCGACTTTGAAAGTCCACGCCTCTGCACTACTCAGAGCAATAGAGAGGACGTGGCTGCGCAACAGATGTATTTTAGTCCGGTGGGTTAAGTTACGGTCCCTCCTCCGGTGTAATATTCATAACTTTTTTCTCTTATGAGTCGAAGGTTTACAATTTGCTCCCTGGTGGTCCTCCTTTCACAAATCCGGTTTATTATTGGGGTATTTGCCAGTCCAGGTTAGTTCTTAGTCTCGCGTTGATGATGTAGAGTTAGATTTTACTGGCGTGAGATATCGATGACTTGGTTCTGTAGTTATTATTACATAGCCTCTTTTGTGAAGAGGAAGAATAGAGGAATGTATCCATTCAGATAGGTGATATATCTTTTTTTGTTTTCCCATTTGGACCCAGTCCTTTCAGCACTTCCGCTGTGATTTTGTCAGGTCCTGGGGCTTTATTGTTCTTTAGTTTTCGGATCGCGGCTTCAACTTCTGATCGGAGTATGCAGGGCTCAACCTCCCCCACGACTTCGGATGATGGAGTTGAATCGGTAAGGATGTTTGATCATGACATAGTTCCTCACAATATTCTCTCCATCTCTCTCTCGCAATAATATTATTTAATTATAATAATATTATTATACCTTAAATATTGTACGAAATTTTTTTTTTTTGGTCATGACATTTATTACTCTCTAAAACTGTCCATATATCATAATCCAATGAATTGGGATCAGGACTAGATGCCGGCCAGTCTTCAGCTCTGATAAGGTCCGAAACTATCGTTTATAACCGAGATGGGGGGATTAGAGCTTTAAGACGCGTAGCCAAATTATGCTGAAAGGACCATTCTTGGCTATTGAAGTTGGTGTTGTGATGGGGCTTAACTACCTTCACAAGAGTATCCTGATACACTTGTGCCGATGTTTTGATACCTTTTTCACAAAAATATGGCTCAGTTACTCTTTCATAGCTACCACACCACCAAACCATCACTGAAGTCGGATAATGCGCACGTTGTACTCTGTTGTCTAATTGGGAAGCTTCTTTAGACCGTATTTACGGTCATTTTGTTTGGTAAAATATTGTAATGAAAATCTCGTTAATATACAAAAAAAATCTATGACCTCCCTTTGCTTGCCGCTTAGGTAGTTAATTTTACCTCTTATAATAATTTTTTAAATTAAATAAGTAAAGTAATATAAATAAATATTTCGGACATCTAAACATACAACGCCATCTAGTCCCAAACGAAATTGTATTATATTGTATTATGGGTACTAGACAACTGATATGAATACATAAATATTTTTATTTTTGTATATACATACACACTATACATAGAAAACACCCAAACTCCGAAACAAATATTTTCTAGGATCATACAAATATTTGTTCCGTCCCAGAAACCCAAGAACTCATGGACAGCAGTCTGATACGCTACCACTGCGCTACCGAGGCTGCAGATTATCACTTAAGAAATGACCAGTGCTTCTCATATAAGCTGCACGTCCCTAGTCATCTTTTAATAAACGCGACATGGTTCTTACTTAGAACTTGCCAGATAAGAATAAAACAAACTACTTTCTTTAAATTAGTAAAATTTGTGGACGTGTTATTTTGCGAGGCACCTTACATACAATTTTAAGATATGCGAACTACTTATATAGCATTTTCCCCTCACTTACAATCAGCCGTGTCATTCGTTGTTAGTTCATGTTGTTACAAAGCTTCTAGGTTTTCGGAATCCGGGACAATAAGGTTCAATTACTGAATATGAGACGCAGATTTCCGGGATAAATCCGAATTTCCCGGCCGTCTGGCCACCGTAGTTCTAGGTGCTATCTTCATCTCCCGAGATAAAATCTTCTGCTTTCGGGCAGATCTCTTCGATTTTTTTCGCGTTACTACTTTGATCACTTTTTTCGTACGAACATGACGGACGGACAGCCAGATGTTTGTCTATAACAAACAGAGGAGGTTTCATTGTACTTATTAATAGCCCGGTACACAAACATTTGAATTAATACTAAGTGTATGGAGGATTTTAAAAATTGTATTTGGCTCCATACCTACTGTATGTAATGCAATCACACTCCATTTTAATTTCACAAAATATTTTTCAATATATTGGTGCGAAAATAGGAAAAGACAAAGAACAATCGTATAAAAATGACAGAATACAAATTCAAAAAAAATATTTTATTTGTAACAATATTGATGGTCAGACTTAATATTATACAAAATAAGGATTACAAATGAATACGTAAACAATTTTTTTTTCTTTTAATTGGTAAAAGTACCTTTTTAATGTTTACTAAATATTTATTTCAAAAAATTGCTTGCAACTTGTAGACTTTTATTAGATTCTGTATAATATTATTTCAAATAAATTATATCTCTGATGGTGACTATGCACCATACTCCTTAGAATTGCAAACGCTAAGAGCTTTGCAGTTTCCTGCTGACATATTGTATCCAGATTGGTTATATAATGTAATGAATTGCCAATAGAAAGGTTTACAGAGTCTTTATTACAAGACTAGAGACCTGTCTGGGCTTCGCACGGAAATCTTCTAATTTATTGCAGAAATCAGCAATATAATCCGTTGAGTACTTAAAAAGATGTAGGTGTACAGACAGTGGAAGCGACTTCATTTTAAACTAGGTGAAGATTCAGGTCATCTCATACCATTTCCACTTTTACATCTCAATTGCCATCTTCAAATTGTTCAGGCATTTGTTTAGGGACAGGACATCTAAATGTTGAAGTACCTAAAGATTCTACAGTTTTATTGCCTGTCTGTTAAATGCTGCTTAGATTTTTAGTTGTGGGTTATTAAAGTAATTTATATTTTCATTTGGTATATTTTAATGTTCTAGGTGAAATTAATCCTCCGGGTGCCAGTGATAATGAAGAGGAATCTGAAGATGAAAATGTAAGCAACTTGTATCAAGAAGCCAGACTTCCATTGCAGGTAAAAAACAGATATTATTGGGTTAATCAGTGTATATTCTTTTTTAAAATTTGAAATGTCTCTGGACTACAGATAAGATGTAATATCTGTCACAATTTGTCTCATTGGCATTCAGTGTTGTTATGACAACTGTGAATTACATGAGCTTATATGCAATTTTACATATTCTGTGACATATGGCTGGATGATCGTTTTTTGTTTTTGCGAAAGACGGTCCCCATTTCATGTCATCCACATTTTTTATATTTTTTATCATTAATTCCATCACGACGAAGACTTGAAGACTCGAAGACTTAGAATTGAAGACTTGAAATACTTGACATTGGCAGAAATAGCTGATCCGGCTGATTGCCATATCATCAAAAGAAGAAGAAGACATATTGCTGTTAAAGGAAGAAACAGAAACATGTTTTTTAATCTGAGATAATTAGTAGCTTAATATCCTTAGTACTTTTTTGTCTTTATATAATCAACAACTGTACCCAGCGACGCTTCACCTTCGTGCGTAACAAAAGTGACTCGAAAAAAAAGATAAACACAATCTTTGAAGTAGGTGTTCATATAAGTCAATCAAATAGTTCTTTAAGCATACATAACCAACTGATTACTTTTATTTATGTAGTTAAATTGATGTGTCACATTTAAAGATATACTTATTTCTTACAGGAAGTGTTGGCCAAATATGAAAACAAATTGAGCACTTTACACCGAAATCGACTTGGTGATTCAGCAACCCCAATGTCACCCTGCCTTCGAGCCAAGAAGAACACAGATGGAACTACAGCTGGTGGCTCAGGTACAAAACTATTGTCATCAAATGGCTTTACATATAAGCTTTGTAATATTACTGTTTTCATTTCGATGTTTGACTGAATGAATTCATTTTAATAAGCTAATGTAGAATGCAAGTTTGTAAATATTGTGCCTGTGATATTTTAATTATGCATTTTCTGGTTTAAACATGGAATAAATTACCTCTACGTAAAATTATTTCAACAAATACCAACTAACTCCAACGCAATAAGGTCTTATTCTGATCGCAAGACTCCTTTGTACCTAATGTTATATTTCATAGTAATATAAACCTCGTAAATTGAAGTCTCGCGGATGCTGGTGGGTATCACGCACATATCGTTCAATAGTCCCCTTCACACCTAACGCCCTAACAATTTTGTCCATTAAACATGACGCGGCTAGCCACTTGACCACTTGAATAAACTGCTTTTCACATGTCCCAGCAAATAAAAGTCCAGAGGAGTAACATCTGGTGACCTAGGAGGCCACGCACGAGCTCCTCCACGTCCTATCCACCGACTGGGGTACTCCCTGTTCGTATACATAACAGAGTACGGATCGCAGTACTGTTTATCGTAGGCACCCACTTATCGAAATTACGCGGGAACGGGAGCGAGCTTCGCACGCGTTTCTAATCGATGGTGACGTACGACAGACTGAGGTAAATTTCTTAATTTCTTTTATGCATCGCCGCCGCCGCGTCACCCCGCGACCCCGCGCCCCGCAACACGTGCCCATATTTTTCCTACGCAAGGTGTGTAGCGTAGAGTTATGCGAGTTCAGAGACAATAAATAAATTTTGTATGGAAAAACTTAAATTTTTAAAACTGATAATTAATTAATTAATATAGTCATAGAACAAATGTTGTTGGGATTGATGTAGTGAAGCTGCCTACAGGAGGTGATGCGCTAATTTAAATTAACACTGTATATATAAAGTCCATAGCTTAGTAGTAGTAGGTAGTCCATAGCTAGTGTAAAATTTTCCTTTTGGTTTTTTCTTGGGATCACCGTCGGCTGCCCATTTCGTGGTATTTAAAATAGAATTATTAAAAACCAACTTATGAGGATCTAGGAACTATGTCACTCTGGAGTTAATAAATACGAAACTACAGTTAATTCATTCACATCTAAGAAATATTTTTTTTCTGTTTTCTTAACCACTTTAAAAAAGTTAAACTTTGGTACTTAATTTCTCTGGAACTAGACCGTATAGGCACGCGGCAGTTTTAATCGGACCCTTCTAATACAATGCCCTCTCAATCTATGGAACGAATAGTAAAATCCGTTTTCACTGCCATATTGCACACTTTTCCTTCCCTTTGCAAGCGCTGTTGTTCTGCTTAACTTGGTCCCTTAGTCGCCTCTTACGACATGGATGGGATAAATAGGTGCTCACACTCCATATTCTTAATCTGTCACGACATATTTAGTGCTGTGTATCATCGTGTATATATACGTATCATGCTATATATGGTGTAGCATGTTGCGATGTCGCATATATGTTGTGGCGCTTATAGTGTTGCTTACAGCTTTAATTTTACGATTAGGTGCTGCAACAAGTTCCAGTTCTGGTTTGACATTTGCAGCAGGCTCGAGCTCAGAACAGACGGCTGACGAAGCTTCGTCAAGCAACAATGGCTTACCAGCTTCACAGGAAGAAACCAAAAATGCAGAAGAAGTAACAGAAGGAGTTTCGTCTACAAATTCCAATGAAGAAGACAAAGATCTGAATGGAGAAGTGAGTTTATATTTTTTTTTACTATCTAATAATCTGTAGTGCTATATATAAACGTATCTTTTGAAGCCACATTTCAGAGCCCCTTTAAATGGGAATTTAGAGGGGCTCTGTTATGTAGCTCCCCAATGTTTTCATTCGTTCGCCTCTTACCAAAAGGTACCAGAATCTTCTTGACTACAAGTTATGTTAAACTAGTTGACCCGGCGAACTTAGTTCTGCCAATTTGTTTCGTGGATATTGGACGTCTGCCACAGCTCCCCAAGTAAATAAGACGCGGATTGAAAAAATAATGAATTATATATATTAAAAGAATGAAAAAATTTAACACAACTGGTTTGGTTTTAATTTTCTTTCATACAAACCTTGTCTTGACAATATCAAACTCTGAAAAAGAAATATCCAATTTGGTGCAGGTGATCGGAAGTTATGCGCGTACACACAGTTCCGTGATTCATTTTTGTTAAATTAGATTGTAAAATATTAACTTTAATATTTATGAAAACTGACTGATTGATTTCAGAGACCAGTGGTAGAACCGATATCTAGTAATATGTACATGACAACAACAAAATGTATCCTGTATTTCAAATATGGCTCATCAATTTGTATTTTATATAGAAGTCTAAGAGAGTCTTAATGGTCTTCACTAGTGAGGAACTCAATGTTCTATGTTGTTTTATATACGCGCTATTCTCAAATTGCATCTATTAATCTTTAGTTCAACGTTGCTATCTACAAAAATATTTGATACCACCATTTGATTACTAAGCTTAAAGAATTATGATTCTCTAATCTTATCTCGTTGGGTCAATCGAATCAATTCATGTGTAGGATGAACTGCAGATATAATTCGGATAGAGTAAATTCAGTTTTTGGAGGGTTCAATCGGTCGTATAATACCTTCATTGTATTTTGAGGTTGTGGTGACAGTTTCGCTGTAGGTTCTCTATTGGGCATTTAATGATTACGTTTATGTTATGTTTCTTTTTGTGACATGAAGTGTCATGTATACCATATAAAAACAAAAATAAAGACAATTACGAGAGTTTATATAAAAATTTACAAATTTATTTTCTAGGTCTCGACCAGTGAGCCAGACGAAAAAGCCAAGGAACCCACTGCCATGGACGTCGAAAAGCCAAATCCTATAGTTCCTGACAGCTCTGATGATACTTGTAATGAGCCAGAACAGAGTGAAAACGCCAAAAGCTCAGTAGACCCTGCTCCGGCCAAAGATGAAATTTGCAATGGAGAGGTTACAGATTCAAAGCAAGTTGATGGTGAAGAAAGCAATATTACCTCCTCCAATGGATCTACCAAAACAGGAAAGGGGAAATCCAAAGGCAAGCATCATTTTAGCATAATAATTATATGTATCTTGGCTGATCTTTAATTTAATACGACATCCCAATTAAAGACCTCATAAAGAAAAAAATAATGTTTTCGTGTGATGAATTTTATTTTCATATAAGTAGTCATTTGCATGACCTGCAAATATTTGTTTTGGAGTTTGGTGGTTTTCTCTATGTATAATAATTTCTATACATTTACAAAAAATATACTATTTATATATTTATATCAGTTATCTAGTATCCATAACACAAGCTCTGCTTGACTTAGGACTAGATGACGTGTGTGATGTCCGAAATATTGTGGGAGAGCCACGCTTCGGCATGAATGGGCCGGCTCGACCGGAGTGATACCACGGCCTCACAGAAAACCGGTGTGAAACAGCGCTTACGCTGTGTTTCATCGAGTGAGTGAGGATACCGGAGGCCCACCCTCACCATCCCCCTTCCCCCAGGCCGCCATAGTGTGTGTCACCATGCTGCATTGTTCTTTTTCGCATTGAGGATGGTGACCACCACTCTTGGATTCTGCTCATGCTTTCCATCAGGCAGGGCAGAGTCATTTTGGCAGCTTAAATATAAAAAAAAAATAAAAAAAATATTATAATTATTTATAATATTCATATGTTATTTATTCATTTCAGAAAAGTCAACAGTGTCGAGTTCAGAGTCAAATCCTCGCGACAGACCGAAAGACGCTAAGGTTCGGCGTGCTGCAGCTGCAGTATACGAGTCAATTCTTCGTCAAATGAGAGACCGGGACGCAGACGACGATGAAAGCGACTCTAACGACGAAACTTTTGAAGGAGGGGAGATCAACTCTTCTGATGAAGAAAATGTTAATGGCGTAGAAGAATCTTCTAATGACGGTATGTATTGATGGCAAAAACATATATGCTTTTTAACCTGCTAATTGGCAAGTCAGGTACCATAATTATGCAATAATACCTGATTAATGCGACATTTTCATACATATTGAATAAATAACTAAAGTTGATTTATATTTCACAGATGAAATTTGAAATGGTTTGTTGAGGTAGTGTGTCAGATATGAATTCTATAAGTACCCTGAAACTGAGTCAATATAAGTTATCAATCATTGTTTTTAACCAGAAACTACACATACTAATTATAGGTGATGGCGAAGAGGAAGAAGAGGATGAGGAAGATTATGAAGCTGAGTCCAGTGATGAAGATGCCGAGGAGGATATCTCTATGACAGAAGAGCCTGGTAACGACAGTGGCTGCACAGCAGTTGTGGCTCTTCTTAGAGGTTAGTAACCTTTAAATATACGAGAAAGTAGAAATGCAATATATATAAATTAAGATGTGTGGCAGGGCTTAAAAAAATAATTTGTTTTCCAGAAAGTGAGCTCTATGTAGCAAACGCTGGTGATTCGCGCTGCATTATTTGCAGAGAAGGAAAAGCAATAGACATGTCAATTGATCATAAACCAGAGGATACACCCGAACTCGAAAGAATCACGAAAGCTGGTGGTAAAGTTTCCAACGACGGCCGCATTAATGGTGGTCTTAATTTATCTCGCGCAATTGGCGACCACTCGTATAAACAAAATAAGGATTTGGGCCCTAAAGAACAAATGATCACAGCATTTCCTGATGTCAAAACGTTAACAATCGATCCAGAAAAAGACCAATTTATGGTGCTAGCTTGTGATGGAATATGGAATTTCATGTCTAGTCAAGATGTTTGCGATTTCATTCTGCCCAGATTAACTGAGGGCCGAGAGAGGCTTTCACAGATCTGCGAGGAGGTATGTGCAAGCACATTTACAATTTTTTCATCAGATATAATCTTGTCATTATTTTTTCTCATTGATAATTGTTAATACAGATGTTTGATCACTGCTTGGCGCCAAGTACGATGGGTGACGGAACCGGATGCGATAATATGACAGCTATTATTATACGATTTAAGAATGGTGCAATCAGTGACGTAGGAAAGCACACAAATAACTCTGAGCTTTCCAAAAAACGTGCTGCTGATGAGGAACCAAGCCAAGAAGAACAGCAAGTTTCAAAAAGGCAAAAGGTTGACGAGACCCTCTCAAGTTCAGTAGTGACTTCAAGTGTCTAGACTTGTAATACTATAGACAAAAGTGTTCAAGCTACACATAGTATTGTGAAATGTATGGTGGAGACTGTAATAATAAATTATGATTTATAGACAGATTGTCACACAAAGGCTTCATCGAGCGTAATAGCTGGTAATCATTAATTGTTTGTACATTGGACAATGTTTAGTTACTAAATTCGTCATTGATTGATTGATTTTTATAATATTGGAGTATTTCGATCTATGTCGTCGATGTTGCCTTATTCGGGTCCGATTCGACTCGTAATAGTACTCGTCGGTGTTCTTAGAGTTTGTTATTTTGGAGTAACTCAAGCACTAAACGAGCAGGTAATTATAGTTAGTTATAATATGTAAATTCATGCATACATAGTCTCATCAATGTAGTCAAGTCAATAAAATCGAACGCATTTTAGTCTCTAGTGTTCTTTGTACTATTGTAGAACAGTTTGCAAATAATTCGAAGCATTTAAACTGAATGGTAGTCAGTTACGTTTAATACGATTATTGGAGGGGAACGTATTATAACATCATATTCAATAGTATTGTAACCGATGTAAAACTATTTAAGCATACTTATCGTTTGCATAGATGTAGTAGATAACAGTGGTGTGGAGAGGAAGATTATTTGGGTAAATTCCAGAACTGATTGTTGACGATAGCAACTTAGTTAGTAAGCTAAACTGTAAGTGTAAGTTACACGATTGTCTAAGATCTTAGTTATTTTGAATCCCACTTTCAAATATTACAGAGTAAATATTGATTAATTTGTGGCTGGAACTGTCATATTTGTCATAACTTTTATGAGTAATCATAAAATTTGACATCTACACTTCTATGTTATATTGTGTTATAAATTAGGATGTGTTTAATAATAATAAGAGTGCAAGAGTGATAATATGTCACTTTGCCATCTGTGTTGTGATAAATACTAAAAGCAGAGAATTCATGTTTCGCAAATATAATTTTCATTTCATTAGTAATATGATTAATATGTGAACTTTGACTATTTAATTATTGACTAATAAGTACAGTATTGGGTTTACAAATCTCAGTTATTGATTCTTTTAGTTTGCACTGTGGTCAAAAGACTGTTTATTTGGTATATGGTATAAAAAGATGTGTTATTGGCATGTTCCTATTTAAAATAAAAACAATTTGGAGTCAAGGGAATGTATTTATATTTCAGTTATTTATCTGTGTTACTCTGTAGTAATAGGTAGTTATATTTTTGTAATCACAGATATTGTAATAAACTTATTCATATATAGTTTTGTGATTGAGTTATTAAAATGATCACCATGTAAATTAAATGACGAAACGAAATAAATTTGAAGTAACCCCAAAACAGTAGTAATATTTTACAGTTTTGACTACAGAAATTGTTAATTATGTGTGTTTCAGTGAATAATTACATTTTTACAGACTGCAAAGGTGTATTTTTATTTAAGTCACATTAAATATTACATCACATTATTTTACTGACTTATGTCAGAAATGCAAAAAGTTATTTATCTTATTTGTGTCAGATATTCTATTGTTTCCATTTGTGTAGCCTCTAATATCTGAAGAGCGTCATATTCACTGTCCAGTTGTTCCAGTATCATAGTTTTGTCATTGATCTCCGCCTGAAAACAAACAAAATGGCTGTGTTTTACATTAAAAAATATTATTTAGGTCTTATTAGAACGACCTTGTTGCACAATCAGTATTTCTAATACTAGTTCTAGATAGGAACCTTATATTTCCATTAAGAAATGAGTGTGATTTCATCTGTAGTTTTCAAAATAATGAATTTCAGTAGTGATATTTTTTGTTTTGTGGAAAATACTGAAGCAGTTACATGTATAGTTTAGTTAGAACCAATTTAAAACTAACGCACATCTTACTGTGCCGCTATCGTATCGTGGTCATCTGTACCAAAGATACAAAATTTTAGTTTGGCGAGCATTTTGGGTGCGTTTCCACTGGCGCGGAATTATCATATATATATTGTTGTAGGGGGCTCTTTTTGTCACAGTTATGCTGAAACAAAAACCGGGATGGAAATTACTATTTACCTGCAATTTGGCTTGTTCTGATTCTCTTTCTTTAGATATAGACTTTAAAAGGTTCATAGATCCAATGGCGGCCATTTTCTTTTTCTCTACGTTATCACCAAGTTCTCTTAAACCATCCAATAACGAATTGATAAGTTTGCCAAAATCCTGAATTTCTGTAATAACATTGGCCATGATATTTAAAACGGTAATCAAATACTGAAAATTTAAATATATAGCAGATCTACGCAAACTTGTCTGCGTCTCCTATTGCAAATAACGTGATGCTATAACAACGTGAACAATTTGTTTACCTGAAGAAATGTTACCTTTTTTTTACCTCTGGAAACTCCCACGGGTTCTCACCCCACCCGGGTTTACGGAGGGGTGGTGTGTCGGAATCGGACAGACTACAACCACACAGTATGTCTCTCTGCGCCCGAGATGGGGGGCATCCGGGAACCGCTGTTATTACGACACTAGACATCCAGATCCCTACCAGCGCCTGCCCGCACTGACGCGGGCACCGTTTATTGGTAAACTTTCTAAATAGACGACGTACGACACACTTGTAACGACGCCTCCTCGCAGCTGGCCACTAAAGCGGATGGAGAGGAAAACCCGTTCCGGCCATTCGCGGCGACACTCAGGGCGGCATGAGCCGCTGGTAAGCGCACCTCCGTCATTCGGTCCGGCGGCGGCGAATTGGTTTTGAGTGGAGGTCGTACTCCCGGGCCCGCTCCGCTGCCTCCTCGTGGAGAGCGTCTTCTCGCAGAAGGTTGCGACCGCGGTAAAACAGCTATCGCTACTGGCCATGGAGTGTATGACAGCCGGTAGCGGGAAATCTCCTCCGATGACTGCAGTGAGGGCCCGACGCTGCGACGCTCAAGCGGGGCAGACCGCCAGCGTGTGCTGGGCCGAGTCTTCACTGCAATCGCAGTGATGGCAGGCGGGACTGGCCTGGCGACCGAATGCAGGTACTTTCCGAAGCAACCGCGCCCAAAAAGGACCTGCGTCAGTCGGAAGCAAAGGGTCCCGTGCTGCCGCCCCGCCCACTCGAGGATGACCGGCTGGAGATCCTCCACGGCTGCAAAACCAGCGCATGGAGTCTACAGCCGGGACGACCAACGAGCAATCGTGGCTCGACGAGCGGCTTCACGCCAGTCGCGTGAGGTACGCGACTGGCGTGAAGCCGCTCGTCGAGCGTTCGTTCGGGAAGAAATGTTATAGTGAGCCAACCTTAAAATACAGACTTATTTTTAGAACTTATAAAGGGGAACAATTCTTTCATACATTGTTTTTGTGAAACTTTAATTGTTTAGGCAGCGCACGACATGTTAGCTCTCAAAAGAAATAATTTCTCTCGTTTTTGCAACATTCTTTACTGATACTTCGCTCCTTTTGGTCGTAGCGCGGTGATATATAGCCCATGACCTTCATCGATAACTGGGTTAATTAACACTAAAATAGTTTCGTCGTTCCCTAAAAATCGTACCTACCTTTACTTCTAGAGATTAGCGCGTTCAACAAAAGAAACTCTGCAGTTTTAGTATATTTACTAGCGACCCGGCTTCTATAATACACATATAAAGTATTTTCCTTCGAAATCCGTTGATTAGCTTAATAGATCTAAGTACGCGAACTATTTTCCTTCGAAATCCATTGATTAGTTTAATAGATCAAAGTTAGCGAACAGACAACGGAAGATATTTCATTTTATATTATTTGAAGATTATATTATAGACTAACAGCGTCGCACTTAGGTACTATCAACAGTGTTTTGCTCTCTCGTAAAGTACCTACGGCTTCTAGAGGGCGGGGTAGAGGGAGAGTAGGTATACGCAATTAATTTTCGGCTGTAATTGATAGTGTCTAAATAAAATTTAATTTATCGGCTAAAGACTCAATGAACCATTCATCACAACCCCGTTAGGCCGTAACATACCTAGGGAACAAAATCTCTGTCGCAGAGTAAAGCTCGTACGTAGGTATCACCTAGCATACCAATATAGCACAGCTTGAAATGTAAATTGTGAACATACACTTGACACACCACACTTACTCGTATCATAGTCCTTACATGTATCTTTTAGATCTTCGGTTTCTTTTAGGACGTGACTCTCTATTACTCGAATTTTATTAATATCGTCATAATACAAGTGAACCTTCTGTAATTCCTCTGCCATTTCTTGTTAATTGATCGTCTTTTGAAATTAAAACAGGTGAACTATTAAATACTCCTAAATTAATAAAATGGAAATAGTTTTTATTAAATTGTTTTATTTTTAAATTAGCATGTCGCTTAGCAACCCTCTACATACCTACATATTAAGTGATTGCCAATGTATTCGTATGATATTCTACTATTAATTGTAAGTAGGGTCTTTGTTATATTGTTTAACTACTGTCTTAGTTACAGTGCCTTAAACAAACAAACAACAACCCATAATGTCCCACTGCTGGGCTCGGGTCTCCTCTCAGGAGAGGGTTAAGGCCATACGTCCCCACGCTGGCCAAGTGCGGGTTGGGGACTGGCAAGAATACGTTGTGGCTACGTAAATCATGCCGTTGGATGTTTTTAAGCCGCCCGAAGGCCTCCAACTAAGCTTCACGACTGTTATCGTATGATAATAACCGGGACCGACTGCTTAACGTGACCTCCGAATCACGGAGACGCTCATGGTAACATGCCACCAGCGGTCACCCATCCAGGTACTGACCGCGCCATCGTTGCTTACCCTCGATGATTGTTTCTAATCACCGAGTGCAACTAGGCTATGAGCGACAGATTACAGTGCCTTACATATTTAAATTAAAATGAATCGTCCAATTTGTTGCTAAACACAAAACTCGTGAAAGCTTCTTTTCTTTTCCAACCAGTTTTTATTGGCGTTTATTTCGAAATCTTGATATCATTATATTTGATCCGCAACGAATTTAAATCCTGGCGAGTTTATTAGATACGTTTAAAATTTAAAAATTGCCAGGAAAATACTACAAGCACTTATTTATTTTTAACTTTTGACAGAACGAAGTCTATTGGGGCAGCTAGTCTGTAAAAGTAAGCCAAAAACGTCTCATGCAAAATTTCTTGTTTCTCAACTTCATAAGATCCTACATTTGGGATCTCAAGGTTCTTATGACGTGACAAGAATTTACTGTGCAAATTATACTAAAGATACATTGTTTCTTGATCATCAACTTAATGCAAAGCACACATACTTGGTTATCAAGTCGATAAAAATTACAATGAAATACTGTTTATTTTCTTAATTCTTCATAAGTATAAGCCGTCTTGGTCATTAAGACCATAGCGTAAAACAAAAAGGACGATTGGGAAGAACAACAACACTGAAAAAATTTAATACTCACTACTCGCCAGCATTACCGCAATCAATGCTCGACGCTTGGACTCCCATGCATGGCAGTCCTCCAGCGTGTGCTATGCGGCATCCCAGTCAGACCCGTTTTGGTTGCGTTGTGCCGAAGACTCACTTGGTCTTGGTCGGAACTCTCCTATGGAATTTAGAGGCGGAAGTGCTCACCGAGTTTTACCGACGGGCCGCTGAATTACGGGCTAAGAACGGCTTTTGCCCTACACCCGAAGAGGTACCCGAGTAGCGTGAAGCCGCCCGTCCAGACACGATGGATTCGGGTTGGTCGTGGAGTGTAGCTGCGGTTGGTCGGGATGGGTTTGCCCATCCATCCGCTTCAGTGGCCAGTTGCGAGGAGGCGACGTACGCCTTTCTCGTACGTCGCTTGTATTGAGAGTTTTTACAGCAGATGGTGCAGGTGCTGGGAGGGGTCCGGATGTGTAATAACAACAGTTCCAAGTTCTCTCCCTTCTCAGGCGCAGAGTGCCATACCGTGTTGTTTTTATCGGTCTGATTCCGACACACCGCCCCACAGCAAGCCCCGGTGGGTTGAAGACCCGTGAGGTTTTCCACAGGTACAAAACAAAAGTGGTTAAAGTATACCAACCGTGTAGTCTAAACCGGTTAAACGGTTAAACGGGTAAACGGTTGGCCTAGTGGTTTCAGTGGTCGCCACATCACTTCCTACTGCGCCAACTGTTGTGGGTTCAAATCCTACATGGGACAACACTTTGTGTGATCCATAAATTGTTGTTCTAAGTCTGGGTGTACTTTGTGTCCGTTTCATGTATGTTTGTAAAGATCCCCACGACACAGGAATGTATATTCCTAATACGGGCGATGTCTTTAAAAAAAAAAAGATTGTACAATAACAGAGTGGATCTGGGATGGTCACTATTCTAACCTAATCTAAACCTATATGTTTCCGAATAAAGTTTATTTTAAACAAACAGAACACGTTTCTAGATAGAATTATGCAGCTTAATACTAACAAAAATTAATAAATACAGACCAAAACCAATTTATTTCACATATTGCTTTGCCCATATACAATCCCCAGGGATTATATAAAATACCTAGGTAAAATATGTAATGAATTCTAATATTGATAATATTTCATACATTGCCTAGACTGGCTAGTTATTTATACATTGCCTAGGTCCCCTGGTTTTAGGCTATATGACGAGTCACTGAATCAAATATGGCGCCCTCTAGCGGTCATAAACTACTCTGAGAAAAATAAATTTGAGATATTATCCGATTACGGCAAAGTCAAAGGCGGTGGTAAGTATGCATGTATGTATGTTCAATGTGGCTTTAACTATATGCCGTGTCACTGAATCTTGCTTCTTGTATCTTGCTTGGTCAGTAACTTTGTTTGATCCTGTGTCTTGTAAATCTCGTTTCATACTTTTTCAGCGTTATTTTTGGTCATAGTAGGGTTTTAGTTTTTAAATATTTTAATAATTTTTATATTGGAATTTTTTTAGTGTTCACACACACCTACCTACATTGAAATCGTTTAGATGTCAATTTACTAAATAAACTATTTTGTTTTTTGGTACTTGCAGCCCTATGTACATCTATCAATGTCATCTGTCAATAGAAAGTTTAATTGTACATCGAACTAAGAAAATAAACCTTAAGCAGAAGCAAAAAGGCTTATATTTGTGAAAAAGAGAAGTTTATAAAACATTGATTTCATTTGATGTATTTTTGTTTTGTGCAAATGGTGCGAACATTGTTTCTTATCGTTCCATTATTTTATGTAACAATAGACGTATAAGTGGCTTTATGTTAGTGTAAATATGGAAGAGCAGGTATCCCAAAATGACAAAATTATTTGGTCGTGTTGGGAATCAAAAACCCAAAAAGAGGTGGTCAGAGAGGCTGCTGCAAAAGGTACACATATCCTCCTTGCGATAAAATTTCTGATGCAGAAAAATGGGTGGAGTGAATCTACAGCAAGAGACTGGTTTCATGCCGAGGTAATTATTTATTAACAAACTCTAAATTTAAAAATTCTTTTGTATTGGAAGTTACACTACTAAACAATAATGTCATTAGTATAGTTACTGTTTACTTCTATGCGTTATTTATTCAATTGTTTCAGGTGAAAGCCTGGACAATACAACTCCTAATGAGAAAACAGATTTTCAAAGTTTTGCATGTACTCAATAAAGTCAAAATAAATCCTGAAGATCACCTTATGACTCTAGCCAGAGATTCAGCACAAATAGAGTACAGAGATTTTATTGTTGAGAATTTAGAAAAAATCTCTAAGGACATTAGCAGTGACAACTTGCCGATATATCTCAATTTCAAAAGGCATTGGAATCTTTTGAGATATCTTGAAAAATCATTTGAGTCTGATGGAACATTTAAACAGAATAAAGTATTTGGTTCTGGGAAGAATAGAATATTTGTAAATGAAACTGAGATTAAAGCTTTGACAGTCGAAAAAATTGAAAAGTACCCTGATCAGTGGAAAAGTAAAATTGCTACAGCATTATTCTTTACTTGCTTTGGTATGTATTTTATTTCTAAATTCAGGTATAATGAAAAGTGAATATGTCATGGATTATTTTCATAACAAAAGCAGCAAGTACCTAACCTACCTGACTTATTATCAGGGGGTTGACTTAAAAAAATTTAGTGCCATTCTCAAATTATATCATATGGCAATATGATTTCTATTGATTGAATTTAGATTGGTATTGTATTTCTTAGGCTTGAGTTGATACATAAATATTTATGACAAAGCAATAATGAGTATATAAACTATGTATGTACTTAATCACAAGAAAAGAGTTGACAAGCAAAAGCTTTGTGCACCTTTTATACATTTATAGGCAGAAGGAGTTGACAAATAGAAAAGCAGCTATGAAAATTAATTATTATTAATTTATTCCACGGGGTGACCACAGTAAATTTAGATCCTAATAATAGTATTATTTATGTAAAATGTTTTTTCAAGTATGGCTAATCTTAGCTGTAAATTTTATTTAGGTAAATGTTTAGTTCAAACATCATTTAAATTGTATCATTTAAACCAACATTCTAATTTTTAAGATGTTTTTTTCTTAACAACTGAGGTATCTGTATTATATGTGATGATTTAAATATTCAACTAAGTACTTAACAGTATACACGGGGTACAATGTATTCTGTAAATATATACTTTATTTGTTTGGCATAGTTTCTGTTGAAGTTATTTTAGATATGACAAACCGTTATCTTACTGCAATTAGTATATAATTTATTATTTTGATTTGGTACATTGAAAGTGATTATTGATGTATCACAATTATAAATGTTATATTTTGTATTTTTTTTTTTAAAAAGAGTGACTTTTGTCCATTTGGTAACTGAGCAAATTTGATTGCTTGGCTTTGCAATGTAAACCTGGCAAACTTGTGCAACCCTAGCCAAATCATAAAAGTCAGTTAAAGCCCTGGAGAGTGGGACATTGGTCTTTCTCTGCAGAGAGACCGTTGTCCAACTCTCTAGGGCTCTTTAACTGTAAGTTCTGTAACTTCGACATCTCCTGATACAATAGGCAGATAGATTAGACTTGAAAGCCAGCCATAATATAATTTGGAAAAATAATAAATATATAAGCTGACAACTTACATTAGTAGCATTAATAAATAATAAAGTATCAAGAATGTGTGCAAAATAATTTTACTCTTACATTTCAGAGTTTACGTTATTGGACTTTTCGAACCCTGATGAAATGTGGAACTACTTACTTGAAAATAATAAAGCAATGATATTAATCCGTTGGATCAATGTGCAACTTTCTGAAGTAGTCCGTGACATGAATGCCCGCTACAACTTCTTTAACAATGAGGGATTTGTAAAAAAAATTCTTAATGTAGATACTATTGGCTTTGGCACCCAGGTGCTGGAAGATCTGGATGCAATATTTCGTAAATGGTCTGTCACAAATGAAATGATTGAAAGTGTAGCTACCAGCAACTGTTTCCAATACACAAAGCTGTGTATCTATGACACACTGTGCTCCTATGGAATAGTTAGTGAGAACGAACGTAACAATTTATCGCAAGTAATATCGCGATTGTCACGTACGCAAAACTTGAAACTTATCGATGATATTTTTACCGAACCATGTTCCACCATAAGCAGAGAACACTTTTACGTGGAGCTGGCCAAATATTGCGTGAAAAATAAATTATATAAAGTTTTGACCTTATGTGTGGAGGGTAATATACTAGACACAGATTTATCCGAAGTTGAGAAAGAACCAAAAGAGTGTATAGAACTTTGGTTACTATTCAAGAGCATTGAACAAACTTCTGATAGACAAAGTCACGTTCTACCTGTCTATAAGACGTGTGTGCAGATAGCAAACGAAAATATTGACGATTATGTCTCTTCTAATCCTCACCTAGTTTTAGGAATGATACTTCTTGAAGACACCAAACAATTATTTGATATATTTTCTAAAGAAGACTTTTTACCTTTCAAAGACTTTAAATTGCCAAATAAGAAATATAAGGACAAACTTCCCCATCTATATAATGTTTATAAAAAATATTCTGATATTAATCTAACGTTCGAGTTTAAAGATGTAAATGTTTACCAATTGCTGTCTGGTTACCGGGGACTGGATGTATCAAAGATATTTGAATTTCAGCTCGTTAATCAGAACACTAACAACTTCCTAACCGATAAACCAGATAGAAGAAGTTTAGGAAGTCTGCTTTCAAGTGATGTAGACGTAAAAGCCGCTAGTATAAAAGCATTAAGTCAACGAGCAATGGAAATGCCCGATTTCGCTGATGAAAAACTCATGAAGAAGTATGGTTACGTGGCTAAATTAAACCACGTTTATTACTTGAAGCAGTACCGCCCTTGTAATGCAAGTCAGGCGTTCGTAGCACAGCAGTATCAGACTTACAATCGCTTACAGGATAAAGGGGTGAAAAGCGCTTGTTGTGAAGCCCACGCTTTAGCATTGCAGAACTGGTTCGATGACGCTATGACTGCTTGTACGGTTTCTTTCATAGCAATGATTGGTTGCAACCCTACAAGATGCAGGGTTCATATTTCAGCAGCTAAGATGGTAAAACATCATATGATGAAAATTAAAGGATTTTCTGAAGAAAATGCGAACAAAACCGTTTCTGAATACATGTCAAAATTAATACAATGCAATGATGACACTGCTAAAGAAATGTTGCGTTATTTGGAAGAAATTACCTTGAGTAATTTGTCTCTGAAACTGAAGGAGGACGGAAGGGTGGATATGTCAGTAGTTTTATATGAATCCCAGACCATGGTCAAGTTCGCTGTGTTACACAACTTGCCATTACCCGAATCACAGTTACGGGAATTTGTAAAGACAAATTCTTGGTTTAATTTTTTAATTTTCGGTGACGTCTTCCGGTACCCTCTTAATCAAATGTTACAAATATCGCAAGAGTTTGAGAAAAAATCATATGCAGAACATTTGAAGCATATAATGATGCATAGGAGTACGGAGGAAGTTTCTGAGAAGGATTATAAATCGACTGCTGCTAACGGACAAAGAAGACTTACAAGGCTCAATTCTTTTGAAGTGGTAAGTCAAGATTCTATAATTGTAGTATATAAACGGGAATTAATGCTTTCACAAAATAGATACTGCGTATACATTCTAGTATTACATTCACTTGTACTTATTCGGTTTCGCCTATAGGCATCATCAAAGTTTATATAAAATAAAAGGGCTATATAAAATAAAATATTCACATCTAAAACCCAACAGCTTGCGGGTATACGGGTACATAGAAATATCAGTGTGTCAAATTACATAAGGACTACATATTTTTGAACAACTTTAAGGGTCTGGTCGAAAACCAGTGAAAACACTTAACGATTGTTTGTTCAACATAATAAATTTCAATAATCACATATTCATGTTTTCCAAAGAACAAGTGTTTCATTTCTGTTAGTCGTTGTTGTATTAAGTTTACAAAAAAAATCTGTTTTCCAGAGTCCAGTGGGCAACGGTAGTTTCGACTTTTCTTTGAGTACATACATGGGTCGCGAACTGTGGGAGGTAGCTGCTGCTTGTCATGGGCCTGAAGATCCACCAGCAGCATTACTAAAGGCCGCTGACGTGTGTCGCGAGCCTTTGCTTGTGCTAATCGCTAGTTGCTATGAGGTAAAAGCACTCACTATGAATCAATAAAACCTAATGTTAGCACGAACAATTGACAGGATCAACTTCTTGGCTAATCTGGAGATTGTATATATACATATATAGATTTAAATATGATTTAACTGAAAACTTGCTTTCTAGTCAAACGAACTATCAATCTTGTTTCCAACATACTCATGTTGTATTTTAAGTAGGTACAGGTTTAAAAGTGGAAATTATACAAACCTACTATGCCATTATTATTTTCAGCCAAACGCAGTGTTGGTATTTTGGGCTCAGTGGATTCTCTCATCGATATCTCCAAGCGCTAGTTCTCAAGCCGCGCTACAGCAACTGATGTGTCAACAACATGTTGCAGCTGAACAATTTCAGAAAGTCGCCGAACTGTGTTTATTTGAGGGATATGTAACAACTCTCCACGAAGCCATGCTTATATTTATGCCGGTAAGTTTGATGCTCAGCTGACTGCCTTTTGGCTCAGTGGTAGCGTATGCGACTGCTGTGCTTCAGGTCTCGGGTTCGCTTCCCAAGTCGGATCTAATGTTTGTATAAACTGCAAATATTTGTTTCGGAGTTTGGGTGGTTTCTATGTATAATAAGAATGTATTTTAAAAAAAAGTATATATGTATGTATTTATATCAGTTGTCTAGTACCCATAACCAAGCTCTGCTGCCTGTAATCTATTAGACTTGCAATTGGACCTAGAACATATGACCGTCTTCACTTTACATTTATTGACTACCTCGGTTGCGCAGTGGTATGCGACTGCTATGCTAGAGGTCTCGGGTTCGATTCCTGAGTCGGACCAAATGTTTGTATGATCTGAAAATATTTGTTTCGGAGTTTGGGTGTTTTCTATGTATAATAAGAATGTATTTAAAAAAAAAGTATATATGTATGTATTTATATCAGTTGTCTCACTCCAGCTTGGCAGTCAGAATGATTAACCTCTAGACGACTAAGTTATATGACTATTTCTAGTATTGTCTTCATTGTCACTTGCAGGAGAGTCCCCTTACATTACTCACGTCGTTCCTGCACCGTTGTATAAAAAAACGTGACTTTACTATTGAAACGACGAAGCTATTATCCAGCTTCCTCCTGCATACCCAGCGCAAATACAGTGTAGGCGGAACCCCTTGGCAGCTGTCCAAAGAATCCCTGCAGAAAGTAGCAGTTTCCCTAGTCAAAATTGCTTTGAGTAAAAACTTTGATAGCGCGTGCCATCAGAGAGAGTTCTTGAGATGCTTGGCTGCTAGCCATTTCGAGAAAGGATTTTTAGGTATGTATTTTCAATTTTGTTTCTCGATTTATTTATATGGATCACATAACGATAAAACTTTTTGTTTATATTATTCTATTTCTAAATTTGGCAAAAATTATTATGTAGATGACAATTTTCTTCACATTTTAATTCATAGAATCAATTATCTATTAGCGTAGCCAAAACAAAATAGACTTCATGTTTCTTTGTAATTTTATTACATATATTTTATTAAAAGAAAGTTTTATTTTCTCAGTACCAACACCAAACTTTACAACGCTCTACGAGATTCTTCAAATTTCAATGGAAACATCACTTGCGGTTAACATAACAAGAATGCTTCAAGACGATTCTCAGCAATACATCTTAGAGTGCGTTGAAATGTACACGGCAAATAGAAACTACGACGTAGCTCTTAAAATCGCTACGCTAACCGGAGTGTCTGTCAACACCATTTTAATAGCCGAATGGATGCACAAATATGACAAGCTGATCTCGAAAGATGACCCGTTAGATGACAAAGCTATTACGTTTTTCATCGCAGAATGCAGCGAGGCATTCAAAAAAGCGACAGTAACGTTCAAAGATGCAACTGAATTCCTAGTTTCCCACGTAAATAACATTTCGGATACAGTACAGAAATTCTATTCATACAGAATAATCATGAGCTGGTTTGAGGAGAACTTGGAATATGGTGCAAGGCGAGAAGAAATCGAACACCTCATGTGGGATGCCTACTTTAAAACTGAGAACTCTAATGCAATATTCCTTAATAGTTATCAAAGTACAATGCATTTCATTGTGAGCGGCCAAAAGGATCAGAATATATCAAGTAAAATTGGCAAAATTAATGCTGAAAAACCGTTCTCTATGACGCTTGATGAGATTGAAATTGAGTCAGATGTTAGTAATATTAACCAAGTCCTTTTGTTGGAAGAGTCTGAAGCCGTGGATAGTTGGAGACGTGTTATGAACCAGCTTATAGAACTGAAGCTGTTAGTGGATGCTTTCCGTTTGTCAGCCTTGTTCAAAAGTCCTCCAGAGTTCAGATATAGACTGCCTGCGTGTCCAGTACAGATCGTAAGGACATGTTTGAAGCTCGCCGAAGGATCTTGTTCGCCGTACGAACTACCGCAAGAATTAAGGCTAGTGATTTCTTCACCCTTACTGCAGAGTAAACTGTCAAGTAAGTTATTAAATATTATTAAAATTGTGTAATAAATCGTGCTTGAATTAAGGACTGTTCATGATGAAGTTCTGTCATAATAAACTATTAAACAGATAAAAGTTGCTGATCTATATTATCTGACATATATGTCCTTATTCAAGGCTTCTGGAACTGAAACCTTTTACTATCTGATAGGTAAATTGAGAAGAATCAGAGACTTTATCAGCAAGGCGAGTAGTTAAGGTTGTACTACAGTTAGGTATCGGTTACTTATAACTTCACGTTCATAACGGTTCTACGAAGTTACGTCTTTTGTATTTACGTGCTACCAACTAAAATTAGGTTTCTTCAGTCAATCAATTTATGCGTATAGTCAAATTATTTTTAAAAGTGCATTTTGGCGGTTGTAGTTTAGGGTTGTGGTGATTGCAATTTATTGAACAAATAATCAATTTATTTAACAAAATAATGAATTTACGACTACAACATTGTTAATTATCTTAAAATTGTTATGCTTATGTGAAAACTTGTTCTATCTGACGTCGGGAGTCTGTATTTTATTCCAGTATCAGGAATATCAGACGCGAGCTTCGAGGAGTTGGTAGTGATCCAAGAGAAGCAGGAGAATGCTCCAGAAAGTTCACATTTGGCTGTTCGCGAGGAAGCTGACAGGTTGTCCGCTCTCGATGCCTTGGCTGTACGGAGTGGGCTGTCACTTGCTAAGCAGGTATGATATGATAATAAAAAAAAATACTGAACGTGCAAGGATAAACTAAACATCTAATATAAAGCTATCTTTGTCATTCACTAACTCGTCTCTTAAATTTGAAATTTAAATATCAACTAATCATTTATATCAAAATATAAATTTCTTTACTTCATTATTATGTTTGTAAATCAATTCAATCCCATAACTTGCAGACGTTAAACATTTTAAAGACAAGAACTTAAAATTAAACCCAAGTGTACAACGAGAAGAGTGGTCTGAAAATGTTGATACATGTTTTGTTACGTTCAAGATTTACTTTTCACAATTATATCTTATGTATTCTAATATAATACCTCTTTATTCAGGTAGCCAGCTACTTCCGTATAGCGCTGCAGATCGGCCAGGACTACTTATGGGTCCTTAAGTACCAGAACCGCGCCGTGGACTTCATCAACCTAGTAAGCGGACGGGCGCGGATGTCCTTAGCTAACCTCGTGTTTAAGACCTTCAACATTCCAAACATACAGGTTAAATATTTATATATAGATATATAGGATACGATCGGTGTTGCCGCCAGGTAACGGCAATTATAAACTGCTATATACATAAACGGCAGTCAGCTACTCGCGTTACTTTTCCAAAATGTGTTGTTTTTGGGTCTGATGATAGATAAGTTCAACAGTTTTTTTTTTCACTTTTGCATTTCTTATTAATGTACATACATAAATATAACTGTAACTAATTACTGTTTACCTGGAGAGGGGTACTGGTGACCTCGAGACAGCTTTATACTACTACTACTACTATTATAAATGAATAAATAAATAAATAAATATTTCGGACATCTAACACACAACGCCATCTAGTCCCAAACTAAGCAGAGCTTGTACTATGGGTATTATATACATAAATACATTTTTTTGTAAATACATACATATTAAATATAGAAAACATCCAAACTCCGAAACAAATATTTGCAGATCATACAAAAATTTAGTCCGACTCAGGATTCGAACCCGAGACCTCATGGACAGCAGTCGCACACGCTACCACTGTGCCATCGTTTGAACTTAACTGTATTGTGTTTCTTGTTTATTTTTTATTATTATTTAAATAGTTTCTACTTATGATAGATTTTGTACTCCATTTAATAACCTAATGCTCTTTTTCAGGTTGCCGAATATCTGTGCAAAGAAATAGTGGCAGCAATAATTTCACCGCATTTAGTAAAAACATCTACATTCAGGCAAAAGGAGCATTTTCAGTATACTTTATGGGGATATGCGCTCAATTCTGATATTGAAATGTTTCTGAATATGCGTCCAGACGCTTGCAGCCATATTGGTAGACTGCTTCTGGACCACCTAATGGCTTTCCAAAAAATATACAAAGTTACAGGTCCTACAAAACTACCCGACAATCCTCTTGACGATAGTAGTCTTGATGTAGAAAATTTGATTGATGAAGAATATCAGAACTTGGAAGGTGATAAAGAATCAATTTTGACTGAAGAAAGTGCACAAATGTCAGGAGAAACTGAATCAATGTATTCCGTATCCACTGTATATACAGTTGGCAATAAAATGTCACGAGATTCGAGAAGAAATTTGTTCGATGTGATCAATAAAAATAATGTACATATTCGGTACGAGGTCAAGTCTAACATCAGGAAGATAACCAAGGGCGCGAAACTGTCTACCAAGCAGGTATGTGATTGGATAACACATGAGCTTTCCTTATCCTAAGGTGGTCTATATTTATATCATCTCAGTGCGATGTACTACAATATTTTTTGTTTTCTATATTTCACTTTGATAGTTTTGTATACTCAGCATCATCAATAGCCTTTAACATGCCATTATACATAGGCCTCAAGAAGCAGGTTTTGGCGTACTATACCACGCTTACCACAGGGGTTGATTTGTTTAAGTTTTTCTTCTTGGTGTGGTACTGCGTAGTTTTCTCGATTAGTCGCCTCTTACGATACCCACGGGATGAGTCCTTGCGTCACCACACGGACGGTATAGAACCTGAACTAAAGTACAAATTTATCGTCAGTACCAGGTGGTTTAAAAAGTTTCCGATCTCAACGTGGAGATAGCTCGTTAGTAAAAACTAGTCGACGTAGTTGTTTATCTTTGCATTTGCATTGCATATTGCGAGTAGAAGAGTGTAGAGTTCAAGGGGACCATGTACAAAAATAAAAATGTCTTGTGCCATCATTAGGTTGGAAACTTTTCACGTCGGATGTGTGATTGAGGGTGTGTGTATGTGTGCCAGGTGAACATAATATGCCTGGAGCTGCTGGTGGTGTCGCACGAGTGTTTCGCGTGCGCGTGCGACACGGAGGGCGTGGCGACGGCGCTGCGCTCGGCGCAGGCGCTGGCGGCGCGCCTGCTGGCCGCGCGCTCGTGGCGCCTCATGGTGCGCCTGCTCACCGGCCTCGCGCGCTACACCGAGTGCGCATACGTCTTCCAGGTACGCCTTACTCACTCACTCGTTCACTCACTCTCTCGTTCACTCACTCTCTCGTTCACTCACTCTCTCGTTCACTCACTCTCTCGTTCACTCACTCTCTCGTTCACTCACTCTCTCGTTCACTCACTCTCTCGTTCACTCACTCTCTCGTTCACTCACTCTCTCGTTCACTCACTCCCAACATACATATAAATCGACCGCACTGATGGCGGTAGTGGTTTAACCGGTCGCCACACCCTCGTCGCTTACTACTGCGCTGTGTGTTGCGAGTTCAGAACCCACATGGAATAATGTGTGATCCATAAATTGTTGTTCCGAGTTTGTTTGTTCTTTGTGTCCGTTTCATGTATATTTGTTAAGTCCCCCGCGACGAAACAGCTCTCTTCAAATTAATCCAGCTTTTCACCATTCAGGCACCCTAAGGTCAAATTAAACGGTTCCACTTCGTTCGAGAGAGATATATGAGACCTAGATTAGTGATGGAAAACAATTGCAATATAACGCTACACTCTCTATAACAATGTTACATACTTGTGATTTAAAATTGTTTAAACACGAAATATAAAATGTCTATTATTTCCAGGCTTTACGCGAAAACCATCAATTCGAATACTTGTTAGGACAATTCGATTATATGCTCGGCCAACAGATTGATAAAATTGCAGAGTTTAAGCAAGGATTACTCGATTTTCTAAAGATACACTGTCCAGGGGATACGGACACATACATAATGGTCGCCTTGCATTTCAATATGTACGCTGAGGCCGCTAGCGTAAAGAGGAAACAAGCTCTGAATTTAATCGAAGTCTTGGAGAAGATGGCATTGGATTCTGCTAAGGTATTGAGTTTCACGATTTAGTCTAATATAGTTTTGTTTATGGTAGGTACAAGGGAGTTAGGGGTAAGCAAGCAGAGGGGTCACGTGATGGTAAGTGACTACCATGGACACCTGCAACTTAAAATTCACAGGCTTTTCAAGCATAAGGAGGGAAGTGGATGTACTATATTTCCAACTTCTTCAGTTTTCTCTAACTCGGTGTGGTGCGCGTGTGCCCACACGCCCACCACTATAATCCTTCTTAAAAAAAGTCCTTTTCCTTCAAAATAAAAAGAGGGGTTTTGGGCTTTGGACTTTTCTATATAGTAGTAGTGTTTTATAGGTTATCAGATTTTTTCTTAATTTACTTACTTTGGTGTAGGTAGATCTAATGAAAATTAAAATTGTATTTTTTACAGGCAGTTTCTAAAAGGCCAGCCCAACCTCAAGTATGGCTACAAATACATGACAACGTACCGACCAGATCTCTTCTAGATACCGCCTTAAACCATTGCACGGATGCTGCAGAACTGTATCTTCAGGGTGGCTGTACTGGATTTGCGGGGGAAATGGCGACGCTTGCGCAACAGATAGCGTTACAGATATCGTTGCTTAACGCGTCACCAACTAGGTTAATATTGAACAGAAGCACTGAACAGCTGTATAAGCTTGTTAGCGAATATTTGAGGTGAGTTCATTTTATACTGTCGGATTGCATTTCTGATGTTTTCTTTTGCGCGTACTACTTACATTTAAGAAAGAAAGAGAAAGCGCCGTTGTGACCTAGTTCTATACGTACAAGAAAATATTGTCTTTGTGAATTGACATTTGAGTTGGACTTTAGCCAGACAGATTGTGATTTTGTTAGGGCGAAGTGCTCTAACGTTTCCAATGTTTGAAGGACGAATCTTGATTAAATTATTTTGTTTTTTTACTAGCGCTAAATTAAGTATTTTAAATTAGTTTATTTAGACATATTCCAGATAATGAAAACATATAAAATACTAAAAGAAATCCCATGAGATGTGATACACAAAGATAAATAGGCTTTAACTTTAAACTGCACTCAATGTCATTTCGAAATCTAGTATTTAAATTGAAACTTTATTGAATTTTGTTTAAGAATTTTCTTTTCTAAATATTTAGTTTCTATTGTGGAGACTCATGAATGGCGTATTGTTGCTACTTTCATAATCTATGTTAAGTGTATTGCTGTAAGTTTCCCTAAAATTTATAAATGAATTAATAAACTTTATTTAGCTTAGTCCTTAATATTTTAAGCGATATCACGGTTCTATTCTAAAAATGCATGATGTTTAATGTTTATTTCTTTCTAGTTTTATGGAGGGTTTGGTCTTGTTGGCTGGTCGCGGTGGCGAGGCTTGGCGGGAGCTCGCATACAGACGCTCCCTTACAAATGATCAGGCGTATCTCAGGGACATGGCAGCGTACAGACCTGACGTTGCACATGATTTTCTTAACAGGTATATTTTTTATAGTTAGACATAAATTTAGACGAACGATAAACAAATATTATACAGATTGTATTTTGTGTGGTGACGGACAAAGAATACAGTGTCACCACTCCTATTAAACCCATTGATGTCATAAGAACCGACTACGCAGATAGGATGGAATACAACTATTATAGCGCTAATTTTTAATGAAAAAATATTGCCATGAGTACAATTAACTTTTGAATATTAAATCGATGCAGGTACAAGTCAGAAAGGAACAAGACTTCCGTGTCTCAAGCGGCCATGACAGAGCTTCGAAACTTGTGTAGATGATACCCGCTTAAATTATAAACACACAAGATCTGCAATCAGCTTCTGAAGTACTAGAATGGAAACCTGACAAGACACGATAGAATGTATTAGATCTAGCTCGCCCTACAACCGACTTACTTATAAAGTCAAATTTCATTAAAAGAATACCCTATTTAGTGTATATTCAGTTATTCATAGTTTTAGGGAACCATATCGCTTCTAAAGATATTTAGTACTACTGTATATGACTTTAAGAGCTTGACAGACATCTTTTTATACTTACTAATGCTCATTATCTTCGTTATTAGACGTAATATTATGTAATTAAGAAAAGATTCAATATATAAACTTACTATATTACACCAAATATAATTGTAGTCGTTCTCTAAATGCTGTCAATCGTCTAAATTTGTTATTTTCCTATGAAAGTTTATTCAAAACGTAATTTAAATCGATCGCTGTGATATTTTTTTATTAGACTGATGTATTTAGGTGTATTTTTATATCAGGTTTTAAATGAAATGGAATTACATATATTTGAATGCTTTACTTTTGTTACTTTACTATTAAAATGAAATAATAAATAAATATGTCTAAATTACGAGCCCGTGTCGAGAATTGATGGGTCATGTGAATCACCAGGAATCCTTTTTAGCAAGATACAGGGGCGAATAACAATAACATTCAGCACTATTCCGTCACTTGTAAGCTGTCCAATTGAGTACTGGTGAAGGGGAGGGGGTAGTAACTCTCGATTTTTTTCCCTTGTCACATGATTTTTGTACGGATTTGCGTTGCGATAGGGATTCAGAGTTATTCACTTACCTATCTGAGAATTTATTAAAAGAGGAACATCAATCAATCAATCAACAACCCATAATGTCCCACTGCTGGGCTCGGGTCTCCTCTCAGGAGAGGGTAAGAAAGGAACAGAAGGAACATGTTTGTCATTAATATCTTTCACACTAAAGATCTTTGAATAGTGGCAGACTCAAAATTGGCCACTAATAGTGCCTACAAATATATAATTACCTATGCTGTTGTGTATTTTATTATTAGTTGAATTATTTTTCAATTGAAACAATATTTGCTTAATCTCATAACTTCATAATCGTAGTTGTGTTGTGTCGTAAGACAGCAAGTGTTTACGAACACACACACTAAGACGGAACATCCAACTTTGTGGCGTATGTTGTGCGTTATCGATTCCAAATAATTTCAATACCTCTTCTAATACAATATTCCGCATCTCCGTACAAAAATCATGTGACAATGGAAAAAAAATGAGGGTTGGTACCCCGTTCCCTTTACTTGTACTGTATTGGACACCTTATAAGTGACGGCATAGTGTTGAATGTTGTTTTATGCCACTGTATCTTGCTAAAAAGGTCTACTTGAGGTTCACATGACCCATCCATTTTCGACATGGGTCCGTAGTCTAGTACTAATATTGGAAAGTTGTATTATTTGTCTCCCAGATCTCACTACAAATTATGACACCATCTGTTATTTTAAGTGCTAAGAATATTCGAGAAAATGTTAGTAAAATTCAAGAAGTAATGTTATACTATGTTTGGGATTAGTATTTTTTTTATTGATTTTATCGTTATCATATACAAAAACAAATAATCTACGTGGTTGCACTGGTTAAACACATGAGCGCAGTGCATACAGGCATGAGTCTTCAGAGGTGCATGAACTTTGTTCGTTATCTGGTCTTAGACGAATCTGAGTCATGGATTATCACGTACTACAGATTACGACTTGCGTATAGTAAAACTGCAATTACTAATGCTGTTATTACTCCATGTCGTCATGATATGAATGAGAAAAAAAATTAAAGTGCAAATTGTAATGTATTTAATGACAATTTTCAATTGAATTGTCTCAGAATCAGATTGTTCACCATTAAAATTCATTAATTGTTCAGATTGAAATAAAAACTTCAAATAATAAATATTATTTTACATTACATAACCAAACAAGTTTATAATAATACAAATTAATACTTAAAATATATTTTATTTATAAATTAAAACAAGACCCAACACAAGACATCGGCTATACTCTATTACATAAGGTGAAAGAGATTATAAAGCCCTAATTTAGGGTACAAGTGAAAAGAACCTCAGTCCTTCTAATACTTGAACGTACAGGCGATTCAGTACCATTTGTGTAAACTATAAAAATATAAAATAATAAAAGAATTAAGTAACATAGGTACTGAACGCTTAAAACAACATTATATACAAACATACTGATAGTAAAATATTTATATCTACCAACAACTTGTCACTTATTAATCGAGATAGTCATAATAATATACTCATATACATATAGCCATTTATGCTCTTTTCAAATGCCTCAAACTTTTAAATGATAAACAGACTTGGAGGTTAATGTCATAAAGCATAGAGAAAAGTCGTTGTTTTTTTACTCGTGTTGTATTAAGCTGATTATATTTATTTTCTTTTTATTTAATAAACAACTTTTAACTATTGCAGTATGTATCTGTTAATTGTATAAAATAGGTAGGTCTGAATATCTTTTAAAAGTGAGGGTTAAAGGAAGTTTATAATAATAAGTTATTACGAATAATAAATCGGTGACGAGAAAAGAGTCTACATTTCGTTTTGAAAAAGGTAGATACATCATAAGTAGGTACATCATTAGTTACATATTTATCCCGCAACTATTTTAAGAGCACCCAATAAAGCGTAGTTTAGACCTACACAGAAAGAAGCATTACATATCTTTGCTTTTTTATGATGTGGATACGTAGGTCTTCTGTCACAAACCATTTCTACAAACCATTCCGAATTTATTAAATTAACTCACCATTTTTCCTGAATAGGTACGGATCCACATGGGAAACTAAGGAAACGGAATATCAAACGATAATGTTGCTGCGACTGTATACATGCATTATACTTTTAGAACATGTTACTTTTTGTATCGTTAAATACCACAAAAATATAATTAATAAGATATAAATTAGTTAGCTATATAATCACATATACAAATAGATTTAATTTTCTTACACTTGTTCAGACTCGGTCAGTTATTTTAACATACTTAGTTATTCTCAGAGGTTTGTAGTAGGTAAAGCTGAAGAATATTAAATAATAATTAAATAAAAATAGACATAATAATGAAATGTAATATAGACTCAGAATTGTCACACATCAGCTCATTCTTGATACATAAACGACGGACTGAGGATTGTAGAATACAAATTGGAATGTAAATTATTCGAAGTAAATGCTTTAATACAAAAAATATTATCTAGAAAGTGTAGAGTCAGAGTATATTTTTAGAAAGTCACAATAATTTTGTTCCCGAAGTTTAGATAGTAGTATTATCTACGCGTGAACCGGTCAAACCTAGTGAGTGAGTAGATCCTTACTTTAATAGAATAAGTTGATGAGGCCTACTTATATCCATAGGAATTCATAGTTATACACTTACTTATCTGATAATGTATTAAAAGAGGAACATGTTTGTCATTAATGTCTTTCATACTACAGATCTATGAATAGTGTCAAAGGCTTAATATTGACCACCAATAGTGCCAAAAAAAAACACTTTTTTACATCAATTATTACCTACTTGACAAACTACGTTCATTCAAGTTAAGAATAAGGTATGTACATCAAAATAAAGCTGTTGTGTATTCTATTATTAGTTAGAATAATTTTTCAATTGAAACAATGTTTGCTTAATCTCATAACTTCATAATCGTCTTTTGTGTTGTAAGACAACAAATGTTTTTTTCATCCATTATAGTGTTTCGTTACATATATTATTTGTAATGTGTAATAATAACTTAATAGCCTTTATTGATTAAATGGTTAATGGCCCAGAAAGAGCATCTTCATTACTAAAAAAATTCAAGTTTACAAAAATACTTCATAATATAATAGGTACATTCTTATTAACTAAGTGGTGTTGCAGGACGTTGGTCTAAGCAATGAAAATAATTTATATAAGTAATATATCAATTTTCTTAAACTATGTACTTTTACATAAGTATATATAACTTTTATGCAACATAATTATATATACTTATAATTGACTTCGGTAACGTTGTAATCTAGTTCTACGGCCTAGTTATTGTACTTAGTGGTAGATTTGGAAGTGCTATAATTAATAAAATTAAATATAACAACATGTACTTTACTTCTAAGACAAATAGTTTTATAATAAGCCATTGCGCATTAGGTAGATATAATTTTACAATAGAAATTGTCGCAAAAGGCTCTAGAGGTGTTTCGGTTACCGAATTATTGCATTATTAAATAACCTAAAATAATGTTTCGAAACACAATCAAAAACTGGCAGTTGGTAGTAGAATTTATACAACGGCAACTCTCAACCAAATGAATTGCTTTTAAATTTGAGCAAAATAATTTATTGCGTTAACAACGCTCTAAAATCAATTAGTAAATAAACTATTTTAAAAGAAATTAATGTTTTGAACGTTGATATGTTAAACACTGGGATGAGGAATGTACTATTCCTAGTATGTACTATTCCTATAATGTACTAGTCAAGGTTCTGAAATCTGACAACCGCGTCCACGACAGTAACAGTAATACGAAATCTTTGTTGTATGTGTGAAAGTCACGAAACTTTAAGAACAGTTATGTTAGGTTCATCAACTGTTTCGTAAGACTATATTTTTCTTTTACAAATAATAAATATTAAATCTTTCTCGGTTTCTGCACATTAGCAACAATGTTTTAAATGTGTTTAAATAAGTTTAACTTTAAGTGAAACAAGTACAGTAATGCTAGTAAAAGTACTTACATAAAATATTCCGAAACAGGCTACCAAAGAGATAACGTGCTATTTGAGTGTTCGAGAACAAACGCCTACATGACATCCTTTTCGCAT
>PKRV01001282.1:0-248695 GCA_003709505.1 Hyphantria cunea
CACATAAAGTACTGTCTCAAGGAATGGCTTAAACCACTATACCATCCGTGTAGTATACCATTATTTAAGTAAATTATGTGCATGTAATTATAGTTCATATATACTTACTTTTCAGAAGAAAATTAAAGTTGATGACGTAAACGCCTACAGGCTATGGTGACTGAGTCTGTTAGGGATAATGCTAGGCTCAATCAAAATAAAGTATGTGTGTTTCCTGTAACATGTAGTAATTTTTTATAGGCTGTAATAATAATATTATATATATTTTTGTTGTATACGAATCTGGTATTATTCTATATTATTAGTATTATCTGGTATTTTGTTAGCGGTAATAATTTTAACTTTAAAAATACAGTTGTTATTGTGTAATTGACTTCCGGAATATCTCGTAGTTAGACACAATTGAATATAGAATAGATATTATTAAACTGAATAACTATGCAGATCTTTCCGAAAGTCAATAACAATTAGTATCTTAAATATATAATTTCTGTCATCTATACCATTTTCTCGAATTGTCATAATTATTAAATAGAAATGTAAAAAGACTAACTTGATATCGGGCGGCCATTATGGAGGGAAAAATCCACCTTGTCATGGCTGCCAGGGAATCAAGTAGTCTTTATCGAGGAGTAAAACAGTAAAGTACTATATACCAAGAACATTAAGTGTTTTTATTTTACTAAAAGTTAAGATGATTTTAATTTCAAGGTTAGCATAAAATTAGAGAAATACAATTGGCGAGACGGGACGAGGCGAGACGGGACGAGGCGAGACGGGACGAGGCGAGACGGGACGAGGCGAGACGGGACGAGGCGAGACAGAAGAGACAGAAGAGACAGAAGAGACAGAAGAGACAGAAGAGACAGAAGAGACAGAAGAGACAGAAGAGACAGAAGAGACAGAAGAGACAGAAGAGACAGAAGAGACAGAAGAGACAGAAGAGACAGAAGAGACAGAAGAGACAGAAGAGACAGAAGAGACAGAAGAGACAGAACAGACAGAACAGACAGAACAGACAGAACAGACAGAAGAGACAGAACAGACAGAAGAGACAGAACAGACAGAACAGACAGAACAGACAGAAGAGACAGAAGAGACAGAAGAGACAGAAGAGACAGAAGAGACAGAACAGACAGAAGAGACAGAAGAGATCAATTAATTCACCATGTACAAATAGCGGCCTTATCCCTAAAAAAATATTGTAAAAAAAAACAAATACGAATCCATGGATTGAATGATTCTTTTAACTCTTAATCAACTTAATCAAATTTCCACTTGAGTTTGACGGTTCTTAGGTTTTAGCTACTATAAGAGGTTACCGAAGCACACACAAGTAAGGTAAAGGTAAGGGTAAGGTTTCCGAAAGGCGCCAACTAACTTGTGAGTTTTCAATTGCCGATGTTTTATACAAGCTGCGATTTGCACTTAACACCAGGTGAACTGTCTGCTCAACTATACCATAGAGAAAAAAAAGTTTTATAGGATAAGTATGAGCACCTACTGTAAATATAAAGAGAAAAAATCGATTCATGAGTCTATGAATCGACTTGTTCTAATTTTTTATCCTCAACAAATAATATGTCCAAGGGGTACCCTGCTTTATTTAACATTCACGTGAGCAAACTTAGATATATATATATATAAGACTTATATATAACTTATATATATATAAGACGTAAGATTTTACCCTAAGTTTGCTCACTATAGTCTATCACTGTCTTCAGGGGACATCAAATCGAGATCGCAAAATGATCTTCGTCCTCCATAAGCGTAAGCTTGGGGGTGGCAAATACGGCCATCTGTTGGCCTAGCAGAAGCAGGCTTGGGTAGGGACAGCAACGGAAACATCGGGGCGTCCACACATATGGGAGCCATCAACAAGCCATATGTGACCCGAAGTACGTCGGGGTCCAGGGTTTTCCTAGCCCCGGCTCCTAGTACCCGAAAGGGCGTGCGGTTTTTGGTCGGTTCGAGTCCGATATGGTGGTATCCGGAAGGATTTCCGCAAGGAAAAATAGGGGAATTAAATCACCATAAATTGAAATAAGAGACACTCTTAATCGCACAATGTTCTCCTTAAAAATGCTGAAGAGTCTAGTTTTATTCGGCCAATACAATTAAAAATAATATTATTAAAACAGTTCCCAAATGTCTAAGATATCACGTAATATGATTTAATAATAAAAATATTTAAAAAAAAGTCGAATTGAGAACATCCTTCCGTTAAGAGTGTGTAATATACATTATATACTCCTCTTTATGTACTTTGGTATTACACAACGTTGATGTTTCTCATATTATTTATTTGGTATATATATAGTATGTAATCGTTGTATGTAATTGCTATATTCACTTAAAAATATGAGCAAAACAAATTCTTATATGCGTACTATGTCTATGTTTAAAAAAATAGTGAGGCACTCGGGGACTGCCGCGGTAAAGCTATTGCATGGCGTTTATTATGATAGGTACCTATATACTTTCTCACAAACAGTTGCTTACGTATTCATTCGATTTCGGAGTAACTCGTCTCGATCCGTGCGAGCTTCATACAGTCTACACGCATACGTCTAGTCCCACGCACACAAACACCGAAAGTGCCGAAGTCTGCCAAACTGAAACGACGTTAGACGATGCACGGTTTTCAACGCTGCACCGCTGTGCCGGTCGGAGTAAGGGTGTTAGGATTATTTTCGTTACGGAATTTCTTGATTCGGTCGCCACGCTCAAAGCCCGCGATAAAAGCTATGCAATAACTTAAAACCTATACAAAATAGAATGAAAAATAAAAAAACTACCTGAAAATATAATTGTCTAAAAATTAAAATCAAAAGTTAAAAAGGATCTAAAAAGAAATGTCATCAATAAATCATACAGCAATAAATGTAGAAAAAAATAAACTCGCCATCTAGTCCCAAATTAAGCAGAGCTTGTGTTATGGGCACTAGAAAACTGATACAAATACAACTCCGAAACAAATATCTGCAGATCATATAAACCTCAAGAGAGAAAGAGGGAGACCTTAAGCACAGCAGTCGTATACGCTACCACTGCGCCACAGAGGCAGCCAAAAATAAAATGAGTCAAAACAATTTAATTATGTCACTATGCTAATTGCACCAAAATAAAATACATAGGCACTAATACAATGTCAAGAAAACACAACATTGACCAAAAAAAACCAATATTATATTTGCGTTTCATGATATAATAATTATTTTCACGGGAATTAACGTGATCACTTATTGAAAGGGATTACATATCTCATTAGACAGAGTTACTTTCGTATATGTGTATATCTTTTCTTTTCGATATTTGCTGACATAGTCTTTACCAAAGGCTAGGCTTAGATGTTGTTTGCATTGGGATCAATATGCGAAAATATGTAAATGAATATAGTTATTCATTTAAATAAATTATCATAATGTATTTATAGGACCTTATCCTATATTGGTCTGGCGGTTGAAGTATGCGACTGCCAATCAAGAGGTCTCGGGTTCAAATCCCGGGTCGGGCCAAAAGTGTTATTGAGTTTTTCTGATTATATAAATACTTAATAACAGCTCGGAGGTTGGAAATTGGGGTCTAAACCCCGTGCCTGAGAGCACATAAAGCTGTCGGTCCTGCGCCTTATCTCTCCCCGGTCTTGTCGGTTAACCGTCCCATCGGATTATGAGAGAGAGGGAACAGAGATTGCACCTGTATTTGGGTACACACTTGTGCACTATAATATCTCCTGCGTATTTGGCTGGTCTTCGTTGTGACTGGCCGCCGTGGCCGTAATCGGCAAGGAGAACATCATCCCAAAACGATACTGTAAGTAGAAATACATAGTAGATTTATACTCTCGATTGTCGGCACTTGATGTAACTTGTTGCAATAAATTCTAGAATATAATTCACTCGTACTTATTCCACTATTTTATTTATTTATTTTTAGACCTGATCGGTTTTGCTTCATGTAATCTTTGGGCAACTTATTTGAAGTTCTCAAAGTTATTTAGAGATAACCACATGTACTGCAATAATATTAATTAACTTAAATGGCGTGTGATGTAAAGGTATACTGAAGAAAATTTGTTTGCAAGGTATATTCTATTAAATATATCGTAAATGAATGAATTCTACTCCTCGACAATACATAAGTAGCTCGAAAACGTAACGCCTTCGGAACCGTGCCTTCAACGTTCTAACGTCATTATCGTCACGTGACAGCGCATCCCTTGATTATGTATCCAAATACATCCGTACACCCAGTAACTTAACCCTCAACTTTATTTTTAATGAAATAGAGTTCAAATTCGCCTGTATTTCTAACAACGAACCGCAGATGAAGTCGGTATAAGATGTATAAGGGGAGGTTTTAAGTGGGGTGCGATAAAGTCACAGGTCGAGGCTTAGCGGTTACGAGTCGCGCTTGACGCTTCGCTTCAGAGGGATGGGGATTTCGGCGTTATTGGCTCTTGTCTTAGGGTTGCCAAGAGTACTAATGCTATGTACTTAATATTAAATACACATATTAAACAAGTAATGAATTATTTTATAAAGAAATATACTTACATACATATACAGGAAAAACATAACCCTCATTCTTTCGCATTCGGATAAAAAGAAAGTTCATCCCTCATTTTCGAAAATTATTTCTTAATGGATACTAAATAGCTATCAGATGCTAAAATTTCAAGTTTGTAGCCCCGGTTTAGGGTCTGCGCTGATGAATTAGGGTAATGGATTTAATACATAAATAATAAATTAAACCTAAAGCGCGTTAATGGCGATTTATCTAATCATTCAAGAGAATCATTCAAGTACAAGGCAAAAACGATAGGTCGACCTTTTGATCTTTTAAGGGACTAATCCTGCCCACATGCCTACCACTGTAACTCCAGTACACTAGAATCAAGAGTGACCCAAGAACACACCGATGTATAACATGCGGGCAACTCCAGAAAAAATAAACTGTTTTGGAAACCATAAGAAGATTAATCAGAAGAAAATTGGAGGAGCTGGAAACTCTTCCTAAGTAAAGAGGGAAATTAAATGAAGTAAAAATATGCAAACAACTTTTTAAGCCGAGAAGAACATAAAGTATTGATAGATTAATGAGTCACAAACACTGTTTATTTCAATATTAACTTTATTTTAAGTAAAAAATACCGGGAACACATACAGTCTCTATAATGTCACAGAGTAGAGAGAGACGGTCAAGCGTGAGCTGGTGTTGCAAGGCGCAAAGTTCAAAATTACAAAATTATATTTAACAAGTATAAGTAAAGTATATAACGTAGGTCCAAAGTGAGTGATATTTGATTTCTTTAACTATTGACCCGATATATATAGTATAATATGAACAAGACTTGCTTCTTAAAAAAAGAGGTAAACCTTTAACACAAATGATATAGCATTGGGTACCTACGTTACCTAAGCTGTACGTAACACATAATTTGGAATTCCGTTATATCAATCATGGCATCAAGATGTTACATTCACGAGAGGTTGTGGATGTCACCAGAAGCCATATACTCACTCCCACAGTGATGTAAGATGATGTTTGTCAACCATGTCTTAGGTTTAGCGTGTATTACTAAGGTGCAAACGTCAAAGACACTAGACACTATACGTAGTATTTAGTTTGCTGGACCTCATTTTATACGAGATGAGTATATAATAATATCGTTTAAGGCAAAGTCTCCAATATGTCCTATATTAGTATACTCATTTGTCATCTTCCTAGCCTTTAAAATTCCCAAGATTAATTGGGGTCGGCTACTAGTTCAACCAGTTTCACCTAAATATCAGTTGTTCCACGGAGCGACTGGCATCGGACCTCAGCATCCCTGAGAGTGAACTGAATTCGAAGGTTGAAGGTTCGAAGGTGAACTATACTAGTATACTCATTCAACAACTTTTTTCCAACATGGCGAATGCTAAATCTACATTTATCAAATGGCCATAAATAACACCTAGACTTTGAATAATAATTTATGAATCACATAAAGTACTGTCTCAAGGAATGGCTTAAACCACTATACCATCCGTGTAGTATACCATTATTTAAGTAAATTATGTGCATGTAATTATAGTTCATGTATACTTACTTTTCAGAAGAAAATTAAAGTTGATGACGTAAACGCCTACAGGCTATGGTGAATGAGTCTGTTAGGGATAATGCTAGGCTCAATCAAAATAAAGTATGTGTGTTTCCTGTAACATGTAGTAATTTTTTATAGGCTGTAATGATAATATTATATATATTTTTGTTGTATACGAATCTGGTATTATTCTATATTATTAGTATTATCTGGTATTTTGTTAGCGGTAATAATTTTAACTTTAAAAATACAGTTGTTATTGTGTAATTGACTTCCGGAATATCTCGTAATTAGACACAATTGAATATAGAATAGATATTATTAAACTGAATAACTATGCAGATCTTTCCGAAAGTCAATAACAATTAGTATCTTAAATATATAATTTCTGTCATCTATACCATTTTCTCGAATTGTCATAATTATTAAATAGAAATGTAAAAAGACTAACTTGATATCGGGCGGCCATTATGGAGGGAAAAATCCACCTTGTCATGGCTGCCAGGGAATCAAGTAGTCTTTACCGAGGAGTAAAACAGTAAAGTACTATATACCAAGAACATTAAGTGTTTTTATTTTACTAAAAGTTAAGATGATTTTAATTTCAAGGTTAGCATAAAATTAGAGAAATACAATTGGCGGTCTTATCGTCCGGAGACAATCTCTTACAGGCAACCATTAATTGGAAAGAAAAAAATGATCAAGAGAAAGTGTAGGGTATTGTCTGGCTAAGGTTTTCCTTCCTAGTGTGCACCTGGTTCCCTGGCTCCTGGTACCCGCAATAGCGTGCGGTTCTAGTCGGTTCGAGTCTGACATGCCATAGGAGGTGGTATTCGACGGGAATTCCGCACGGAAGAAAAAGAAAAGCGTAGTGTCGGGTGCAAAAACTAGGAAAAACGGGTTTTTATGGAATAGTAATGACTGTCATATACCGTTGTAGTAATACATAGTGTAGATTATATGAAATAAATACAAATATAGAATAAGTTAAAAATATAATTAATTATAAACTTAATGTAGTGTGTAACCCAATTGACCAAAAAGAAAAAGCTGGTTTTTTCATGTAAATTTTAATTATTAATTTAATATTAACTGGAAATAATTTAATTAGTTTGTTTAGTAATAACGTATCATATATATATATATATATATATATATATATATATATATATATATATATATAAATGTAATCTTGAATATAATTTGAAAGCTTGAGACCTCAGTTATGGCTTTGAAGGTCTCATTGACATTTTGGGAGTGTAATTTATAGTTAAATAGTTTTGCAACTCTTTTAATAACCAAGTTATACTAACAGGTAAACTCATAATATTATAATATAAGGAATGACTTTAACATTTTCAAATATAATATTAATTTTTAACAACCTTCGAATTATATTTAAATATAAATTACGAAGCCATAATAAACTAATAGATTGTTGCTTTTTAAATGCATTTCTCGCGTAGGTACGTTTTAGAATAAAAGAATTATGAATATTAATATAAATACCGAATTATAATGTATTTACGGTAATCAAAGTCATTGAAACAATGTCCTTTTATTTTTAGTGTTGTTTTATAAAGATACGATATACAGGATTTCGTTTGGCGATTTTTCTACCCAACTGGTGTACTAGACCATTTCGCCTAGTTATAAATAGCGTTTATAATTAAGTATTCATTTTATAATAATAATAATATAGCCTTTACTCAGATCTCGTTATTATTTACAATGCATTTGACTTATAAAATAATAACACTGGACTCTTAAACTATATCTGTTAGTTGGTTATCTTTCCTAGATCTGTTTGCCAATCGACAAAGGCCTTTTTTTAGGAATCGAACCGACTAAAACCACACGGTGGGCCTCTCAGCGCCCAAGACGGGAGGAATCCGGGAACCGCTTTTTTACGTCATCCGCGCCCCTCCCAGAATCGTCAAAGGTCTTTTTTTATGCTTGGAAACCCCCTCGGGCCTTCACCCCAACAGGGTTTGCGGCGGGGTGGTGTGTCGGAATCGAACCGATTAAAACTACACGGTGTGCCACTCTGCGCCTGAGACGGGAGAGATCCGGGAACCGCTTTCTTACGCCATCCGGATCCCTCCCAGCGCCTGCCCGCACTGAAGCGGGCTCCTTCGTCTGATGGTAAAACTCTCAATTTTGGCGACGTACCGTGCACGCGTAATGTAGCCCCCTCGCGGTTGGCCTGTGAAGCGGATGGAGGGGAAAACCCGTCCCGACCATCCGCGGCCACACTCAGGGCGGCATGAGGCGCTGATAGGCGCGCCTCCGCCGCCCGGTTCGCCTGCGACGGAACGGGTCCGAGTGGTCGTCGGCCTTCTCCGCCTCCTCCTTCCGCGAAATGACTTCCTCGCAGAAGATCGCGACCGCGGTATAGCTGCTTTCGCCGCCGGCAGAATCGTCAAAGGCCTCCTCCAACCATTTCCATTCCATCCTTTCCTGTGCCACTCTGTTCCACGTGACTCCAACCTCTTGTCTAATGTCGTCTACATCTTTTTTCTGGTCTACCTCTCTTCCTCTTGCCCTACCTGGGATACCACTGGATTACCTCTTTGCTCCATTCATTTAAAATCCAAATTAATTTTTATTAAAAAACGGTATTTTTACAGCACAAGTAAATCCATGTTCTATAAAGGTAGATGGAGATTATGGATACATAGAAGGTATTGTATGTACCTATCCTCAAAACATCTATATTTAGACTTTCTAAGAAACAATTTCCTTAATTTGCAAGAATGACTAACAAAAGAAAAATTTTCACAATAAATTTATTTACGAATTCAAGACAGCAGCACCCCTATTACTTCTCGTTACGTAGCAAGCCTCTCAACGGAGTCATCAGATAAGAGACTGGCGCTCAAGTTTAATTGAATTTCCTCGCAAAGTTTCCGGCATGCCACCCCTGGCCGGCGCGCGCCCTGATTGGAGCGGCGTCGACCGCGCTCAAAGACATTGTTCCCGGGGCTAGAACCAGGGCTGTGCCTATGTACTGATCACGGATATACATGAATGGTTACTGGACTATTGTTTGCATGTAGGATGTATTGAAACGTCGCGTGGATGTGCTTTTAAAGTAGAGGTAAAATATTTTAACCACAATTGCAAATACTTATTTAATTTTTGTATGTTTTTTATAGTTCATCTTTTGTCCAATTCACGTCGTTTAGAATTATTGTGAAATGCTGTATAATTTTTAATAATTATTTTTAAATATCGTAGAAAGGTTTCCATCGAATTCAGTTCACCCGCCGGGTTGCGGAGGTTCTGACATTTACAAACCGTAGGTGGTCCGAGGGACGTCGGGCTTCCAGAGATTTCCTTTCAAGTGTGTCATCTGATTCCCCGACTTCTAGTACTCGAGACGGTGTGCAGTTTTTAGGCGGTTCGGATCCATCATAGCTACTAGTTTGTGGCGTTTAAGTGGATTTCCGCACAAAAAATAAAAAGGTTCCGAAAGTTTGATGCCAGTAGCTCTGTGGAAAAACTCAGGTCAGGTACAACCGGTTGAATTAGTAGTCGGTCCCAAATAATCCTGCAAATAATAAAGGCTAGGAAGATGATGTAGAAATGTTACACAATTTGTGTGTAAAAACAATTATTTCATGTAACTAATATAAACAGAAAATGATTTTAAAGTAAGTTAATAATATGTATTTATATAATTAATTATGTTTTTATCAAATGAATGTATACACACACACACATGTAGGTTCAAATATGTTCTTGTAATATTTTATTCTTTAAGTGTAGTTTGTTGGAGTTTATCTAGCATCCGCTTGAAAGATCCAAGGCACGGAGTATTCAAGCGGCTTCTTAACTTTTTATCTATTTATAATTTTACTAGTTGTTATAATTGATATTACTACTTTTTACCTATACAATTTAAATTCATTATTTGCTGGTTTAGACTTCAAAAACAAATCAAACAATTGTTTCTTATTTTAAAAAAGACAATTATTATATAGTTCCAATAAATAAGAACACTTTAAAACTTTCTTGTATTCTTGACGTTTTTCTGAAAAAATAACATTTACAATTTTATATGATTCGTGTAGTGACGTATTTAATAGTGTCACCGGCTCTATTCATCAAAAGAGTATCGTAATAGAGGATCGTTTTTTGTTTTTTCGGAAAGACGGTCCCCATTTTATTTTATCCATGCTTTTTATAGTTTTTATCATCTTTTCATCACGACTAAGACTTTAAACACTTGACATTGGCAGAAATAGGTGATAAGCTGGTTGCCATTTCATCAAAAGAAGAAGAAGAGTGTCGTAATAGCCGACCAAGGGATCAAATTACAGCACTAGGTATAACATGTTATGAATTAATAAAAAAACCGACTGTCATTCATATCTCAATAAATGCCACCTTTATTCTGTTAATGAAGAACTGAAAAGATGAAAAGAACTGAAAAGAAAAGTTTTTTTTTAATATTTTTTTATTTTGATATACCTAGTGTCACACTCACGACCAAGACACATCTATTGACTCACTCACATAAAAATACGATAACCCATTTAGGCTCTAGGGCGTCCCAAAGAAATATACACACATACATACATACACTCGAAAAATATAACCCTCCTTTCGCATTCGGGTAAAAAGAGAGAAAACTCGAATTAAACTCTATACCAAACCATCTGGTGTACGAGGCCAAAGTTTCCTTTTTAAAGTGAAGCCTATGTCTAGCAGTGGAATACTAAAAGGTGTTGATGATAATGACCATTCAATTAGCTGATTATCTTTACACCTCAGTCAAATCTCTTAAATAACTATTTCAACGCAATCACAAAAACGTTTTACTTACCCGAAGCGGTAATTTCATACTGGCACCTACAATGGCATCTACGTCTGCAATTAAAGTTATTTTAAAGTATACAATTAATCCACAGGGCGTGCAAAATACATATACTTTATTAATTACTTAGGAACGTACCTTCAGACATTGTGATTAGACACCATGACGAAGAATTTTTGCATCACCATTCAGTGACTTTAAGTAGCACTTGCTAACGATAATTCAGAGGATTGTGAACTTTTTGTGCATTGTAATAGAGATTGCTTCTGTGCTTCGGTTTTGGCAGAAGAATTTCCCAAGGTTGATGGTTATGATGCCATTTGAAGTTAGTACCACTTTTATTTGTGGCAAATGTGGGCCGACGTATATAGATGTACGACGTATATATATGTATGATGTACGACGTATATAGATGATGACGTGTATAGATGTTACGCGTATGAGAAAAGATAATAAAAGTGCTTTTTAGATGGTCAATTCAACTAAAGTGACATTGTTGTTTTATATGACTGCCTCGGTGGCGTAGTGGTAGCGTACGCGACTGCTGTCCATGAGGCCTCGGGTTCGAATCCTGGGTCGGACCAAATGTTTCTATGATCTGCAAATATTTGATTCGGAGTTTGGGTGTTTTCTATGTATAATATTGTACGTATTTACAAAAAAAAATATTTATGAATTCATATCAGTTATCTATTACCCATAATACAAGCTCTGCTTAGTTTGGGACTAGATGGCGTTGTGTGTTAGGTGTCCGAAATATTTATTATTATTATTATTATATTGCCATTTGAATTGAATGTTATGTTGTCAATATGCAGATTTCACAGTAGAGAAAAGGAAAGATCGTGCGGCCATTGCAACTTTGGAGTTTTAGAATGACAAACGATAATCTTTTTTGGCTTAAGAAATTATAAGCTTGTAGGAAAACAACAAAAGATGAGAATATCTCTTGTGTCCTTTGCAACAATGTTGATAAAAGCAACAGTCAAGACCATAAGTAACAGAATTTAGCAGAATAAGTTAAATAGGTGAAAACATTCTTAAAATATAAATTTTTCTCAGAAGTGAGTTATGAAATTAGAATGTTTTTACTACACTAATTGTCCGTTTACGCAGTTGTAAAATAAGTCTTACAATATTACCACACATTTCTTGTGAAGTAATAATTGAATATACAAATATAAAACACTCACTTTCTACATACATAAAGTAATTGAATGTCGAATTTAGAGCGTGCGTAAAAGCCTTTGTCTTACGAAACTTTCGATTTGGCGACCATAATTATATTATAATTGTTCCACGCAATAGTTACGAATTGACTTCGTAATAGTTACTGATGTTCACAAATTTATGCTAAATATGCAATCAAGTTAAAACAACTCATGAAAATTAAAAATAGAACGCGGTATTACGAAAAAAAAAACAAAGTAAAATGGTGTGTCATTGCATTAAAAAAAAATTGGAGACGGTTTATTTTGCGTCCTTGGTCTAATAAAAAGTCGTCATGGTTTATTGGTTATACAAAATTATGGTTTTGTTTCAAACTCGGCTAGCTAACAGTAAATCATTTTTATTAAATTTTACTCGGTATCTAAAGAAATAAAGCTATATGTTTTTTAAAGATAGTGAGGGATAAGAATGTCACCACCCCTTTTCATGTCATGGGTGAGGTAAGAGACGACTAAGGAATTGACTGAACGAGAAGGAAAACTTGAAGCAAACTCTATAGCTCTATGGTATGATGATGATGATGAGAGGCCTATATATAACAACGCACTGTTAAAGTGTGTTGGTGATTATAATGAATTCAAATATGTGAAAGTTGAACACTAAAGAGAAGATATAGCGGGAGAGGCACGCTTCGGCACGAATGGGCCGGCTCGACCGGAGTGATACCACGGCCTCACAGAAAATCGGTGTGCAACAACGCTGGGGCTGTGTTTCACCGAGTGAGTGAGGATACCGGAGGCCCATATCCCAACCCTTCCTCCAATCCCACTCCCCATCCCCCAAGGGCCGGCAACGCACTTGTGACACTCTGGTGTTGCGGGTGTCCATGGGCGGCGGTAATCGCTTACTATCAGGCGATACGTCTGCTCGTTTGCTCCTTACACTATTAAAAAAAGAACCAGAGAGAAACCATTCTGTATCAACAGTAGTTTAATTTCTTTCAAATATGTCTGTAAATGTAAATATTTGTATATGAGTATGGTGATCATCACTATTGGATTCTGTTTATGCTTTCCATCAGGCAGGGTTGAGTCATTTTGTAAGGGCCAAAAAAAACATAGAATCTTTGGAAGAAAATAATCAAAATAACGAGAAGAAGGATTTAGTCATTTAATTTATTGTCATCATTATCATCAACTGTGTATTTGTAAATTAATCTATTATAAGTATGTATCTTACTCTACTCATATTGTATATGCGAAAGTTTGTGAAGATATAGACCAAATAATTCAGATAAAACTATACCGTATTATAGGCAATATAGCTTATAAATAAGAATAACATATAGGCTTGTATATTTTGCGATCGCGAAAGTTGGTTTACAAAATTAATGTCTAAATATGTTTAAATTAGCATAGTACAAGTTCTGCCTAGTCCGTATCAGACCGCCACGTGTGATAAATATCAATTTATTAATCTATTTACACTTAATATCGTGATAATGAGATGATATTAAACAAATTTATGCATAAATATTTATATAAAAATGAGACTAGCGCCTCTAAAGGCTGTTATTTATTTTCTAGTAGACGACGCGTCTATCTGCTTAAGTTCCGTACGCCTGCCGGAATCAGCGTGTGTTCACTTTCTACGACCGCTGTGTTAGTTATTGTATATACGAGAGATGTATGTGCAACTTTAGTATATATTTTTTACTGTATATATTATTTGAATTACTTTCACTGTCACTCATTTTTCTAGGCGAAAGCGGGCAAACGAGCTGATGGATCGCTGATGCTAAGTAAAGTAAGCGATTACCGCCGCTCTTGGACACCCGCATCACCATAAAGCGTCAAAAGAAGTACGCCCTTTTCTTGAAAGTTTGAAGGTCGTATTGGTCCGGGAATAACACAGGGGATTTTTTTTAATGTTGAAATGTTAATGTTATCGTCAGATGGCTAAAACCGTTAGGTTGTATTCTATCTTGCTAGATTGTAAGCTGTCAAAAGATTATGAACCGGGACATACTGCTTATAATTTAACGCACTATTTTTTGTTACATTATAATGTATCGAAGTAGTAGAAAGCAGTAGTAGAAGTAGTAAGCAGTATGTCACAGTTGACAATCTTTCGGCAGTTACCAATCTCGCTCGGTAGATTATAATATATAATATAATTTTATAATCTTACGGTGATATTAACATTTTGAAAAGAAAAGCCCCCCTTATGACCGACCAACATAGCACTATTATTTGCCGAACGGCTCATGCTTAGCAAAAATTTTCAACTTAATTCATTGAAATTCGATATCCTATTAATTATGTCACATTATACATGTGTATATTTATATTGTACATATGTCAAATTAGTGGGTCACTAGTTAACATCGTATTATATAATGAGTATTTTTAGGGTAGCTCTTCAAATATACATAATTATTTTAGAATTCGGATTTCCCTAACGTTTAAATGAATAATAGTTGAAATTGAGAATTAGGAACTGAAGAGAAAGACGACAAGGAGGTCAGAAGAAGCTGGCCAACAATTGGATTTCAAGGTCACGACCTGGTGCGCCAAAATCAGAAATGATAAATTGTTTGATAAATTGACAGTGTTATTTAATTTTGTTGGTAGTAAAAGAAATGCATTATATTGTAGTAACAGTGGCCTTACATAGTTATAGAAATAGGTGGCTAACGAGCAGACGTATCGTATGATGGTAAGCAATTACAGCCAACCATGGGGGTGTCCGGGTGCAACACCAGAGGCATCACAAGCGCGTTGCTGGCCTTTGAGGATGGGGGAAGGGACGAGGACTTCCAATATCCTCACTCACTCGGTGAAACAAAGGGTAAGCGCTGTTTCACACCGGGTTTTCAGATAGGACGAATCATGCTTGGGGGTACAGGAACCTAACCTTATAACTTTGACTTGGTCTGTAAGTCTAAAGATGCGATGCAAGAGGGTGTAAAGTAAGTGTCGTTATTTGAAACCCCCACGACTAATTTTGGGGGAGAAAAGGAACTCAGCAGTAGCGGACGGCAACTCACTTGTCTCTTGAGTGCCTCAATTGGCAGCAGTTGTCACTTACAGGTGAACCACAAAGAAAAAGTTTTTTTTTTACCTAAGACTTTAGACTTTTAGTTGCGCTAGTATTTAGTAACATATAATTCATCTGCATTAGGTTTTTAGCTTAGATGAGTTACAAACTATTTTTTAGTCAAATATTTATATAGTACATTTATGGTGTAAAATCAAATTTATGACTAATGAAGTGCCTTATAGAATTAGAGATATAGACCATGAGTACGTTGTCCAATTAGGTGGACTGACCAGATTCAAACAGGTGCTCTTTATTCGGCCAAGGAGAAGAACAAGTGCCGAGCTGTCCGATAGAAGATCATCGCACACATGCGTCATCACGACCCTCAGTAATGACTATAAAGACGAGGACGATAAAAGTTCTGAATACAGTTATATTCAGAAGTTAAGAAAAGTAGGTAACGTGTTAAGAAAGTAAAGTTATGCGAAGAGTTGTGCTTTTCCTAAAATCTTTATGCCATCTTAAATAACATTAGGATACCATGCTCTACAGCGATGCGCCCCTGGAGCTCTACTCGACTGCCAAGGTAGGCGCGGCCATGGGCGTTAACGGGCATATTGATTCTCCAGGAGTCCACACACGTGTCCATCTCCCTTATCAGCAGAAAACCATCGTTGCTTTTCTTCGAGTAATTGAAGTTCTGTGGAAGAGCCACACTGTGAAACAGCGGTGGAAACCGGTGTGAAACAGCGCCAGTGACCAAGTTATGTACTGGAACTCAAATCCCCTTTCTCACTCTATTCTGGTGGATGGGGGATTTGAAACAACTCGAAGAGAATTAAAGCATTTATGTCTTTACAGTTGCAAGAGAACCGTCCACTCGTCTGCTACTTTTTCTTTTAGTCTGTATGGAACTGCACCGAGCTTCCCCTTACTGGTGGGTATGTCGGACTTGAACCGTCTAAAAATCACACTAAGTCTCAGGGACTCACAGCTGTGGCCCAAGAAAATAAAACCCGGAAACTCTCTTGCCAAAGAAAAAATAATGTACTAATAAAATATGGCGATCGTTTGGCGCCATTTTCAAATAAACATCCACAAAAATAAATAAAATTGGAATGTCTGTTTGTAATATTATAATTAAATAACTGCTTTTTAATAAATTTAATTATATGCATGCATGTGTATATAAACCAAAATAACATTTTTTTTACAATTTTTGTTTGTCTGTCTGTTTTTTTTGTTCCGGCTAATATCTGGAACGGCCGGACCCGATTTCACTAGCAGATAGCTGATGCAGTAAGGAGTAACTTAGGCGACTGTTTTTAGATTAGCTTTGCCCCGCGGTTTTACCCGAGGTTATAAAGGTACAACATTAGCTGCGGGTCTCAGCTAGTAAGTAATAAAAGTGTGCAGAACACTGTTGTTTAGCAGAAAAAGAGTTACTTATTTCGTGTGTACTTAACATGTTGTAATTTTTTATGTGCCGTTATTTATAAGTATATTTCGTAAGTTTCAGTTACTGTAACTCAACTAACATTAGCATTTAAGGTATTTTATGTTGCTGCTTACTGTGTGCAATATTAAATAAATGTTTTTTTAAATAAGAATATGTTCTATTAAAGGGGATCTCAATTATGGGACTGGTAAACTAAATTCGTAAATATCATCAGCTTATCGCAGTCCACTGCTTGACATAGGCCTCGCGGTTCGATTTTCGGTTTCTAAAATTCATGTACAGTAGATTTAAAAATCAAGCGAACCTTCAAATATTTCGGTCACATTGTTCGCAACAAACACTTTATGGAGCGACTCGTTGTCCAGGGACAAGTGGAAGGCAAACGGTCGCGCGGACGCTTACCTACGCGTTGGACAGACCTTATCAGAGCTGCAACACAAACCTCCATTGGCCAGAGTTTCCGAGATAATAGAGGCACATCGCGGGGGCCCTTTTTGCCCCACGAAAATGTAGCATCGTTAACCAAGACTGCTCTATCAAGAGTAAACTACTAAGAAGAAGAAGAAACGAAGTTTTTGCTTTTTTACAAGCCTTTTTTTAATTTTAGTTTCACCTGCCCCAATGTTTCTTTGTAGTCAAATCTTGCAAGTTAAATTTGATCCAATTACCGTTCTGATGACAATGCAATCATATATAATCTGTATTATTATTATTATTAATACACAATGGCCGCCGTAACAAAATGGCGTCGTACAAATTTTTGAACAAACCAATCAACGTGGGTATCAACCGAAAGAGATAAAAGTTATTTTTTATAAACAAGTAATAAAAAAATCTTTATAAATTAATCAATTGTTTCTTCAAGATTTCTTTCTGCTGTTTTTGAAAGAATTCTCTGTATTTGACATCGTTATGCGAAGAAAATGTTACATATCAAATCGACGTACGGAATAATTATGTTTAGGGTATCTATAAATGTGAGTAAAGTAAAGAAAATAATGTTCAAGAATCATTCCAATCCAATATATTTACTTTATTTGGAATTTTAATTAAATCTGGCGTTGTACGCGCGAGTGTAACTCTTGCACAACCTCAATACATTCCCCATTGGTCCGATGCTGTAACTCTCAAAAGAAATAAATATCTCCGTGTCTCGAATAAAGTGTCACTCGATTCCTATTATTCGTAGCCTAATGTCATAAACCCTGAAACCTTCCTCGATAAAGGAATTATCCTACATTTAAGGTTTTTCAAATTAATCGAACCAATAGTTCTTGAGATAAGCGCGTTCGACCTTTACAGTCCAGTTTCGGTCTATGATATATTAGTACAGTAGATATCGTACTCCAGGAAGATCAGTCTGTGAATCAATCCGATGATTAACGAATGGATAAAGCGACGGAGCGTACACAGTTATTGCGATTACACCTTATTGTGCTATGTTACGTATTACTTATATAACATTGAATACCTAACATAGAAACATTTCTGTTTTAGATACCCACTTATGCAGGGGATTTCTGATTCGGTTCGCGATATGCTCATGGTTATGATAATGAGCACCCGATATGATCTTCGTTTACTGCGCTCTTTTAACGTGCTTCTGTTTTAATATGTGTATTTTGCTATGTGTATATGTGTATTTAAAAAAAGTGGATTTATCCTCTTTTTACTATGTATTATTTTTTTCATATGCAGCACAGGGGCTACCTAAATCATATGTTTTATTCCTTGGCAGATGAAGTAATCCATTTTCCGAGCCTTTATTGTTTGGAGTAGGCTCCTAGTTCTAATGGTTTTACTTAAATGTCAGCTTTTTACGAAGCGAGTGGCATCGGACTTCCGCAAACCCGAGGGCAAACTGAATTCGAAGGTTTAACTAGTTGTCAGTATATTTGAGGGAACCGACTTCCAAGTAACGTGAAATAGATGTTTATGACAACCGGGACCCACGGGTTGACGAAATCGTTATTTCATTAACCCGTGGTAAATTCCAAAGCTATTTAGTTAAGTAGGTTTGGAATTTACCAGAAGATCTGCATGTTTTTAAAGCATAACAATATGTAATAATATTGAAAAATCTAAAGCACTCATTTTATATTTCATTTTATATATCAATGTTTTATTACCTTTTCAATTTTTGGACTCGTGGAAACGAATCAATCAATCAATCAATCAACAATCCATAATGTCCCACTGCTGGGCTCAGGTCTCCTCTCAGGAGAGGGTTAAGGCCATACGTCCCCACGCGGGCCAAATGCGGGTTGGGGACTGGCAAGAATACGTTGTGGCTACGTAAATCTTGGCGTTGGATGTTTTTTAAGCCGCCCGAAGACCTCCAACTAAGCTTCACGACTGTTATCGTATGATAACAACCGGGACCGACTGCTTAACGTGACCTCCGAATCACGGAGACGCTCATGGTAACATGCCACCAGCGGTCACCCATCCAGGTACTAACTGCGCCGTCGTTGCTTGCCCTCGCTGATTGTTTCTTATCACCGAGTGCAACTGGGCTATGAGCGCCTCGAATCGTATATATATATATAACGAATCGTATGCACCCAAATAAAAATTATGTTATTTTTGTAATATAACACAGAGATATTATTTTGAACCAATCCTATTTTGAATTTCGAAAAGGTATATAACTTATTCAATGATAAAAGATTTATATCTTAGCGACAAAATTGTATGTTACATAAAATTGCAAAATGAAATAAAATTATGAATTTAATATAATTAAAAGTAGACTTTCTCCTTTTAAGTAAATTTAAATAAAATTTTATGATATATATTTAATTATCTACAACTTTATTTATTTTTCATTTTAAATGGTGCAAAAAATGAGATGGGTTTGATCGTTTTCAATAATTTATCATGATATACTTAGTTAATAAAAGTGTTCTAATTTCATAATCCAATGGTAAACTTAATTATTACATTTATAAGGCAATTAAAACTTCATTAAACTGAATACTTGCGAGTTAAGATGCATAACGAAGATAGTTATGTTAGTTAGTTAGATTTGACGATAATTGCAATTCATTTGAAGTCTGAAATAGTCAGAAATTGGGGATTACCCACCGTGGAGACATTCGTAATCTTCGTAACGTTTTGTTTGTCATTTCAGTGCGAGTGTGGTGTACGATAGCGGTGCCGTAATTTTGTAGTAAAAGTGTTTATTTTTTAAGCTTTTAAAATATTAATTTCACTTGTAACTAGCTACGGAAACCGGTCTTGAAATCAGGCTTGTATTGAGACCACGCTTCGGCCCAAATTGTTTAGACTCGGTGATACATCTACCTCACAAGAAATCGGACCTCGGATCGGATCGGGTTTCAACTGACTATTTTATCAATACAGAGTCTAAACTAAAACTATCAATACAGAGTCTAAAAAAGTAAGTTCCTAGACCTAACGTCTAGGAACTTACTGAAGACACCCATGGGCATAGCTAGCATTTACGTATAGCAAAATTAAGAGAATTAGTGGTAATCATTAGGAAGATAGACACGGAAGGCTACTGCGCTGAGTGTTGTGGGTTCAAACCCACACGGGACAACACTATATGTGATACACAAATCGTTGTCCGAGTGAGTCTGGGTGTTCTTTATATCCGTTTCATGTATGTTTGTAAAGACACAGGATATATCCTTAACCGGTAGTTGTCTTAAAAAATATATGTCTGTTTGTCCCCATATACAAAGGGTAAACGTACCATAAAATTGTTTGATCCATTCGCTTTATAATTCAGAGCTAATGATCTCAGGAATGACGTGTATCTTCCATTAGTTTAATATATAACAAATGCAAAATACACGCAAATGCACGAGCTGACTGCAAATATATTTTAGCATTCCTATTTTATACCAATAAATATTTATTATATCAATCTCTGATATTATTCTGAGGTGCTTATAAGGTAACAGACATGACTGGACTGTAATATTTGGTGACCTGATTAAAGGACTGTACGCACATGATGTAAGCTTGCAAATGAGTTTGTATCGTAATATTATTATTTTCAACGGCGTATTTCGGTCTACTATTGGACATCAGCTTTTCCTTAGGATAGAGTACACTATACAGTGTCAAAAACCTATTAACTATTACCTTGGGATTTCCAATCAGACAATGATTATATTCTTTATTTAAATAAATCCGCAAAAATATGTTAATTATTTATCTACTATGTCTTTTGATGTTTTTTATTCTGGTTTTATAGACACAGTGCAATATATTAGGACCACAACTACCTAATAACATCGTTTAGAAAAGCAAAAACAAATTAAAATCAATAAATCAGAAAAGTAAAATAAATAGGGAACGAAAAACTCAACCTTGGAAGAGCCAGTGGGACACAGAGCTTAACGGACAACCGGTCCTAACAGCCTCTGTCCTCTGTTTAAATCCGGGGCCACTCAAAAGTGGGGCACGCACAAATCTTGAGTTTTAATGGGTCAATAGGGGAGGAAGGGGGAGGTAATCTTAACATACTTATACTACTATATATAACATGAAGTCGCTTCCGCTGTCTGTCGGCTTAGATCTTTTAGACTACTCAACTTCAAAAATAGAAACCTTTCTCTTGAATACAGAAGGTTTATATGCGTAATACATGCATAGTACGGTAGAGGATATCCGACAATTTAATTTTAAACCGAATTGGGTCGCTAGTTATTTCATATGACTAGCAAACAAAATGTATTTATTTTATATTCATGGTTCTGTATGTTTGTGGCGACTTCACAAATAGCGCAACAGAAACATACTACAGCACCATCTACTGCAGATACACTGAACTACGGAGTAATGTACTACGCTAAGAAACTACCAATCCTACATCGCGCAATAGAAGTTCTCGCCGATTAACATATATATAACAACCTAACATCGACCGTTGGGCAGTGGCCCGCCAGGCATGATCACCTCGTCTGGTCGGAGGATCCTCCCTTTGTGTTGTAGGAATATGTGACCCGTTCGTCTATATGTTTATTGTGATCAGATGAATTTAGGTTCTCGTCTAGATTAGAAAGCTGACCTTAAATAAAAGTTGGAAATAAACTTTTCTCTCCCTATGTAATTATAACATTTGACTTATCCTTTATACAAAATAGTTATATGGACAAGTTTATAATAGGAGTGTTGTATGACAATTTGGTTTCCGTCTGTCCCTCTCAACGTGTGAATAAATTCTTCCTAGTTAGTAGTAGTTCAATCGGTTTTAAGTCAATATCAGTTTTTCCACGACTGACATCGAACCTCTGTAACCCCGAGGGCGAACTGAATTCGAAGATTGAAATAGTGGTCCATATGTTTGACGGCTATGACTTCCCAATAATGATTGTCATAGATGTTCATGAGAATCGGGCTCTCCAAGATACGAACGCGAAACACCACCAAACTTCCATACTCTGGGTTATTAATAAGAATTAATTTGTAAGATAAGCTCTGAATCCGAGATTTCTTGATCGGAAAGCCCATATCCCAACCACTAGATTTTTAAATTTATTTGCATTACTCTTTGTAACAATTTAGTTATTAATTATCGCAGTCAAAATTTCACTTATGAATAAACATAGATTTTAATATGTACATATGTGCAGTCACAATATAAATGTCATACACATATACACAACCGGAAACATTATGAAACAGCATACCAAAAATTCGCCGAAAACACAAAATTACTATGATACACTTATCGAAATATTATAATCTTAAGTAATCTTTATGTTATGCATATTACAGTATTTAGTAAAATGGCGGCAAGTGGTTTGGCGATGAAAGTATTAATCGGAAAGAGTTCATTTGTTGTATTATTGCACTCTTGACACTCTTATTTTACGACTTTATGGGGTATTCAAATTCAAATTCAAATTCAAAATCATTCATTCAATTAGGACACTGCGTGACATTTATGAACGTTAAATTGAAGCTACAGATAAAAATCATAGATCGACACAAGCAGACGCCAGATGTACTCTATTGTCAAGGTGATTTTTACAGTTGTTTGAATTTATCTACAGGAAGGTCAATTACATGTATAGGAATTTTGTTGTAAAAACCAAGGCACTCGAGCGAGTTGTATACGTTATGTAAACAATGATAGTTACCAATGAGTTTAAATTTACAAAAAATCATTACTTAGTGGGTGTTTTAAATTTAAAAGGGTCAGATGTCAATATTTCAACTTTATAATCTCTTTAGGCTTTGTGGTGATGAATCATTTAGTCAGGACTCAGGATGAGTAATTTTATTTGTATATTATTTTTCTGTAATGTAACCCGACATACAAAAATGTTATAGGAGTAGGATGGTACTTCCTAAATGTGCAGGATTATCACTTTTAGGAAATATGTAAAGACAGTAGGGTAGGTAAGCTGGGATAGCCAACAAGCTCTACATAAATGCATGACATAAAATGTAGTTGTTAAACAGAGAAAAAAGATAAGAACTTGAAGCTAAGAAATTTTATGAAATCATATTAAACTTTACTAGACGATGTATCATGACTCATATCATCAATCATTCATTGTGAATCAATCTATGATGATATGAATAGAATAAATATTGGAATTTAGGTCTGCTGGAGAAAATTGCTTCTCGATTCTAATTGATGGAATCGATCCCAGCGGTGTTACAAACGGTACTACAATTACTGCGGGTAACGCCGCGGGCGAAGCTGGTCTAAAATAAATACCCTCAGTTACTCTTTAGCTACTATCAGTGAAAGTCTCGTCGAAATTGGTCCAGCCGTTCCACAGATTAGCTGGAAGAAACAAAAAATTAAAATATATTATTATGTATAAATATATATATATAGAAAAAAATTAAAAATTGATTTTTGGTGTAAGCATCGCATGTACTATTCATTTACAAATAGACGCTTCTTACTTATTTATTTGTTTACATATAAACACTTATCTATTTATAACATCTATCTTGAATATATACGGAAATCACATCATCATCAGTCTTGTAATCTTCTTACATTTAACAAGCAACTGCGCATCACTTCGAATATTTCATAACAACAAGTAGGTATGCGGTAAGACACTCCTAGAAATTATTATGTAGGTAAAGGTAGGAACATGACGAGGTAACACTCAACGAGGAATCAAACGTCTGTTCAGGTAAAACCACTTGTACTAGTAGCACTTGTATAATGAAGGCCCAATAATGACCTAAGACCTAATATGGAATGGTTCTAAGAACGTAGTATGGAGTCGACTCCTTCTTGACTACCAACCATCATAAAAGAGAAATAGGCCTAAATCAAATCTTTATTAATCTTTAATTATCTTTGTTAATCTGATACTTACGCATACTTAGGTACACAATTTCTTTATATAATCGATTGAGTATGTACATTGGTTTCGCCTAATAGACGCCTGTTATATCGATTACTATTAATAAACATCGATCTTAATGGTAATCGATTGATTTCGATTATGTCAAAACGCCGCATTTCATCCAGGTCCGATTAGTGGTTCTGCAGTGACTTAGTTACGAAAATCGACACAACCTTTGTATTTATTGTACGAATTGTTTCCTATATTTTAAAATTAGTCCTTATATGTAATATTCTTTTCTGCCATTGTCCATTCATCAACTTCTTTAGGCGCGATGAGCACTTTTTGGGTGAACAAAAAGCGTGAAACTCGCGTCAGCGTCACCGCAAAATACATATAGATCATACGTTATACTGTGTTTTTTACCACTTCTTTACAAATTAAAAACAATTCAAAAATAAACTCAACGATTCTATTCACAGGTTACTGTCAATTGACAGTCCCCAAAGTCTGTACTAGAGTGAACAAAAGTAGTTTAAAAGAGCATAGCTGATGAAATTTTACTCAATTTAATCACGTAAGTAAGTAAAATGAATTTTTTGTTGACAGTGTGGGTTTTTAATACATCTCTGCCTACGCTTTTATCAATTTATGTAGGTGTGTGTACGTATGGATATTTTTGGGGTATGCGAATAACTGAAAAAAATGAGCGTACCGTCCAAATCGATCGCCATTCTAAAAGAACTGGATGGTAATAATATACAAAGTTGTTAGTCGACATACGTAATGTAAGTTTTGATCGATCACATCTCATAATTAGTTGCACAAGATGAACCGGTGTAAGTGTTGCAGATGTTCAAGTATTAGTATGTAATAACTTACTACAATACTACGGTTTGATTAATTACTTCTAAATGAATTGTTGTAAATGTTAGTAACGCGTACATTATTCGTGTGGCGTTGGATTAAAAATACGTAGTCTCAAAACCCCTATTTGTCCTTGTAGCGGACCCTATGTTCATTTCTTAATGTCGAATCGTATCGAGTACCTTCATATAAATAATAATTTATTCGAATTGAGGGGTACAGCAGTATTTGTGATCGGGCGAACGTCACAGTGGCCGGTGGAACGAACATTCCATTCTTACGCGTCACACAGTTAACTGACTGCGAATTGCGTTCGAAGTTTTATATCGCTACCTCCTTTATTTTAGATTGTTACTTTCTATAGTATTTCTTAAATATTACAATAGCTTATCCTCGCCTGGTTGGAGGATCCTCCCTTTGTGTTGGAGGAACATGTGACACCCGTTCCTCCACAGTCCTGCAGGTGTCGTAAGAGCTGAGGGAACGAATTACGCGAGAGAAGAATACTGTAAAGAGGAGGAGAACATGTCAACATATCTGGGCAGTGTGGTACAGTAGGCAAAAACTTATTTTCTCAGCTTATGTACAGCTAGTGGATTACTTTAGGCAGTTGATGATGATGAGTGACGCGTAGATACCTTCTGTTTGCCATTATCTAGGTAGCACTTTCAAAATTATTGTTTATTCATCTCCTGAGTGATGGTGCTATTTTCCATTCCCGTTTTTACTCTTATGTGTGTGAGTGGAGTGGAGACCGTATTTCAGCGAACGTAGTGTAGAAAGTCCACACGCCATGTGGAGTGGTGATTTGCTCAAAATGGGTGGGAGGAGCTGGATGCGAGAATTCGACCAGAGTGGCGTGCAATGGGAGAGACGTATATCGAGCAGTAAACTATAATAGGCTGATAATGAACAATGTCGGTCTCACTAAACTCATCACTTGTATACTTCTACATACAGCGGCAGCATAAAGCTCTCGCGCCAGTTAACATATATAAACCTACTTAACATCAACCGTTGGGCAGTGGCCCGCCAGGCATGATCACCTCGCCTGGTCGGAGGATCCTCCCTTGGTGCTGGAGGAACACGTGAGCCGTTCCTCCACACACTCCTAGTGACCCAGACAGTCACTGGTTTGTTTCATTCTCATCTAAGATAAATAACCATCAATTCATTGCGGGAAGGTTCATACTTATGTCCTCATACGCAAATACATTTACATCGGAGTACTGTACTTATACTTCCATTTGAATTGAGTGCGTGGATGGCGGTCACATCACTTTGAATCTGGGTGTTCCTAGGGTCCGTTTTAGTTATGTTTTAGGTGTTTCGCGATACTGGATATTGTGTTCTTAGTGCGGAGGTTCTCTTTTAAAAGAAGACAAAAACTCCTAGGTACCACGATTATAGCTCGTTACATTACAAGTTAAATAAGAGCATTTAAAACAAAATAGTGTTACGTGTTCGAGTATGTATATTACGAAAGCCAACACTTATTGTGGGCAGTTGTTTTGTTGCCTTTTGTCGTACTACTTATGAGCAATCGAAGTAATGGGGTTTTAGATCAATTATGATGTATGCATAACCATTTTGAAGTGTATAATAAAAGGTTTCTTTTTACCCGACTGCGAAAGAAGGACGGTTTCGAGTGTATGTATATAAGTAAGTATGTGTGTATATTTCTTTGGCACGCCCTAGAGCCAAAACGGCTTATCATATTTTTAGTTAAGTGTTATCAAAAGTTTCGTCTTAGTCGTGAAAGGGACTTGGTACATCAAAGTTAAAAACAAACAAAATAATAGAAAATTATACGCAGTTGGGTATCTTTTTAAATAATTCATTACTTGTCGTTATAGATATCGTGTGTATAAAATTAGGTATTTGTTGCATAAAATGAAATTAATATCCAATTCCTGTCATAGGTTGTGTCTGGTGATAACATAGTTCCGGGCGGCGGAGGCGCGCCTACCAGCGCCTCATGCCGCCCTGAGTGTGGCCGCGGATGGGCGGGACGAGTTTTCCTCCCATCCGCTTTAGAGGCCACCCGCGAGAGGGGCGACGTTACAGGTGTGCCGTACGTCGCCCACCTTGAGAGCTACCATCAGACGACGGAGCCCGCTTCAGTGCGGGCTGGCGCTGGGAGGGGTCCGGATGGCGTAAGAAAGCGGTTCCCGGATCCCTCCCGTCTCAGGCGCAGAGTGGCACACCGTGGTGGTTTAGTGGGTAGTCTAGCTGGTGTCAGTCAGGAGTCCCACACAAAGCGAACCCCCTGTACCCGCAGGGGGGGAGCGAAATGCGTAAAGGCAGTCCACCAAGTCAAAAAAAAAANAAAAAAAAAAAGGTGTTTACATAGTTATATGAGGTACTAAGCTAAGGATTAAAATATTTTTATGTTAAGCTTATAAAGAGTTATAGCAAAATTACTTCAATCAACAAAAGGGTAACAGTATTTCAATACGAAATTTTGAAAAATTTGTTGAAAGCTTTTAATTGTGCTTGGAAATTACATGCATACTTATTTGCTTTTTTTCTTGCCTGATTTTAAATACAGTGTTTTTTTTTTCTTTTTTTTTTATATTTAAGCTGCCAAAATGACTCTGCCCTGCCTGATGGAAAGCATGAGCAGAATCCAAGAGTGGTGGTCACCATCATCAATGCGAAAAAGAACAATGCAGCATGGTGACCCACACTATGGCGGCCTTGGGGGAAGGGGGATGGTGAGGGGGATAGGGTGCGTTGGATTGGGGTATGGGCCTCCGCTATCCTCACTCACTCGATGAAACACAGCGTAAGCGCTGTTTCACACCGGTTCTCTGTGTCACGTCCATGTTAGCGTTGCACATTGTATTAAGCCTATACATTAATGCCTCGTGGCGCAGTGGCAGCGTATTCGACTGCTGTGCTTGAGGTCTCGGGATCGATTCGCTCGGACCAACTGTTTGTATGATCTGCAAATATTTCGTATAATAGTTTCGGAGTTTGGATATGTATGTTATGTGTGTATTTACAAAAAAAGTATATTTGTGTTTATATCAGTTGTCTAGTAGCCATAATACAAGCTCTACTTAGTTTGGGACTAGATGGCGTTGTGTGTTTAATGCCCGAAATATTTATTTATTTATTATTATACCGAAGGATATTTTTTTATTAAATTCTGCCATCTTTTAAAATCTCTTATTGAAGCAGTGATATAACTTATTCAGAATTATCGTCGCTTCTCTTTTGTATAAAATGTCTTTATTCTACTTTTCATTATTTTCCTGTTCTCAAATTAAAAAGTATGCGAAAAAATAAACGTTGCGTTTTACTTAAATAATCCACAGTTCAATTACATAAGTCAATCGTAAATCTAAATTGATTGGTTCGACTTGAATACTTAACCTTTAGTACCTTTCACCTTATTAACTTAAATTAAATATCCTCCATTTAATTGGCTCTTTGATTCCGTCTTGTAACCTGTCACTTTTAAATACTTCCTTTGCAAGAAGCACAATAAATATAATTAAAAACGTAATTTGAGATCATTGTTAAGATACTGTAGAATATTATAAACCTTGTGTTTGCCTTTCTGTTTCTTATTGGCTGCCTCAGTGGCGCAGTGGTAGCGTACGCGACGTCGGGTCGGACCAAATGTTTGTATGATCTGCAAATATTTGTTTCGGAGTTTAGGTGTTTCTATATACAAAATTTATGTATTTAAACAAAAACTATTTATGTTTTTCATATTAGTTGTCCAGTACCCATAATACAAGTTCTGCTTAGTTTGGAACTAGATGGCGTTGTGTGTTAGATGTCCGAAATATTTATTTATTTTTATGTGTGGTATTACATATGATACTAGTTGTTGCCACTAGCGTACAAGTCCGTTAACGCAATAAAAACTAGCCTATGATACTCGCTAATAAAGTAGCTTTCTATTTCTTAAAATTTTTGCTAATCGGTTCAGTAGTTAAGTCGTAAAAGCGTAACAATATAACATATAAAAAAACGAACAAACTAAGATTTGCATTTATATTACTAGTTATAATATGTATGTGTGTGTTCATTGAGATTTTTTTGCAAGACTATTGTTTGCTTTGTAGCGTTAAATTAGAATCAAGATGTCATTGCAGGTTTTGCCAAATCGTATGAAGATGAACTAATACACAGTAGGCGTAGTTCGTTTGAAATAAACGTCAAGAATTTTTAAAGTTATTGTTCTTCTTGATTGGGGTAATGGGGTAAGTTTAAATGTGTCCGTGTGATTACGGGATAGAAAACGGAGAGTTACCACCCCTTTAATAAATAATAAATATTTCGAACATCCAACACACAACGCCATCTAGTCCCAAGCTAAGCTAAGCTTGTATTATGGGTATTAGACAACGTACATATTATATATATAAAAAAAAACAAACTCCGAAACAAATATTTGTAGATCATACATAACATTTGGTTGACCCAGGAATCGACCCCGAGACCTCAAGCACAGCAGTCGCAGTCCAGGCAGGGTACTATAGAGTACTGTGAAAAAAAAACAGTAGTTATTCTATTATATATAATTCAAAGTAAGAGAGACGGTCAATTATTTGGTAAGGCATGGACGTTGGGGACTAGGTGGAGTTTCGGGGTTCAAAATGAACTCCAAAAACCTCTTGTTACATACGGAACCCCAAAGGGTATCGCCGATGCAGCATATTACCAATCAGTAGCGCATTCGTCCAATATGCCGACGCTGCAGTCTCCGTGCAACCGAACCGACCAGAAACGAGGACAACGACGGCACGAGGCGCCGACGCAGCACTATTTGATCTAATAAATTACAATACTTTTTGACTTTAGAGCAGTCCTTGTTCATACTTCGAACAGGATTCACTTAGTTGTAAATTAGTTGTAATTCCTTTTTATTATATTAATTTTAAGTAACTTTGGTTTTTCTTGGAACCTTCGGCTGCAGAGTACGTAATTCTCTCTATACTATTGTTATTTTTTACATCTATCATTTTTTTCATAATATTGTAACGTTAAAGAGGCATAATCATTTTATTGTCTAGAAACCAACCCCAATTTCGATAAAAATTAGATAAAGTGACATACCTATATACCTTGTTAGGGTGTAATGTCGTTTTTTCATAGTAGCAGTATAAACTGCCTCTGTGGCGCAGTGGTAGCAAATGCGACTGCTGTGCAGGAGGTCTCGGGTTCGATTCCTGAGTCAGTCCAAATGTTTGTTTCGGAGTTTGGGTGTTTTCTTTATGTAATATGTATGTATTTACAAAAAAAAAGTATATAAGTATTAATATCAGTTATCTAGTACCCATAGTACAAGCTCTGCTTAGTTTGGGACTAGATGGTGTTGTGTGTTAAAGTGTCTGAACATATTATTTATTAAACCTACGTCACGAAGTGGGCCAACTCTACCATCGTTAGTATACATTACGATCTAGTCATATGACCGATCTCATTCGTTGTGTATACTGACGTGATATGTTGTACCACAACACTAAATCACCTGTCCATCACCTTTCATGATTGATAAGAGATAATCATCATGGATATATTAGTATTCAAACTCCCACTTAGATATTACAGTATCGCAGAGGGATTTATGATACCCGGTGATTCAATTTTCTTCTCCTTTCTAGCATTTGTTATTCTTATTGTTATCTGGGGTCGGCTACTAGTACAACCGGTTTTACCTGAAAATAGTTTAAACACGGAGTGACTGGCGTCGGACCTCCACAACCTTGAGGGCGAACTGAATTCGAAGGTTGAACTACTAATTAGTATATTTGAGGGTACTGACTTCCCAATAATGATTGAGATGTTCATGACAACCTGAACCGACTGCTAAACCGCCATTTGTACACGGTGAGACAATTGATGTATTATGTAAACTATATATTTATGTAAACTGTTATATCTGTTGTACAATAAAGTGTATTCTATTCTATTCTATTCCATTCTAAACGTGGTCTGTGCTGATTCGGTTTTATTTTCTTTTATTAACGAACTCTTCTTCTTCTTTTGTTCTTTTGATGATATGGCAATCAGCCGGATCAGCTATTTCTGCCAATGTCAAGTATTTCAAGTCTTCAATTCTAAGTCTTCGAGTCTTCAAGTCTTCGTCGTGATGGAATTAATGATAAAAAATATAAATAATGTGGACCACATGAAATGGGGACCGTCTTTCGCAAAAACAAAAAATGATCTCCATTAACGAACTCTTTCACACCTCTCATGGTACTGTCAGTTATTGACGTCTTAAGATTCTTCAAGTATTAAGTATGTATACACATTTCATCACCACACACAGTTATATAGCAGTGGTATCTGATTATATTGAAATATCATGTTTCATTTTATGTTCTAATTAATCAGCCCGCTCCGCTCACCGCTTCCGCGTTCCTCTGTGTCATAACCGCGTATTACATAAATATTGTGTACTCGTAAAGCTGAGCTAATTTATTTAAATCTCATTTTTTATTAATAAGATAGATAACATTCTTTTTAGGGGTCCGTTCCTTAAGAAAAGAACCGTTAAAGAATGACTTTGTTGTCCGTACGTATGTCTGCCATGTCTGTCTATCATGAATTATATTGAGTTTATAAAAAAGCAACTTCCTCTCGATGTACACAAATAACAAAGGAGTTATCATTGATCCTGAAATTTGGCGAGATCTAATAGCCTAATTACTTGTCATGATTTATTGAAATATCTTATTTGTCTATATTTTAACGTTATTTTGCAGAATCGAGTTTTAAATATCGATTGGTGTAGAATATTTTCAAAACTGAAACCATTAAAAAAATATTTGGAGGATCGAGTTTAGACATCATTGTTGAAGAAATGGGCCATATACATAACTAATTGTTTGGTTACGGAACCCTACAATCGCGAGGCCTATTCGCACATTATATATTTTTATTAAATCTCTAAAAATGTGGGAAGTACAATATTAAGTGAAGTCTACAAGTCAGATATGTCTGATAAACAATATTCATTTCGTTATACATAGTTTTAAATTTCTTAAAGCTCAGACTTTGTATATTCCTCTGAACAATATTTCTAAAATTTTTTAAACTAGTGTATTTTTATAACAGGCTAGGTCTATGATTGACTTCTACTAAGGAAATCAAAAAACTGCCATAAGCTGTATTTTTTTCAAAATATGACGTTACGAGCGGTAGGTGGCCAAGTTACATCTCGCAGAGGGCATTAAAATCTTTATAATTAAAATATCAATTTGCAAAATTCCCGGCTAACTTTCCAAATAAAATAATCTGATGACGGAACTATTAAATAATAATATGTTTATTTTACACCAAAATTATATTGAAACATTACAATGAAATAGAAATCCTTGAAAGTTTTATAGTGTATGAACCGAATCGGATCCCAAGCTAAGCATAGCCTGTATTTTGGAAGACAGAGTTCAGTCACATATTTTATTCCAATTTATTTGAAGATGACGCTGTTTTCCATTTGAAAACACATGCGTGTATGTGTATTTTAAATGGAATAGGGGGCAAACGAACAGATGTATCCCCTGATGATGAGCGATTACCGTCGCTTGTGGACACCCGCAACACCAGAGATGTCACAAGTGCGTTAATGGCCTTTGGGGTTGGGGAGGTAGATCGGGAGAGGGGTTGGGGTATGGGCCTACGGTATCTTTGGGAGGGGTCCGGATGGCGTAAGAAAGCGGTTCCCGGATCTCTCCCGTCTCAGGCGCAGAGTGGCACACCGTGGTGGTTTAGTGGGCGAAAGCGAACCCCCTGTCCCCGCAGGGGGGGAGCGAAGTGCGTAAAGGCATTCCAACAAGTAAAAAATAAAAAAAAAAAAAATAATAAAAAAAAAATGGGCCTACGGTATTTTCACACCGGTTTACTGTTAAGCTGTAGTGTCATTTCGGTCGAGCCGGCCCATTCGTGCCGAAGTATGGCTCTCAAACGGCGTGGGTTAAAACTACGCACACATGACGCAAGATTCCTTCTATAAAGTTACATCGAAGTGTATCAAAGTAATGGGTTTTTTTACTTGTGTTGTATGGTCAGTGGGCAATCGACAGAAGTTTTCTTTTTGCAATACTATACTATAGAGTTCACGTCGATACAACCTAAGTGACTGTTATAGAACTTATATAATCAGTAAAGGTTAAGAGACATACTTATCTTAAACCGCATTATGCAAAAACATACGTTCTTTATATGTACACCTAATATATGACTAGTATTCATATACAAGTGGTCGCACAGTGGAACATAATAATTTTATTTCAAGCTTTCTGCACTCTTACGTATTAAAATAAAATGTTTATCTCTATGTCCTTTACAGAATCGTAAACTATGCATTTGATCACGTCATGACCTTCAGCAAAGTGTTGTGCATGAGCCCACAAAGGTTTTTGAGTTGGTACGACCAGCTATGCCCCGGGGCGTTGCCGGGTTGTTGTTGTTGTACCAGGAGTAACAAAGCGGGGCTCAGCTAGTTTTCTATATAAACTTTAACTGTACCATATTTGAGTAAAAAGGGGTAATACAAAGTCTTGTTTCATGTATTTTTATTTATTTATTTATTTATCTTCATTGCGTACATATTACAAAACACTAAATAAAATGAGTGACAAAAAAGTTAAATATAACAATTGGCGGTCTTATCGCTCACGGCGATCTCTTCCAGACAACCATCTGCATGAATTTTTTTGTAGTACACACAAGTAACACAATTATTACAATAAGAATTTTAAAATATAAAAAAGGAAAAATTATATGAAGAGTAACAAATAAATGACGAGATTTTAAAAGGGTTCTATTGACATGTTGGTTATCTTATGTACATATCCAATTAAGTAGGTCCATAACCATAGCATTTATTAATATTTCGTTCTACCTAAAACTAATAATTAATTTTAAGAACCTTTTTGCATCTTGATTATTTAATTATATGCATTTTTTTCAATGCTTTATACCTAGTGACTGAGATTACCAAGGGTCACCATACCTTCCCTATATAAAAAGCAGCAAAATCCTTTTTTGTCTTAAATTACAGGGGTCCGTGAATGTTGGTAGTCACTTAACATAACATGACGAGTCTGACTCACTACTACAAAATAAAAGTTACAAATAAATACATCGATAAATCATTGGATTTATTCACAGACAGGTTCTTTTAGAGTCCCATGTCCAACATGTCTTTCGGCTCTAAAGCTATTCAGTGTAAAATCTTATGAAATTAAGAAACTTTCCAACACTAAACCTATTGACACTTTAACTTATATGTGATTATAAGTTAATTTGTTCAGAAAAGTTAACAGGTATTATCAAAGAAGTGCTGTGTATTACAGTAGCTTTGCAACTGTGCATAATTAAAACTTGATAGCCATGTTGCACAACAAGTGAACTGCGCCAATAAATTCAGCTCTAATTACTGTCTGACAAGTAAATTGATCCATCACATAATAGGACTATTGGAAGACACTTTCTATACCTAAAACTTTATACAGTCCGCTTAGGTAAGTTGCGACCTACAAGCGTTACTGTTATTAGGAAACTAACAATAATATAATAAATAATAATAATAAATATTTCGGACATCTAACACATAACGCGATCTAGTCCCAAACTAAGCATGCTTGTATTATGGGTACTAGATAACTGATATTAATACATAAATACTTTTTTTTTTATAAATACATACATATTATACATAGATAACACCCAAACTCCGAAACAAATATTAGCAGATCATACAAACATTTGGTCCGACCCAGGATTTGAACCCGAGACCTCATGGACAGCAGTCGCGTACGCTACCACTGCGCCACCGAGGCAGTCAATCATGGATGAAGTCTCTTAATGCTAAATTATGTGATAAAAATAAATGTTATTTAATAATACATGCAAAGGGGCGTTAGAGATTTTAGAATTAAATCGACACGAATCTAAGCTTCTTAGCCAAGTTGCAAGTGAAGAAACACTTGCAAATTGGCTAAGAATCTTGATATCTACAGATAAATAGATAAAAAATTCTTTATTTGCATATCATAATATTACAGACTTACAAGAGAGTAGATTAAATGTGAGATGCAGTGTACAAAGGGCGGCATTATTGCCAAAAGCCATATCTTTCAGACAATCTTGGGATGGATCAAGATGTATCGCAGAGACAGTAGTTGGTGGTGCAAAGAGTACAGATGGAGAAGTTTGTTAAAAATAATTAAACAAGTAAACAAGAGGCACTCATAGCCCAGTTGCACTCCGTGATTAGAAACAATCAATCAACGACGCGGCGGTCAGTACGTAGATGAGTGACCGCTGGTAGGATAACACCATGAGAGTCTCCGTGATTCGGAGGTCACGTTAAGCAGTCGGTCCTGGTTGTTATCACAGGATAACAGTCGTGAAGCTCAGTTGGAGGCCTTTAGGCGGCACGAAAACATTCAACGGGAAGATTACGTAGCCAAAACGTTGTCTTGGCAGTCCACATCCGCACTCGGTCAGCGTGGGGACATGTGGCCTTAACCCTCTCTTGACAGGAGACCCGAGAGCCCAGCAGGGGGAAATTATGGGTTGTTGATGAAACAAGTAGCGCCAACTTTAATGCATCTATATCATAATAAAATATAAACTACTTTATTCATTCATTAGTTATACCTTCACAAACCAAAAATAGTCTAGTATCTATTTTTCTTTTAAGTCTATTGACTGCCTCGGTGGTGAAATGGTAATGTCTTCAAATGCTGTTCTTGAGGTCTCGGGTTCGATTCACGGGTCGGACCAAATGTTTGTAGGATCTGCAAATATTTGTTTCAGAGTTTGGGTGTTTTCTGTGTATAATATGTATGTATTTTAAAAAAAATATTTATGTATTTATATCAGTTGTTTAGTACCCATAACATAAGCTCTATTAACTTTGAGACTTGATGGCGTTGTGTATTAGATATCCGAAATATATATTATCATTGAAATAAAAAAGCAGTAAGAAGATTCTTCACTCTACTTCTGTTATTTATCGATCTTGCCTTATTGCGCAGATTAGAGTCAGCTACAGAAAACTTATACCATCTTTATATTTCAGAATATAACGCTATGACGAACTGAGGACGAGACTATGGAAAACTCGAAAATCTTTAGAATTAAATACCTAAAAAAAGTGTGTGTGTACTTATGTACACGAGTTAGAAGTTATACTTCTTTGGCGTAACAAGATAAAAATTATTAATATTATACTTAAATGTTGAGTATAGATAACTTCAGGGTGTCTGTTTTTCGTGTCGGTGTGCGCGCGCATCGTAAAAATTTGCTCTCATCATTTTTCCCTAACGCGCTAAAAGAAGTATAACTTCAAAAATGTAAAGATCATTAACCTCAAGCTGTCAGAAACCAAGCAATATGAGTTTCTCCTACAAAGGAAGTATAGCTGTTGACATTTTTCTCCTATACGATTAGGATTTCCCGTTTTCAACGGAAGTCAACTACTATCGAAAGCTGAGACACGAAATGAGAGTTATTTGCTATATTTGCAGTTGATAAGTGACTTGTGATCCAGATTACTAAGTCTTGGATTTGATAACTACATAGGACAAATAATTAATTATAGATATTATTATATTTACTCGTATAAAACTTTGTTTCCAAGAGCCCACTCGATGTCATTCTTCACTAGAAATATGGTAAATACTTCTAGGAACCCACATATTGATACACACATTAAACAAAATGGGTGTGGGTCAATCTAAAAATTTAAGGGTGGCCCTTATTTCCACTCGGAAGGGTATTCCATCTACAAACCGTAAGTGGCCCGAGCTACATCGGGGTGCCAAGGTTTTCATTTTTAGGGAGCACCTGGTTCCCGGCTTCTAGCACTCGAGATGGCGTGCAGAGTTAGTCAGTTCGAGTCCAACTTACCACCAGCAAGGTTAGCACCTTATCCGACATACCTTTTGTCTAATGTTTGTACTAATATGGAACTGTTATATTTCTAGTGAAGTATGATATCGAATGGGCTCTTGCCACATATATATATATATATATACGAGTAACTTTATGGGGGAGGGGGCATGGGGGATATCTGCACAGAAAAAAAAGGTGGCCCTTATTTTATTTTGAGTAGTATATAATACGTAAGTATTTATCCACAGACTAGATTGTACAATAGCACAGGCTTTGCCTAGTATAGGATAAGACTGTCTTGTGTGAAATATGTCAAGTTATTATTATGAGTGCATTAATTTTGGTGAGAAAAGAGCCTGAAGGCATAGACAATACAAGATAATTAGTCATAAATTAATGCTTACCATACGCAAGAGGTAGTCTACATCACTCATTATTGTATGCATGTGTGTTGTTTGAAGTTACTTCTTGATTGCCTTTTTCTGTATGTGTGGAAACGATAAGTACTCTCAGTTCTCTTTATAAATCCACTTTCGGTGCAGGGACTCTATCACCATATGTTCAGTGTAGGGAGTCGCGTGGTATTAAAATGATTCTGTGAAAAATTATCCATTTTTGAAAGCTTTGACACACCAGGTTTTTTATGCGCTGACAACCCAGGAAGTTATTTTGTTATAATTGTACACGATCGTGAAAAACACAGTAATAAATCGATGCAAACGCGCTGTAGACGTTTGTTTTTACCGATGCATCGCGCAGAAAGCCGCCGCCATTTTAAACCAGTTTTACGATGGCGTCCTCCATACCACTAATTATGGTAAACAAACGCGCTGTAAGCGTGCGTTTGAATCGATACAAAGTATACAAACCCGCGTTTCATTTGCGTTTATATCGATACTAAAATCTAAAAATCTGCTAAAACACGTTGATACCATGCAGAGGACATGTTATTAACAACGCAGGTCGTTAACGAATGGAAAACGTGGTGTGCGAGGGGAGTGTAGTTCTATCTATCGTGATCAATTAGTTATAAGTGGAAATCTTTCACATAACATTAAACAATAAAGATCTATTCAAATAAATAATGTACAGTCTATTTATATCTGCAGTAATATTAACAGTTAGCTAACGGTTCAACAGCTTGCTGTAATGATCATCTTCCTCAATACTTCCACGTGGATACATTATGTGTATGTATCCGGTTAGATGCTGTTTTAATGCCTCTTGAAACTTGTTTTTATGCATAAATAATGTTCCTTTATTTTATGGCCAGCTGCAAATAATTAAAAAATTAAATATACTAGATTAGCAAAGAACTTATGCGCAGTGGTACACCGTGTAGTTTTAGTTGGTTCAATTCTGACACACTACTTTCTACGCTGCAAACCCCGGCGGGGTATCGGCTCGAGGGTGTTTCCAAAAATTGTCAAATTCCTTTGACAAAACCGTCTTTCTGTTTTATTGTTAAGCAAAAGAGACTAAAACGATTTAACTAAAATAAAATGAGGATAACTCAAGATGTTACCTTGTCATCATAATTTTGAACGTTGAAATCTACCCACGTAATTACATTAGATTGGAGCACTGCATCATTGAGAAACAATTGACAGAACGAGTTTAGATAAGTACAGTCCGCGACAGAAGTCTTTGATCTTAATTTATTTTTGTTATTTCACAATCTTCACAATAAACTATTGTCATAATAAGCCATAAAAGTCGGTGGAATAATGTCAGATATTCGTAATATGTTAGCGAAGAAATTAGATGATTTCTATATTTCTTATTCATCTAACGGTTATCTCACTCTGCATCAGATGTTTTGTGAATGATATATAAATATATATATATATATATATAATTATACGTGGTATCCTAGTATTTTTGTTAGCGACTGTCGTCTTATGACAGTCAATATTTTACACTTGGGTTTCATCTTTCTGAACTACATTAGTTGTTATTAAGTAATATGTATGTAGGTATGTATGAACGTACTACTCGTGCGCGATAACTTAAGACCCGCGTGGAATTCGTCACCCCTCCCCTCATACCCGCGCACCTACCCTATGACGCCCGCAGTGTACCGGTGGCACCGCATTTTTTTGTCGTGACGTCACCGCTCTCAGGTCTCAACTTATCGCGCACGGGTAGTAATTGTGTTAAATAAGAACTTTATTTAGTATCTGTGGACTGAGGTGAGAATAAAAAAAAAATAATTAAAATTAGTAAAAAGAAGATCGAATGAGGTCGAGGACTCAAATGATTTGATGAGATTTTTTTGATACTGGGCAAAAAAGCGGACTCATCGCCTGATGGTAAGCGATTACCGACGCCCATGGACACCCGCAATACCGAGACATCACAAGTGCGTTGTCGGTTTTTGGAGGATGGGGAGGGGGATGAGGTCACTCGGTGACACACATCGCGGTTTGGGTGAACAAAAAGCGTGAATCTCGCGTCACCGTTACCGCACGCTTCCCTTGAGCTATGTATATATAATGTGCATTTATATACATAGATTTAAATATTTGTGTGTTATGTTGTGTGTATTATACTCTATATATATAAAAACATATATATATATATATATGCAATGAGTATATCTATATATATTAGTTTGCACAACTATTATAGGTACTGGTTTAAATTTTTCATAAATTCTGGTAACCAATTCATTATTCCTTTCTATCCATCGATTAAAGATGCATGCCATTTAAGATTTAGTTTTAAAAGAGGACTTTTTATAATTATGTTTATAGATAAAATTGAAAACAAACCATAGCTCAAAAAAATACGAAACAAATAAAGAAAATCTATTGACTGTTTACTGTTTGAAATTGAAAATGTCCAACTTTTTTAAGCCACTTAAAAGGAAAGAGAAATAGTATATCAGTAGCAATAATAAAAATCAAAACCAACCTTTCGATGTTTCTATCATTCTGACATCCGACCTTATAAGGGGACTCTGCCCCTGAATTGCTCGAAATACTCGAAAATATTTCGTGATCCGTGTATGTGATAGTAGCAAAAAACCTGCTCCAAAAAGTATTTGTAATCTGAAAGTGACCAATCATCATCATCATCATCTTCAGTCTATCGCAGTCCACTGCTGGACATAGGCCTCTCCAATTTCAGGCCGCTTAGTTCGATCTATGGCTTCTCGGCAATCCAGCGCAGATCATCGCTCCACCTAGCCTGTAGACGTCCTACACTATGTAATGATCTTTTGCTAATCAGATTGCACTATTCTTCGACTTTTACCACGAGAAATACAGTCAAAAAATAGTGAGATCTTTATTGAGAATGCCAATTTAAATAATAAACTTGAAAGTTTATACAATAATGTTTAAACATGATGCAGTTTATTTAATACTCAAAATATTTCAATGAAAATACATAATTCTGATGGAGATTATAAAATAATTAATGACTGCCACACTGGCTAGACAATGTCCATATAAATTTCAAATACAACTTAAGCAAATTCCATTTTTAAATTATTTTCTTGACATAAATATTAAAATCGATTTATCGAATCATTATACTTATTTAATATATCCGAATTTTTTGCTTATGAATATTTTAAGTGATGCAATATGTAATACGCCACTTTTCGATTATATCATCCTATAATTTTATGAAAGAAACGTCTATAATATTTTGATTGACAGAAGCGAAGCAGACAGCGTCATTGGGTTACTGGTAGACAACTTTCATAATGGGTCTACATCCTGTGTTGGGGGGGACTTAACAAACATACATGAGACGCACACAAAGAATATCTAGATTCAAAGCAATAGCTTGTGGATAACACATTTTTTTTTATACACGGCTCAAACGAGCAGACGTATCGCCTGATGGTAAGAGATTACCCCCGCCCATGGACACCCGTAACACCAAAGGCGTCACAAGTGCGTTGCTGGCCTTGGGGGATGGGCAGGGGGATGTGGGGAAGGGTTGGATTATCACTAACTCGATGAAACACAGCGCAGGCGCTGTTTCACACCGGTTTTCTATGAGGCCGTGGTATCACTCCGGTCGAGCCGGCCCATGCATGCTGAAGCGTGGCTCTCACACTCAGCCCAGTAGGAAGTCACGCCATCCGTGCAGTGACTTTTCTTTCTCAATTTATTTGTAGTTTTGTGTCATCATCATCATCAGCCTACCGAAGTCCCCTGCTGAACATAGGCCTCTCCGATTTCACGGCACTTAGTTCGATCCTCGGCTTCTCGCATCCAGCTCCTACCAGCCGTCTTACGCAGATCATCACTCCACATGGCCTGTGGACATCCTACGTTACGTTACGTTACGTTCAAGACGCGGTCTCTACTCAAGAGGCCGTTTACCCCAACGGTTATCAGTTCAGCGGCTAATACGGCCAGCCCACTGCCACTTTAATAAATAAATATTTCGTACATCTAAATCCACAACGCCTTATGGACGTATGGCCTTAACCCTCTCCTGAGAGCGAGCCCAGCAGTGGGACATTATGGGTTGTTGTTTTTTTTTTTTTTAATCCACAACGCCATCTAGTCCCAAGCTAAGCAGAGTTTGGGTTATGGGTACTAGACAACTGATATAAATACATATATACTTTTTTTTGTAAATACATAGGTACATATTATACATAGAAAACACCCAAACTCCAAAACAAATATTTGCAGATCATACAAACATTTGTTTCGACCCGAGAATCGAACCCGAGACCTCAAAGACAGCAGTCGCATACACTACCACTACGCCACCGAGGCAGTCCATTAGCTTACTGAGATTAGCCTTAGTGTGGGCTATGTCGATGACCTTGGTTCTCTGCCGGATCACCTCATTTCTGATGCGATCCCCCAGAGAAACGCGTTTTTAAGCAGTTTTGTGTACTGTACTTTAATAGTAAATCCTAGCCGTAGGAAAATAAAACTGGTACATATAGAATTTCGTAATTTAAAATCTCATATAATTTGTTAAATCTAATCTCTTCTTGTTCAAAGTCAGGACTTCCCAATTATTCAAATGAATTCTCAATTCATCATACTAATATTTTTTTTTAAGCTTGGTAACAAATGTGACATTTTGATAAATCATATAGAATGTTTTACTATTTATTATTTCGAAATGTTACTTGTATTGACCTTATTAAGTGTTTTATATGGCGTGAGAGAACGGTCGGTCCTGATTGTCATGAACATCTACGACAACTTTTTTTTTTTACTTGTGGAAGCCCCCTCGGGCCTTCACCCTATCGGGGTTTGCGACGGGGCCGAGGTTTAGATCGAAACGACTAAAACCACATGATGTGCCACTCTGCGCCTGAGACAGAAGGGATTCGGTAACTGCCGCTATTAACACATCCGGACCTCTCCCGGCGCCTGCCCGCACTGAAGCGGGCACCGTCTGCTGGTGAACTCTCTAATTAGGCGACATACGGCACACGCGTACTTTGCCCTTTCACGGCTGGCCACTGGGGATGGACGGGAAATCCCGTCCCGACCATCCGCAGCCACACTCAGGGTGGCATGAGGCGCTGATAGGCGCGCCTCCACCGTCCGGTTCGCTGGCGGCGGATTGGGTCTGAGTGGAGGTCGTCCGGTTCGGCCTTCTCCGCTGCCACCTTCTGCGAGATGACGTCTTTGCAGAAGGCTGTTGCTACCGGCCATAGAATACACGACGGCTGTTAGCGACAGATTTCCTCCGATGACTGCAGTAAGGGCCCGATGTTGTGTCGCCCAGGCGGGGCAAAACTAGCGTGTGCTGGGCTGAGTCCTTACTGCAGACGCAGTGGTGGCAGGCGGGACTCAGTTCCCTCCTAGCGACCGAGTGCAGGTACTTTCTGAAGCAACCGAACCCGGAAAGCACCTTCGTCAGTCGGAAGGAAATAGTTACGTGCTGCAACGTCCTGTTATCCACAAATTGTTGTTTTGAGTCTGAGTACGTATATTCCTAATGTGGGAACCTATTAAAGAAAATACAAAAAACAGCTGTAGATGATGATTAGTAACAAATAAAAATGTCAATCAAAATGAATATTCTAACAATATTTTTGAAATACGACCATTAAAACCACAACTTACTTATTATAAAAAATTGAGCATTAGTATTTAAAATTTTACAAAACCGACAAAATTTCAAAGAGCACTTTTGAAATGTGTTTACTTCATGAAGTTTTAAATGCAGACGTGAAATAGTTACGGCAAGTGTCTTACGTCATCAATTAACGCTCGGCAGTAAGATAAACAGTCCAGAACACTGTTATACCAACATTCGTTTCATTTACATAAATTTAATTACATATCGTTACATTTAAATGATTGCTACGGAACAAATTGCACAAGTTTGAAAAATTTCCTAGTCTAGAATGAAATTTATACGCTTTTTAGGGTTCTGTTCTTCTAAAGGAAAAAAACAAAACCCTCATAGGATCACGTTGTTGTCCGTCTGTGTGTCAAGACCTATTTTCTCAGGATCGCGTGGACGTATCAAGCTGAAATTCATATGACTGCTTCGGTGGCGCAGCGGTAGCGTATGCGACTGCTGTTCTTGAAGTCTCGGGTTCGATTCCCGGGTCGGATCAAATTTTTGATCTACAAATGTTTGTTTCGGAGTTTGGTTTTTCCTATCTATGATATGTATGTATTTACAAAAAAAAGGATATATGTATTTATATCAGTTGTTGTGTACCCATAATACAAGCTCTGCTTAGTTTGGGACTAGATGGCGATGTGTGTTAGATGTCTGAAATATTTATTGATTTATTAATATTAAATACTCAGGTCTACTGTCCCTTAGGGTTTTGAATCAAACTTCTAAGCCAACGCAATCAAAGGATTGATTATGTAGCAAATTTTCGACACGTGCACTCCCCGTGAACTCAGAATCTTAAAATTTGATACGCATCAATGTCTTATAGCAAAACTGTGAAAAGCTAAAATTTTTAGATACATCATATAATATGTTGGCCTAGTGGTTTCAGTGGTCGTCACACCGTTTCCTACTGCGCCTAGTGTCGGTTCAAATCCTACATGGGATAACACTTTGTGTGATCCATAAATTGTTGTTCTAAGTCTGGGTGTACCTTATGTCGGTTTCATGTATGTTTGTAAAGATACCCGTGATACAGGAATGTATATTCCTAATGCGGGAGTTGTATTTTTTTTATAAAAAAACCCTCGGTGCGCGAGTTCGATTCGCACTTGGCCGGTTTTGTTTGTTTATATTTGCTGTTTTGCATTTGAAACTATAAGCTCTTTTCTATCGTCAGTTAGTTTTTGGAGTTTCAGACATGGTATTAAAATAATACAAATACGTTATTAGTGGATGACTCCTATCAAACATAGCGAAGTTGTAGATTTGATTTGTTGATGGAGGAAGGCATAACACGGATTTAAAATATAAAGCCACTACTGCAAAAATTAGTAAGTTATGGACCGTAACAAGAAGTTCGAAAGTAGCACCGATTTATATTGAAGAAACTAACTAAACTTCGCAGTGTTACTCTCGTTTGTTATTGTTGCCGCGGGTAGAGCTGCGGGGCGAAGTTAGACTAAAAAAAAGAACCCCTTATATCATCAGCTATCTGCCTAAATCCCGTCAAAATTGCAGCAGTTCCAGAGATTAGTCGGAACAAACAGATAGAAAGAGAGCCAGACAAAAAAGCGGTTATTTTAATATAACAAACAGACAATCCAATTTTATTTATTTGTATAGATTACAAATAGTATGGATAGTAATGGAGAACTATAATCAATAAATAAATAAATATATCGGACATCTAACACAACGCCATCTAATTCCAAACTAAGCAGTGCTTGTATTATGGATACTAGACAACTGATATGAACACATAAATACTGTAAATATGTACATATTATACATAGAAAACACCCAAACTCCGAAACAAATATTTGCAGATCATATAAACAGTTAGTTCGACCCAGGGTTCGAACCCGAGACCTCATGATCAGCAGTCGCATTCGTTACCAATGTGCCACCAAGGCAGTCATTATCATATCCATATTAATATAATTCCAAAAACCACTCTTCATCTGATAAACATTACCCATTAAACCCTTTACTGCGACAACTCACATAAACGCGGGCGGACCCGCCGGCAAAAGCTAATTTTAAATAAAATATACATTACTTTTATCGGAATTGAACCAGCTATTTTATTTCTTTACACCCCAAAACTAGCCATGAATTCGTCTTTCTATAGTCGATTTGTTCACTCAAAGGTTGCCTGGAAGAAATTGCCTTTTAGCGATAGGGCCGCCATTCGCAGTAATTAACTTGTTCTATAAAATATTTTTTTGTTCGTATTCTGAAGCAAAAAGAGGGGTGTTAAAGGTTTCTACGTCGATGTCTATCTGTGTGAGCTTGTATGTGTGTGTGTGTCTCTCTGTGTGTGTGTTTGTCAATTATATCGTAGTTCTCAAACAGATAGACCAATTTCGATGCGGTTTTTTGATTTGAAAGTCAGTTTCTTTGCGATGGTTCTTGCTAAATTTGATTGAAATCGGTCCAGCTCTATTCCAAAATAATTGGGTAGGGACTTGCGTAGGTTTTTTTTTATTTTTATTTTTGCTTGTATATTAGTATTCCAGTTAGTTTACTAACTGATTTACAATAAAGTTTATTATATTCTTAAGAGTTATACAATCGTCAAGCGGATTACTAATGTTAATGTCTATTTCAGCTTGCTTGTGCACTCATTAAATCTTTAATCGAATAGAGTGGATGACTGTATCGTAAATAAAACCGATGTCTCATTCAAAGTAAATTCGTTTAAAATTAATATTAGCTTTTCATTTCTATTACAAATTTTAATTAAATAAACATTGAAATATATTGCTCAGTTGAGTAGTCTTAAAAAGTGACGTCATAAGTTTGTATTTAGTACATTTGAGAAAGATGATAAAAAGTAATTAAATTGACTGAGGTGTCAATTACCCCAGTGTTCCGCAAACTTTTTTTGTTAAAGTTTCATCTAGGAAAATTTTAATTTTTGAAGGCACACCATCAATGATAAAAACTGGCGAAGTGTGAATCGGACTCGTACACTGATAAAAAACTGATGAAAAATTTAAGCTTTTCACAATTTTTCCTTTATCTGTGCTGTAAGATATTGTTTCGTAACAAATTTCAAGATTCTGAGCTCACGAAAAGTACACTGTAGGGTTTGATTCCCTTGCGAGTGTCGAAAATTTGCAGCATAAACGGCTGCATCTTTTAATTGCGTTGGCTACGAAATTTAATTTTTTGACAGCTCCAAGGGACAGTAGATTTGCGTATTTGATATGAATTTCAGCTTGATACATCCACGCGTTTCTGAAAAAAGGGTTTTAACAAGCAGGCAGACGGACAACAAAGTAATCCTATAAGGGTTCCGTTTTTCCTTTTGAGGTACGGAACCCTAAAAAATACTTTTGAAGTAATATTAATCCACATTAATCAACAAAACAATGTTTCTAATTAGTCAACAAAATAAGATATATTATTTATCATCATGCCTAAATATTAAATTGAAAAAAAAAGTAATGCGAATCTTGAGCGTGTTTAATTGAGCACAGATGGTCTAAATTTTAAAGTAATCGTTGACAAGGCTGCTCTATCTCTTCGTTGATCGTTTATTTTTTTTAATTATTTTTTTAAGACGTTCCCTTTTTTGGTTTTTGTTGTGGTAAGTCAAAAATCCTAATTAATACAAATAGACTGTCGCAAATCAAGGAAATGATCCAGGATAGTTACAATCATTCGTTAGCTAACGCCATCATGCCCCACAGCATTAAAGCGGGTAGGTAGGATAATCTTTTTGATGTCCTCAAAGGGCACTGGAGATAATTGTCATGATGAGTCAAAGTACATACATATAACATAAATTTTCATTAAAATCTATAAGGTGGTGTAGGGTACCAAAATAAAGTGTTGCATATATGTTTCATAGAAGCATTATTTCAAAAAAAATCTATTTTTAAAATTGCGTACCACAAAATAAACAGAGCCCTTATAGGAAGACAGGAGACGAAGTAGTTTTTTTCTTTTAAGTTTAAAAAAAACTTAATTATAATCCGATTTATGTCATCTGACGAAAAATTATTTTCAGTGCATTGTTGGAAATAAAAAACACTTCTCAGAACCTCGGAAATAACCCCTATCATAAAGATGTTGAATGAAAATTGCAGAAAGAAACAATCAATATTGTTTCGGTGTATATTCTCACGGGTTTGTACCAGAAGCACGTGATTTTGTTGCTATCAATTTTCTAAACTACAAGATTATGCAAATTAATTACTGTTTACATTCTGTTACGTTTAAAGCATACTATACTATCACTTATTTATCTGCTAAAGTAGGATATTCAAACGCGCGTAACAGAAGTGTTTCTAGCACGCTGGAATTTTTAAGGAGAATATATATTTTCCAGGGTTTTCCTTCCTAGGGTGTACCTGGTTCCCCGGCTCCTAGTACCCGCGATGGCGTGCGGTTTTAGTCGGTTCGTGTCCGACATGCCATGACAGGAGGTGGTATCCGAGGGGATTTACGCACGAAAAAAAAAGGGAAATATATATTCACCTAAATGGCGTGTCCCCTAATTATTTATGCCCGCTTACGGGTAGTACTTACAGTCATGGACTAACTATTTTTTTAAATATATTTCTAATTTTCTTATCATTTTCTTTAATACAAACCTTGTCCTTGTTGTTTATATAATATCTAAAATACAACTAAAAACATATCCAATTTGGTGCAGTTGATCGGAAGGTACGCGACTACATATATTTCAATTTTTTATTAATATTTTTATATACATAGACAGAAGATTTTACAACGAAGAAGACACAGAGTGATGTTAAAGCACGGTAAGAATCATTGGAAAGGACCATCAAAGTTTTTTGTGTAAGGTAAATAGAAGTAAAATACGTAACGAATATATACTTCTTTTACGTGTGGAAACCCCCCTCGGGCCTTCACCCCACCGGGGTTTGCGGAGGGGTGGTATGTCGGAATCGAACCGACTAAAATCGCACGGTGTGCTACTCTGCGCTTGAGACGGGAGGGATACGGGAACCGCTTTCTTACGCCATACGGAAACGAATATATACCTATAGTAACTGAATGTTGCCATTGTCCACACAGGTATAGGCCTGTGCCCTACGCCGATTTATGTAGATTTATTATCTGCCATAACCGCCTTATCTACAATATTCATTGCGGTAGCGAGAGATCTCCTCCGATGACGGCAGTGAGCCCACGACGATGCAGCACCCAGATGGCGTAAACTGCCAGCGTGTGATGCCGAGTCCTCACTGCGGTCGCAGTGGTGGCAGGCCGGACTTAATTCAGTGTAGTTACTTCCCGAAGCAACCGTGGCCGGAAAAGACCTGCGTCTGTCGGCTGCCGCCCTGCCCACTCGAGGATGACCGGCTGAAGAGCCGACCGTTGAGCCGTTCTCGACCGAATATAGATCCTACTTTAACACCTTTGCCTACAAGAGACGGCCTCGAGACGCCAACGACCCCTTAAAACATCCACCGCACTTCACGTTTTAATGAAGAATAAATATAAGTAATATTAAATTTTGGAATCGGGAACATTTATCATGATTTTGACTATTATAATTAGCATTTAATCAGTAAGATATAGTCTAATCTGTTAAAAGTCTGGCGGTCAACGGGTTAACCAATTGATGACCTAATAAGATGGCCTCGATTGTGGGTTTAAGTTTTCCTAGCATTAATCTAGAATTCATATTCCGATAATGAAGAATATAAATCACTGAATTTATATCCTTAAATAGAAGCAAAATGAAATCATTAATTTGCAAATATGTTCTAAGGTCTCGGGTTCAAATCCCAGGTCGGGCCAAAAGTGTTATTGAGTTTTCTGATTATATAAATACTTAATAACAGCTCGGAGTTTGAAGTTGAGGGCTGAATCTCCGTAACCCGCCGTGGCCGTAATCGGCTAGGGAAACATCATAAGAACCACTTAATATATTAACCTTTTTTAGGGCATATAAATTCGATCGTCCCTAACTGAACCAGCCCTGAGAAGAAAGTATAAAACAAATTTAGAGAATATCGCGTTTTAAAATCTATACGATCTCTTTAAAATGCAAAAAATATCAATAAATATAATTAAAAATGAACTTGTAGCAAATTAAAAATTGTAATTGTCAAAGTAATAAAACAGTTAATATCGAAAATAAAACATACACACACAGAATGAGTAGCACAATCCCAGACTATTTTATCTCTGGGATATTCTTTCATATTATAGTACTCCCTTTGACACAACTTAGATTCAATAATATTCTTTAATTTTTGCATGGGCAAAATCCTAATTTCATTGATTTCCACACCCCTGACGGGGTATACAGAGCCTTAATGATAAGATTAATTTACACACAGATATTTTATCTATTCTAATTTCTTAATTCGGCTTTCGTACTAGTAGCCTATTGCCGTGTACCAGATATTTTAAGATTTAGATAAGAAAACTGATTCTATAATAAAAGAAAAGGTCAAAGATGAATTAATATCGCTGCATCGATTGGGTATTGTACGGAATAGTTCGAATAAATCTTGTCACTTTATTCACGAAGTGCCTAATGGAATCTAAAGTACCACATTCTTAGAGTAGGGCTGTCATTATCTTGCTACACAAAAAGAGGATGTACGTCGGCTGGACAACTACAGACCAATTAGTTTATTATCGCACATATATAAGCTTTTCACGCGGATGATAGTAAATTGACTGAAGAACAAGTTAGACGACTACTAACCACGTGAACAGAAAGGTTTTCGGAGTGACTTCAACACACAATGTTTGTGATCATCTCCAGACTCTTAATACACTTATAGAGAAATGTAACGAAGACCAGACTCCTATCATCATCGCATTTGTGGACTACAAAAAGGCATGCGATTCGGTAGAAGCCTGGGCTGTCGAAACAACCCTCGCGAATTGCAGAGTCGACAAAAGATAAATCTCTATAATGAAGCATTTACAGAGTAACGCCACAGCCTGTGAGAGTCTTCACAAAAAGACTGACACATTTGAACTCGCTAGAGGAGTGCGCTAAGGAGACACAATATCTCCAAAGCTTTGGAATTCCGCACTTGAAAATGTCTTCAAAGAACTGGCATGAGAAAACAAGGGCATAAATGTGGACGAAGAGAGACTAACCAATCTGCGTTTCGCAGATGACTTGGTAATATTCTCCGATAATATACCAGGTATGGAGGTCATGCTTAATACCCTGCAAATAGAATCGGCTAAGGTGGGACTAAAAGTCAACCAGAATAAAACTAAAATCATGACCAAAGTTCCTGATGCCCACCAACAATGGTTGTAGAAGTTACGTCGGAGTATATAGCTGGGGTATAAAATCATGTTGGGTAGCGAAAACCAAACTGCAGGAGCAGAGAGGCGCATAGCCCGGGCATGGGCAGCCTTTGTTGCAAAAGCTAGTGAATTGCGTAGCAAGTTTTGAAAAGAAAAGTCTTCGAGCAATGTGTTCTGCCAGTATTTACGTATGGAGCAGAGACCATGACCCAAACCGGAAAATCCGTACAAAAGCTCCGTGTTGCGCAAAGAACAATGGAAAGAGCTATGCTAAGTATTTCCTTACGTGAACGGAAGAGAAATACCTAGATCTAAGACTAAGGTTAGGGATGTCGTTGAGGTGATTGCTAAGCGGAAGTAGAAGAAGGAAGAAGAAGTAGAGGGTGGACTCGAAGGCTGTTGGAGTGGCGCCTAAGGGCACATACTAGTCCGCGGGGTAGACCAACAATGAGATGGAAGGACGACATCAAGGGACATGTAGGTCAATGTTGGATGCCGGCGGCTCCAGACCGTCAGAGATGTCCAAAACTGAATAGAAAAAGGCTGAGATTGATAGATAGTTCGAACAAAAAAGGATTGTATATTTGTTACTCCAACTATTTGCAACGGGCGAATTCAAGCCTTACTTAAATTTCATCTTGCTGAAAGTTTATCATTTTGTATCTCACTCGTGCACCTTGGTCTGTGTCTCTGAAAAGGAATTTGTTATTCCTCCTCGTTTTTGCTATATTTTTCATTCATGCTGGTCTCCTATTGTTGGTACTGTGATGTTATATAGCCTTAAGCTTGCCTTTAAAAATAGGCCATCACTAAAATAGTCTTTCGAATCAGACTAGTAGTTCCGGAGATTAGTGAATTAGATCATTCAAAGAATCTTTAGCATTTTAGGTAACTGGTATTGGCCCGAGGCTCCACGCGCGGTATGTCGATTATCGTGGTAAATAGTTAAATATGTGTTTCCTCAAGAATCAAGGAATTTTCATGCCAAATAACATCAAATGCTATACAGCATTTTAGTCATGATAACGTTACAGACAGGCAGACAGACAGAATTACTTTCGAATTTATAATAATAGTTCATCAATTCAATTCAATCTTCTTCAATCATTCGAGATCAACCATACCCATATTTTTTCATTCCTTTCTTTTCTATATTCGTGATAACGTGTTTTTTAAAATTGTACTATGATTAGATTGAAACAAGTCTTTGTCTATGAATTAAACCAAAGTTAGTTATTTTGCACTCCCTCAGGAACAGAGCTATTTTCTCTCTTTGCATAGCTTTATCTCCTTACATACAAGAATACGAAATGAATGCAAAATTCAATTAATATCATTGAAAGAAGCAATCGCTTACGCTCCTGCATCTCAAAGTCACCACTAAAATATCAAAGTAATCATTATTGTAAATATCAAATGCAATAATATGAGACAGACCGGTTCTCCTACACATTTGCGTAACATACTTTTTATTATCCTTGAAGGAACATCTTCAATAGATTCCAATTTATCTAAGAAGTAATAATTATTGATTGAATTGTATCCAATCTAGATTTAATCTTTAAGTAGAACATGTTAAGATATGTAAATACTATTTAAATAATTTCATGTTCCATTCGATAATCGTAAAACAAACTCGATAGTGACTTCAATTAAACCTATATAACTGAAAAAATCGACTAATGTAACCAATAATTCTGTATCCGATTTAGAACATCTAACTGCTCCAGTTTGGAATTGGAATACAAGATTATAACTGCAGGTTACAATTAATACATGTCATTATCGAACCCAGGCATTCACCCTTCTTTGGCCGTATCTTAAGCGCCGTTCAAAAGTGGGAGGGACGCTATATAACATGATGGTAACATAGTCAAACCACACAACCAGTCTTCGGCGAACGAACGAAGACACGCAGCAACATGAAGTTATTGGTGAGTTTATACGAATAGTGAAGTGAAGTGCTTGTGCTAAAAAGTGTCAGAAAAAATATTTTAACATTCGAGTTTTTTGAAAATAAAAGTGCGGCCGGTTCAAAATAAATAAAGCTTTATTTTTTAATTAAAATCGTAGTTAGTTTAAACATTTCAAAATCAAAAACATTTTGTCGAATAACGAATCGACTAATCTCGGCTTGTGTTCCCCAAAAATAAATACAGAAAGGACTAAAATATTTACGATTAAAATCATCTATGAAAAGTGAAATTCTTTTCCAAAACTTTGAAATATTCCATTTAAAATTCTATTTAAATCATGTTCCTTTAATTAATTGTCTGCAAATACATTTTTATAACATATACTAAAAAGTAAAAGCTCCAGAAAAAACATGTTTATTATTATATCATAATTTCTACAAACTACAGCACGAAAGTAAAACCGCCACGTTCATGGATAATGTTCAAAGAAACTAAACGCATTAACTCAACTTCCGTAACTAATTACGTCAAGTGCATAACATTAGTTGAACGTATATAATATAATTTTCTTCCTCATAGAACCGGCTCTGCGCAATTTTCATTTTACTTTCCAACAAAAACTAGAAAGCTTCAAAAATTAAATGTTGCGAGATACTTTATAAATACAAATTGCTGACACTCTAACAATAATTATTCCTATAAATCCCATCCGCTGTAAGTTGAGTTCTCGAGTCCCACAATTTTTGCTCAAAATTATCAAGTATAAAATAACTAAAACACTCTTATTTCACACAACGACAAAAGACAATGTATTTTCTACGTAACAGGTGGATATACGCATTTCATGAAATTTTAAGCCTTTCAGTTTAGTTCAAATTATCCATTGTCCGCGAAAGTTTTTGGGTTTTAAAATAGAAGATCATTTCATCTGTTATTTATTATGTAGTATTATGATATATTGGTTTGCATTGTTTCCACCGTCTACAATTTAATGATGTACAAGGCCCTTGATTGTGAGAATAATATTTACCTCACTATACATAGTGATGAATCAAAGTATGTAATAGAGAAACCTGAGATAAATATGCAAATCACGGTAATGTACGTAGTAATTTTCTCAATAATATGAGCTTGTAAACGGGAGTGTTGTGAAATGAGAACGACGTCGTGGCGCAAAGTCTTCCGTGTTTAACTTTATCTTAATATTTCGAAAATCAACTAGCTTTTACAATTAAATACTTCGGACATCTAAAACACAATGCCTTCTAGTAAAGATAAGGAGAGCTTGTGTTGTGGATACTAGAAAACTAATACAAATACATATATGTTTACTTTTTTGTAATTACATGTTTTACATTTTATACATGAAAAAACATTCAATTGATAAACTTTAAGCCGAGGATCGAACTAAGTGGCGTGAAATTGGAGAGGCCTATGTCTAGCAGTGGACTGCGATAGGCTGATAATGATGATGATGATGATGATGATGATGATGATGATGATGATGATGATGATAAACTTTTTAATCCTATAGACTTATAACATCGTACTACATTTTGTTTTTCTGTTTCTGTATTTTGGCCTAAGTGTATGCAAATTTTATAATGATTGGGTATGAAAACGTGAAAGCGTAACAAACATACAAAGAAGCTCGCTTTCGCATTTTTAAAAGTAAGCAAAGATAGCATTACTAAAATTAAATCATTTTATATTCACTCTAAAATATATTTTTAGTTTTGTAGTTTATTAAAATTTTTGCTTAATTTTTTAATATAATAATGGGACTTAATAAATGAATTTTATTATTACAGAAATCATTTATCAAAATCATTGAAGGCGAATTTATTGTTCTCGGTAATGTTTAATACCTTACAAAATAACGCAAAATTAATTAATATTCACATGAAAAGACTTCAAAGCACCTACATATCTTTTACTTTAAGAAAAAGATTAATCTACTCATGTGACAAATTGATAAGCAGTGCACATCTTTGCTCTAATTTATGGCAGTTAGTGCGTAACACAGATAATCGACTAATTGCATAAATGTCACGCAATGCGCATACGCATCCCACCACTATCGAGTACTGTAAAGTTATGAAAGACGCGGATACATCCGTTGATGATAATTTGTAAGCTGCTTTGCTTAATTACCTAGGATTAATTACATTCATTAGAAAACTAATTTATTAAGCGTGCACTTCGTTATAGGTACCATAAATAATAACAAACTGAGAATAATAATTAACAGTAATAGTTAATTACTATTTCACTTTCAATCTGCACAGTCATCATATTCATTTGTCGCGGGGTAAATAAAAGTAAAAGTATTAATAGTTAAGATTTTGTTATATATTCTAATCTGTAATGGCGCGTGAATTCACCTAATCTGTGATTGACCAGTGGAAGGAAACTATGCTAAAACGTTAACACGAACGCGAATTTCCGAAGGCCGTTTTAGAAATTTATCTCTTTATTGTCTGTTTAGTATAGATATATGTAATGATATTAACATGTAAATTACGCACAAATAGTGAAGGTTCAATTCAGTGAATTCAAACTGTTTAAGTGTAGAAAATTATTAGCATTTCAAAATGGAGTGAGCTTAATACTAACTTGTTTGTTTACGAATCACAGATAATAAAATTTAGGAAGGTGATCGTTTTTGCTATTCTGTGGTAAATCTCACATGAGTGGGCTTATTCTAAGCACGTGAACTGGTTTACGGAGAGCATTGACACTGGAAACTTGATCAGCGCAAGCGACATGTACAAAATTATATGTTCGCTAAAGATTCTCGTTTAGATTTCACCACGATGCAGTCAGATCATTGCGGAAAGTAGTAAACCATTTAAACATCACTTTAATGGTCATTTATCACATTAATATATGACAAGTACAGATTGGGCAAGGCAAGACCCAAAATTATTCATCAGCCCAATGAGCGTGCACTGTTTTATTTGTTTTTAAAGAAGGTTAAGGAAACAAGGTTTATCATCTAATTTTTCTAGTCAATGGTAACTTTGACAATATAGAAATTTTCCCGCTAATTTTTAAAAACCGAACAGTTCTCTTGGAATAATATGTTCATTAAACCAAGAAGAAACTCGCAAGAAGTTCGCCTATGATCCAAAAACCTCAGTATCATTATAGTTACATGTGAATCGGCCATACAACTTTCACAGCAGTGTATGTTGTAATTAATAACGGTTGATGCACAACGGGATCACCACACTTCTTATTTACCTTGAAGACTCGTCACTCTCGGAACGACCGAGCTGCCGTCAATCATAATTTATAACTGACTGCCTCTATGGCGCAGTGGTAGCGTGTGAGGGTGCTGTGCTGGCGTCGGGTTCGAATCCCGCATCGAATTTAATGTTTATGTGTTCTGCAGCTGTTTGGGATGATGTGTGTTTATTTAAATTGACTGGTACTCATAGTAAAAGCTATGTTTAGCTTGGGACTAGATGTGCATGTATCTTTTGTCAAATCGCTGTGGATAATTTAGTAGAAACTTTGGGGAGAAGAACATTAATATGTTCACAGTATTCTTGATTAGTAATTGAATTTAGTATAAGCATGGTTGAGTCATTAAAAATGGAGTTACGTTTGTTTACTTGATATTTCATAACGAAGCCCTTGAGCAGTTTACCTTGCCAACTGTTTGTTTCGTTTTTGTTGAAAGTAACATTTTTTAATTATATTTGCACAGTTTAATAAATAATTATTTTAATACACATTATCTAAACTTTAATCTTAAAGTAAATCTCTAACCATTATTTTTATAAATGTAGATATTAAAATGAAATTTGGATAGGATTAATATCTATTTTCACAGCGCGAGTGAAACGCCAACTAAATTATAACAAGCACAAATGAATTTGAACCTAAAGACTGTAGTATAAGAAACCAATCTATCAGTCAAAGTGTTTATAAGGTCGCCAACACACATACGACAGAGTATATTCTAGTCAGTAGATTAATAACTTCATTTGCAGTGCTTAAATAATGCTGTAGCTAAACCATTACTCTTTACTACCGTCTCAGATCATTATAATTACATAATCATTTCCGGCAAGAAATTTGTAGTAACTTTGGTAAGAGCTTCTCTTGAATAGTTCATTCATACTGGAGAAAACATTGGTATTGGTACATGGTTCTTTACTTAGTAGTAGTGTTTAGACTTTTAAAATTTATGTATATATAGATAGATAAAAAAACTATAATTATCGCAACGTTCTATTCTGAAAATCTGTTCAACAATTTTACTAATACTTAAAAATACAAAATCGTTGCTGTGTCCATGACATAAGATTTGGCGGCAACTTTTTTGGAATTGTAGATACCATAGATAATCCTAGAAGTTGCAGTTTCTTGTAAGTTTCATTTCTATTAAATTCGCGTTTGGTTTAATACTGGCTTTAAATAAAATCGTTAATAAGAAACTTAATTAGGTGCAATAGATGCGAATCAACTGTTAGATAATGACTCATCTGTATTTAAATTATGAAAGTGAACTATTAGATGGCATGGTTATCTAAAAACATACTTTTTCTAATGCGTTATATAACTTCGTTTAGTATTCATCTTCGTTACATCGCGGGCTTGTTTAAAATGCATCTGTAAACATCTTTATGTAAAACATGATGAGATTGTAAATTTTATAGGCCAGTTTTACGATGTCATAGTTTCTAATTTCATTATATATTCTTAAATCAAATATGGCAATGCATACTAATAAAAGCATTATGTCTGAATTGAATTTTACATCGGTAATTCATTTTCTAGTCATCATACAATGTTGGGGCTTGCCGTTCCGTCTGATTTTTACTTTTTAAACTTTGCGCACAGTAAACGATTGGTTTTCGGCCGGGTTAGTTTTATGACGTATGTGTTAGCTAGGTCAGTAATTAGTAAAATATTTGCATCACATGAGTATGTTTGCTCATTAGTAAAGTATTCAAAATTTAAACAATGTTTATTCGGGTCAAGTTGTTTCGGTTAATGTAAAAGTGGTTCATAACTTATAATAATGCGTGATATTTACTTTGCTGGAAGATTTATCAAGAATATAGTGCCAAGTCCATGTTGCTGTCATACTATGGCAATCATATTGATAATGGAAACTAAAATCAATATAGTATTACCTCCAGTGCAATACACAGAATATTCAAGTTATCTTATGTAACTATTATTAAACTTTAAGTGGACTTCTTAACCTACATTACGGTATCAGAAAACAGTAAATGCATGCGAGATAATCTGGTTTATTATTTCGAAACTTATTATGATACAATAAACAAAAGTACTATAGATATTATCGCCTAATTGTAGAGCATTATGCAACGTGTGTATAAGTCCGTTTTCTTACGTAACTAACATAATCGCGACCTTATTTTAGCTATGCCATTGCATTAAATGATTTTTTTTTGGTTTATGCAAAATGACCTTTAATGCGGACTTACTTTCCTCTTTAACATAATAAAATAAACAGTTGAGAGCTTACAGTAAAAATTGTATTGTTTTAAAAATTAGTTATAATTTATGATAATATGTTTAATTAATGAATAATCTTAACACTACAGCAGCATAGGTAATTAATCTTGATAGCTTATTATACAGTTATGTAAGTTCCGTTTTCTTAAAATCTTCGCATTGTTAGTTGAAAAGTAGAGGAAGTAAAATGCATATTAAATTGAAGATTAAGAGTTCTCTTTAAAGCTAGTTTCTTTTAAAATTAAGAGAAAGTTTAAATTTTGTATTCCGAACCGATATTGTTCTAAACTCTTCAATGCAACTTTTACTTATCTTGTACTCATTCCATGACTAGAAATACAGAAATAAATCTCAGTAAGCGTTTGCTAAAAGTCGGCTCAATATAATCTGACATGATTTGGTTCTAAAATTTCTTTATTGAAAGTTGGTTTTATTTCAACAACAAAACTCAAAAATCTCAGTGAATAAGGTTGTATTTAGTATTCTAAAATACAATTTTGTTAACAGGTTGTATTGGTCGCATCGCTGGCCGTGGTGGCCTTTGCCTCTGAGGACAAAGCAGCACCAAAACAGGCAGCTGTCGAAGACAAGAAACAGGAGAAGAGAGGCATCTATGATATCGGAAATTACGGAGGCGGTGGCGGCGGCGGCGGAGGTGATGGAGGTTACGGAGGACATAGCTTCGGTGGCGAGGGAGGTTATGGAGGACACAGCTTCGGCAGCGAGGGAGGTTATGGCGGATATGGCAATGAAGGTCTGAGCGGCGGTGAATACGGTGGACACTCCGAATTCGGCGGCAACAGCGGTGGCGGCTGGAAACCAATCTCCTCCGATGATGGACATCATCACCACCAGACTCATCATCACCACGAGCACATTAAAACAATCGAGGTCGTTAAGAAAGTGCCCGTACCCTACACTGTTGAGAAGCATGTCCCATACACCGTCGAGAAGAAAGTACCTTATGAAGTCAAGGTGCCCGTACCCCAGCCCTACACTGTTGAAAAGAGAGTTCCAGTTAACGTGAAGGAGTACGTCAAGTACCCCGTACATGTCCCAGAACCCTACACCGTTGAGAAGAAGGTACCTTATGAAGTCAAGGTCTACGTTGACAAGCCCTACGAAGTCAAGGTTAAGGTGCCTACTCCTTACACCGTCGAAAAGAAGGTTCCTTATGAAGTCAAGGTCCACGTTCCTCAACCCTACACAGTCGAGAAGAAGGTCCCAGTCCCCGTCAAATACGAAGTCAAAGTACCTCAGCCCTACGAAGTCATCAAGAAAGTACCTTATGAAGTGAAGGTCCCAGTCGACAAGCCTTACAACGTCTACGTACCTAAGCCCTACCCAGTACCAGTTGAGAAGCCCTACCCCGTAACCGTTCACAAGCCAGTCCCATACGAAGTCAAGGTCCCAGTCGACAAGCCCTACAAGGTTGAGGTGGAGAAGCCTTACCCCGTCCATATTAAGGTTCCAGTACCGAAACCTTATGACGTGTACAAGAAGATCCCTTACACCGTTGAGAAGAAAGTGCCTTATGAAGTGAAGGTCCCAATTGACAAGCCCTACCCTGTATACAAGGAAGTGCCAGTTCCCCTTGTCAAGGAAGTTCCTTACCCCGTAAAGGTGCACGTTCCTGTCTACATTAAGAAGGAGGAGGAACACCATGGCCACTACGGTCACGGATACGGTCACGAAGAACAACATCACGGTTGGCATTAAGCTCAGTTAGTTTAGGTCTCACATCAGTACCTTGTAGGCTAAGTTCAGAAATGTGATCATTTAGTATTTTTAGTGTATCTATGTATGTATTTGCTGTTTTTTTATGATTGTTTTGGTGCTGTTCAATTCATACTGTTTTGTTCTCGGAATGGCAACCAAACTTGAAAGAGTGGGAATTTTATAAACTACGAGTTTGAGCTATCTAAAACTGTAAACGAAATATCGATACCTTTTTTGCTATGATTTATGCCGTCAACCAAAATATTCAAAACTGGCGATTTGTAAATTGTATTTGAGTTGGAATCCGTTTGAGTGCCGCATAGCATCTGATGCATTACAGATGCGCGGGTAACTGTAGATACTATTCTGTTATTAATTGTTAAGCTTTATTTGCTTTGTTATACTATACTTGACAAAGTGCTAGTACTTTGAGTTGAGGCTGATTTAATAAAAATAATTGTAAAGAATACGTTTGTTTTACTGGCATTTACCCTAATGGACAAGACACTGAGCGTCGATGTAAATTTTTTTAACTGATCCTAACTCCCCATGACTAAGCTTTCACAAAGATTGCGAATAAAATATAACAACTACAATTTAATAATAATTAAGTAACTACAATTCACTTTTATGGCACGCACACAAATTATAATAATAAAATTTTGAAGTAGAACAATTACTGTAATTGCAAACTGAGCAACACAAATTGAAGTTCTGCGTTGATTGTGAAAATGAGTTTGAAAGTGATAGTAATAATGAAAGTCAAACGATACAAAATAAATTGAATAGCTCCTATTGCATCAGTACAACACATGGTATACAAATCTGTTTACTATAACTTAAAAAAAGACAAATCCCGGTCTAGAATATTATCCTACGTCACGGTGGACTTAACAATTATGCAATGGACACAAAGAACACAGAGACTCGGAATGACAACTTGTGGATTGCTTAAGGTATTGTCTGATGTGAGGATGGGTCCGGTCAAAAGCAACCAGCCCAGTAGGCGAGATGATCGCTTAAACTACTACGTTCGTATTATGATGGAACCGGATGGTGTCCGGAACGAAGATCTGAGATATAATTTATTTATTTATTACAAGGAACCTACAACGACTTGGCATTTGTAACGAGATATTGGCTGTTCCCCTTTCGGAGACAGCAAAAGTGCTTTTTAAATTAGTTCTTGATGGTATGAGGCGGCGGTCATTATTACATGACATTATATTATTGTGTGGCGACATCCACATACATCGCAACAGAAATCAGCGCCATCTACCGAAGATACAGTGAATTACGGAGTAACGTTGTATACGAAGAAACTACTAATCCTGCATCGCGCAATAGAAGTTCTCGCGCCGATTAACATACATACAACTTCCCAACATCAACAACCGTAGGGCAGTGGCCCACCAAGCATGATCACCTCGCCTGGCCGGAGGATCCTCCCTTTGTGTTGGAGGAACATGTTATACGTTCCTTCACAATTGAACAATTCCTTCATAATGGAGTGGCCTAGTCCCTAAGGAGTACAACTCCTTAAATTAAGAAAAAAAACTACTATGTCATTCGTGCTAATTTAATTTACCATAGTAAGACTATTACTATTGACAATCTTTTATATTTCACTGCCTCGTTTATGGTGGAGTGGTAGCGTATACGACTATGTATGTACGTTTGTACAAAAAACAAGTCCATATGTCATGTATATCAGATATCTAGTACTCGTAACATAGGCTCTGCTTAACTTGGGACTAGATGGCGTTGTGTTTGAAATGTCCGAAATATTTACTATTATTATATAGACAGATGTATGACAGACGGACTGGTGTCTGTCTGTCATGCATCTATATAAAAGGCAGAAAGTCGTTAAGAAAATCAACATCAGCCCTTGCTATATTTACGAATAACTATTAAGTAAATTTAATCTTAGAAGACAAAAACACGCATTTAGTCGTCGATTGAATTGATATTTGCTCGTTTACCAGAATGTTCTGTTTCAGAACACATACAATGACATTGAAATTAAAATATTCCTGACGTTTAAAAACACATTTAGAAACAGCATAATCACCAAAACAAAAATCAGCATTACCACAATAATTGTTATCATAAAATTGACTTCATAAATGGATATTATATCCAATACAATATAATACATGTAATGGGTTTAATATTTTTTAATGAGTAACGTGTATACTCGTAGTTATTGGGGCAGAAAAATCAGATATGGATGCACTGATGGCATGAAGGATGCCATATACCGATAAAATATATAATCTAAATGATTAAGGTGATTGAAGTCGAATGTTATTGAGCTATTAAAAAAGCTTATTAATTTTAGCCTATATGACTAAAGTGTTAGTCGGTTTCTCTGACAAGAAGTTCTTAGTAACAACCTGGAGTATAAAATTTTGTCGCTATTGTTTTTCGCTCCCAACGAGCATGTTAAGCCGACGGTCCCGGTTGTCATGAATAATATGGCTATTATTATACATATATAATAAAAAAAAAATTGTTAAGACAGGCAGATTGGTCTGTCGTTTAGCGATTCTGAGCATTTCTGGCTACCATGCTTGAATTTCTCCATTTGATCAAACTTATTTGTTCCGTATATGACTGCATTTTATCAATAATACGTACATATTTTTCTTCTTCTTTGTCCACCCCTCTTCCCAGTTTAGCTGGGTTCGGGTCTTCTTGTACGTCAGCGTCGCAGAACTCTGTTTTGGGTTGTCTGTGTGCTCAAATTCTCTTGCTAGATCTCTTTCTGCATATTTGACCACCAGGCGGCGGGTGGTCTTGCTCTTCCTCGTGGGCGGTTAGAGATATTTAGGGCCTTTTTGACCGAATGCTCATCATTTTGTCTGATGATGTGGCCGTACCAGCGCAATTAGCTTTCTTGTAACTTTTCAGCAATCAAATACGTATGTACGTATTCAGAAGTATATAAGTATGTTCATCACGATGCTGGATATCACGCGGTATATTCACTGCATAGTTTGGGTAATCGCGGCCGTGTGTGAAATGTATCAAATTATTACTATATATTAATCTGATTGTAGACTCTTTTCTCGATTGAAGTAATCCTCCTTCAAAGGATGTCATTGCAAATCGTGCTCACCAAAAGCACTATTTATTTTGGTAGCTTAGTTTTTGATCATTTTTATCATAACTGTTTTAATCATCAGTCTACTGCTGGACATAAGCCTCTCCTATTACACGTTACTTTGATCGAATTTCGGTTTCGAAGAGATATTTCCTAGTACGTAAATATATATAGTCACTGTTACTCCTTATCACAGGTTGCTTAGCCTATTTATACATGTATAAATAACCATATTTATTTATGTCAATAAATTATTATTATTATTATCCTTTGGTCATTTTGGCATATGCCTTTAGGCTTTTTTACAGATAGAACAAAAATAGCTCCTATAGGTAACAGACAGGGGCTTAGACGAAATGTTTGATAAACTCGAACGATCGAAGAAAAAAATTTGATTTATTTAAAAAGTTACTTTAAACATTAAAAAGTTAACATATTATGCATACGTTTAACAGAAAGTAAAAAATTCAAATTACGAAACAACAGTGAGTTTAAAAAATAAAAAGATATTGCACTTTATTTGTCTATTTTGAGATTAAAAAGTTACGTTAGACCTACATAGTTTAGGTTTCCTTTGCAAAACTGAACACAATTAAATACTAAGATAGTTAACTACCTGCGTAATAAGCCCGGCAGTGATCATTATAAGTAGGCTATAATTATAATTAGAAAGTATCCTCCGGCAGTTCTTATGTTATTGTTATTTAAGGTTTGATTTTACTACTTGTTAGGTTGTAATAGCTCTCAAGACTTGTGTGTTTTTGTTTGGAAATGCATCTAACGAAACTCATTAATACTAAATTAGTTTACATTTTTTATGGGTTTTAACTAGTTTGCTACCTGCCTTAGTGGCGTGTAGACGACTGCTGTGCTTGAGGTCTCTGGTTCGCTTCCCGGATCAGATCAATCGTTTGTATGACCTGCATATATTTGTTTCTGAGTTTGGTTGTTTTCTATGTATAATATGTATGTATTTACAAAAAGAGTATTTATGTATTTATTTCAGTTGTCTAGGAACTATAACACAAGCTCTGTTTAGTTTGGGACTAGAGGGTGTAGTGTGTTAGATGTCCAAAAAAAGAATAGTATGGTTTGGAAAGGTATAACCTCCTTGCTAAAGAGAGGTCTATCTCCAGTAGTGGGCAGTGAAAGGCCGTTGTTGAGTCTTGAGAGTTAATGTTTAGAAACATTCTAGCTGAGCCCCGCGTTGTTACCCGAGGTACAACGTGGGGCAAAGCTGGTCATACCAACTCAGAAACCTTTGTAAGCTCATACACAACACTTTGCTGAAGATCATGACATGATCAAATGTATAGTTTACGATTCCATAAAGAACATACAGATGTTAGATTATATGCTAATAAATTTAGAAAAACTTGACTTTTACACCAAGGTTTAAATGCAATGCCGATGATAAATAGAATCCATTGAAAATCGGCTATATCAGTTTTATTTCTAACACAAAACTTTATAATATACCTGCAATAGAGATAATATAATAGAAAACAGTCATTTTAAACATTGTCTGTTGATGTTTAATGTACAATGTGCTCATAAAATATTGAACGCGGGCAAACTTCCTTATCTTTGATCTGATAATGGCTTCTGTGAATAAATAGATAGGATATCTAATTCTAACCATGATTTCCAATAATAATATCTCACGTTATGTAAAAATAACAAACGGTAAAATTCTAACAATATCTTTCATTATACATATTTGTGAAATCGAGTGTAAATTACAACTAAATGAACGATTTTTTGTGCGAGAATTAAGTTTTTCATAATAAGTAATAATAATAAAGAGGCGTTCATAGTCCAGTTGCGCTCGGTCATTAGAAACAATCACCGAGGGTAAGCAATGTTGGCGCAGTCAGTACCTGGATGGGTGACCGTTGGTGGCATGATACCATGAGCGTCTCTGTAATTCGGAGATCACGTTAAGCAGTCGGCCCCGATTGTTATCATAGTATAACAGTAGTGAAGATTAGTTGGAGTTTTTTGGGCTTATTAAAAACATCCAACGGCAAGATTATGTAGACACAACGTTGTCTTGCCAGTCTTCAACCTGTGCTCGGCTAGCGTGAGGACGTATGGCCTTAACCCTCTTCTGTGAGGAGACACGAGATTAGCAGTGGGACATTATGAGATGTTGATGTGTGATGTGATAATAAGTTATATAAATGACAATACTTGTGGACTAATTGTAATAAGTCACGACGAATTAAAAATACGGAGTGTCCCAACCTCTATCCATTTCATAGATGTCGTGAAAGCCGACTAAGAAGGGACAAATCGAGGGAAAACTTGATACAAGCCCTATACCAATACACCTTCCCAACATCGTATGACATACTAAAACATATTTTATAAGCACGTGGCTAACAATGGACTACAATTAAAAGCTGTTGTTATGATAGGTGTAGGGGTACAGCAGGGGGAAACTCCAGAGCCGCCGATGCGTTCCTGGAGCTCCTCCCAACTGCCGAGGAGGGCCGCCGCGGGGTTTAGTGGGTAGACCGGTTCTCCGGGAGTCCCAAACACACACCTTTCGTCTCCCATTACCCAAAAAAGGACATGATTTAATTAATGCGTGTAAGAAAAGGTGACTTTAGGTGGCAATGGACTTCTATAACCCAAGAGTGCATCAATAACTGTTGGCTGATAGAATGTGTGGGAATCTAGTAGCTACACTCACGGTTAAAAAGAAAGAAATAATGGCTTTGATAACACGGGATTTCTTTAATGTTTTTTCTTAGTAAGCAGTCAATTTTGCTTATAATTGACCACGCAAAGATGGCTTTCAAACATGTTTTATATTTTTTTTGAAGGACTCAGACATCTGTCTTCTCCATTCCGTAAAACAAGACAGACTATCGAGGTCATACACGCTGAGTGTGTCGTGTTCAAAGTGATTTGATCGATTTCTATTGAGAAATGATATTGCAGATAGTTAGTGACTTGCAATAGTAAAAAGTTCACGCTTACCGATATTAATGCTTTTGAATGGACCGTAAATCCGTTTGATACTCTCGCAACACAGCTAATGATAGGCTAGCAGCTGGTGACTTGATTACCTATTTAGATAATGTTACAAAGGTGTTTGACATTTTACGACAATCTAATCTGTAATGTATTGTTTTGGCCATACTATACTGGCTGTTTTGTTTAAAAACTATTATAGAAATCTTATTATAAAAAGTTATAATTAAAAAAATGAAATATTTGGATTTATCTCATTGACTGTCGATATTTACATGTTATTACTTACATGTATCTGTTCACGAATTGATAGCTAAGAGCCTCGACCCACACCTTAAGAGGCTCCCGTTAGACGGCTGTATAAAGGCCAAGGGTCTAATGCAGAAGGCAGTCCTGGTTGACACGGTATGTATAGTGAGGAGGTTCCCGGCTTTGAAGTCCTAACCACAGCTTACATGGTTCCCGTACCCGAAGTCAGTGGTCTACTAATTTTGTATATTTTAAATTTCTGTTTACCTTTTTAATCTATTTAAAAATTGATATGTAATAAAAATAATAACAATGATTTTATACATTTCAACCTCGGCAATTCCAAATTAGGAGTCTTTACTATAGTACCAGACTGCTAAAAAACATACTTAAATATTTTATTAAACATACATTATGGATACCGTTATCGCAGGCAGTTGTTGAGGAAAAATTATGGGCAAGACCGATGACGACCAGGACCGACTCCTTAACGTGCTCTCCGAAGCACACGAAGGCTGTTATTAAGAATCTATTGTAAGGAAAATGCAGGAATACTTTTGGCCTCCTAATATATTTAAATCAGGTACATCGAGCCTAAAAAAATTAGGTTAACTCTCATACAGAACATTATCCATCGATTGGGTATAAAAAGCGTAATTGTTTACTACTGTAGTTACTTAGAATCGTAATATAATACTCACATGTTGCATCACGTTATATAATACATACTTCCACCTAGCATTATTGTTTTTATTTGGTGGATAGAATTGTTTATTGCTTGTTAGTCCGTAGTTGTAAGGTAGTTTTGTAAATCCACACATATTAGTTTTTGAATGATCTACATAAGTTTAAAGTTATCCGTTTCTATATTTTGTTTCTTCTAACTGACTCATGCAACTGTATCTGCGTCTTATATAAGTCATACTGTCTTTCTTGATGAATGAATGAATGAATGAATGAATAAATTCAATTTTATTTTCCAATTTCAATTCAAATTAGAATTTTCTGAGATCAGCGAATTCTATCAAACAACGCAACCAACTCTTTAGCTTAATAATACCTACTTATATCTATTTTGAAGCTGGTCTCTGTAAGGGCCTTTATGTTTTGCTGATTTGATAGACCATACTTAAATAACATTTTTTTTAACTAGCCGATCCGTGCCCTCTTCGTTGGGCATTCGTTCGTTCCGCTTTTCTTCTAATTGATTTACAAATACTGTCATTTTATACTGAATTTTTTGTTTAACCTTATTTCCTAAATAGGGTCACTTTCTGTTAGTGAAAGAATTTTTAGGATCGGATCAATATTTCCAAAGATCCTACAACCATACAAAGTTAGACACTTTAGTCGTGGTGTAATTCAGCCTTATTTTTAAATACCTTTTCACATCAAGTTATATATGATATCATGTACTCCGCTCGAGGTTGATTAAATTCTATCACACTATACTTCTTGAAGTTGATTAAATAACATCCACAGCTAAACTAGTCTTTAAGATTGTTAGTTCATCATCAACAATCCATAATGTCCCACTGCTGGGCTCGGGTCTCCTCTAATGAGAGGGTTAAAACCAGGTGGCTCCACGCTGGCCAAATGTGTGTTGGAGGTTGGCAATATTAGCAAAGATATGCCATTGGCTTCCATAAGCTTCATGTAAGTACTTACTTGCATAGTATTTTGCTCACCATAACTTACGTAAATAGTAACAATCATAAAAGTGCCCCAAGATATATATCTCAATTTTAATACCTTTAACAATTGTGTTTTAATGCTTAACGATTGTCTGTTGTGATTAAATTAATGCTTTGCAATTACAATAAGTGTTACAATCAGGAATCGTTCCAGTAATTACATCTGCGTGGCTTATTTGTGGTACATACATCATTACCATCATCAGCCTATGGTAGTCCACTACTTGACAGACCTAAACCTCTCCAATCAGCATTTGGATTACAGGCATTTAGAGATACTTAAAGATCCCAAAAATTTTAGCGAAAATAATACAAAATTTTAACAAAGAACCGGATTCAAGAACTGGACCAATGGAAATGAAAAAGAGGCATCATAATTGGTTCACCCAGTCGAAAAATTCCGAGGTTACAAACATAAAAAAAAACCTTCGAATTGAGAACCTTTTCCTTTTTTGAAAACGGTAAACCAGTTAGGTTCGCGAGATGATGACCATATGTCCAAAAGACTAATGAAGATAAAGGGCTTAAAGAGAAGCTGTAGACTGACAATGACCTGATTAAGGATAATTAACAATGACTTACTTAATAGCAAGTCTCCCCGTAACCACTAGCGGTAACCCTCGTACGAAAAGGTCAGGAAATACAAGGTATCGTAACTTTTTGAGTAATTTAATCCCGAATTAGTTCCACTACACAACAAATACTATGCGTCCAAATATAGAATTATATTAAAATAAAACCCGACTGCGTAATTTTTTTTCATTTGTTTTTTTTTTAAATTTTGATGTACCCAGTGTCATGAATGTGTGAATGTTTTAATGAATTTTCTTCATCAATTCATATAAATCATATATTCTCACAGATACATAAAAAATATTTATTGTAGTTTAAAAGCTAGTGACTATAGTATAATGAAGAGATATAAAATATAACACAACATGTAATGTAAAGTGTATGTAATACAAGATGCAGCCACTGTCAACGGAAACCAGCTAACTACGCAGATGTTGTAGTGCACAAGCGTGTACGCAAACACAGGTGCACTCTCTGTTCCCTCTCTCTCTCATAATCCAAAGGGTAGGTTAACCGTCATGATCGGGGAGAGATCAGGCGCAGGATCGATAGCTTTACGTGCTCTCCGAGGCACGGGGGTTCAGACCCCAACTTCCAAACTCCGAGCTGTTATTAAGTATTTATATAATCAGAAAAACTCAATGACACTTTTGGCTCGACCCGGGATTTGAACCCGAGACCTCTTGATTGGCAGTCGCATACTAAAACCGGAAGTACTGCCTTCTTAGGCAGTACAAGATGTAAATCATACACATAAACAATACCTAAGTACCTAAGCAAGCTCTAGAATTAAAATCACTTATACTTATTCCTTTACGATGTTTAAACCTGACCGAATTCGCCTATAAATAAATAAAATAGTGGAATAATTGCCAGTGATTTTAATTCTAGAATGTATTGAGACAAGGTCTATCAAGTGCTGCAATCGAGAGTACATCATAATCTGTAAGTGGATATTCCTTTTTATTTATTTTATTTCTATACAACATAAGATGTAATTCCTTTAATACATGATTGTGTTACATGGTATACTGGTTTAGTTATTTTTTTTCAATCACTGGGCTTGTCTATGCCGACGGCTCGTTACTTTAAGTGGTCACCTCGAATACTACCGCTGTGCATTACCTATTATTGCTCTACATGGCAATTGAATTCATAAAACTCAACACAGTGGAACATGTAACCTCTATAGTATAACACCACAAAATAGTAAAATGTCAGAAGATTCACTATTTTTTCCCTATGTGTTGGTATTGATCTAAGTTGTAACAAGTATACACATTTTTATAAGGAATCATCACCATCAGCTTATATCAATTCACTGCTGGATATAGGCCTCTCCCCTTACATGCCACTTTTACCAATTTTGGGTGGTCTATCGCATCCAGCGCTGCAAGCCATCTTGCGCAAGTCGGTGCTTCACTTGATCTGTGAGCCGAGATGCGGTCTCCATTCCAGATTTCTTCCGCAAAACCTGTGTTCAGTTCTGCGACTAATATCGCCAACAAACTGCCAGTTAACTTTCTTATTCGTTTCGCCTTAGTCCAATGAAAAAAAGGTAAAAAGCAACTGAAAATCACCTCTGTTTTTCAAATTGGTTGAAATTTGCAGAAGTTTAGCTCTTCCACAGTGAACATGTCATTGAATATGTAAATATTGTACTTAAATTTAAGATTATTACGATAGTATTGATATTAGAAATATCCTTATGTGTTCGGGATATACTTTCACTTAGTTAGTGGTTAAATAAGCAAGACTCATTCACTAGGTACCACTGCTTAACGGTTACAGCTTAATGCAGTTTCAAAGTTAGCTCCTTGAGCCACGTTGCAAGTGTTTCGTGTCAATTCTCTTTCTACAATCGCTAACGCCTGTATTCTCTTATATTATTGGAAAATATTGTGTTGTGGACACGTGATTTAGCGTTGAGATATGTCATTCGTTAGTTTTCTATTAGAGTTTATGTTTGTAGAATGCTGTAAGTGTTCGTCATGGAATTCAGGTTTCAATTGTAGTATTTAAATAGGCTCTATGTTGTTTGGTTTTTAGAAACTAGATTTTCTCTCTTAGAATTGTGAGATTTAACTAGACAATGTTATTGGTAATGCATACCTTTTTGAATATAATGCATGTAGGTATGTCTGTATATAACAACACCTTAAAAAATTACTCGTCATAAACAAAGAATGCAAAATACACTTGGATATCTATTGGATATACAATGGATGACACTTTTCTGAAGTACATAATAATTATTTTTTACAAAATATTAAGAATGAACAGTGTCAATTTAGTATGTAGGTATGTATGTAATGTTGTATGTAATGTTCAATGTATGAAATGTTATCATACCATGGAAGAGACACACTTCTCCATGAATGGGCCGGCTCGACCGGAGTCATACGGTCTCACGGAAAACCGGTGTGAAACAACGCTTGCGCTGTTCACCAAGTGATTGTGGATACCGGAGGCCCATACCCCAGCCTCGCAACATCAGAGGTGCCACGAGTGCGTTGCCAGCCTTTGGGGAATGGGGGAAGGGGAATGTGGGGATGTTTGAGGGTATGGGCCACTGGTATCCTTACTCACACAGTGAGACACAGCGCAAGCGCTGTTTCACACCGGTTTTCTGTCAGGCCGTGGTATACGTGGTAAACGTTACGGGATAACAAATCTAAACATAGGTAGGTATTTGTAAACCACATAAAAGAAACGAATACTTATTATTTTCTTAACTTCAGTGTACAATGTTGCAACACTTTCAAGATCATTCGAGAATTACGAACATGGATTATATCTTTACGCACTGTTTATGTTCAAATTAAAGGACGTAGGTATTTGTAACAATACTGCTCACCGAAATTGCTGTTATTTACCACTGTGAAAGAGTGTTTATATTATGATTGTGTTATTTATAATACACACATTATACATATAAAATTTAAAAAACTTAGCTGAGTAGCCTTACTCGGAGGTCGCATACCTCAATATTAAATACTATTTATTTTATAGAACTATCTCTCTGTATTTATTAAAAATTGGTTATTCTTGCTATATTTTTAAAGTGAAAACTTCTTTAAGTGCCTTGCGCACTTTTTTTGTGATGGTTCAAAAATGTTGAACTCGAGTCAGGACAAGTGACCTGCTCGAAAATTTGTAAGACTAAGGGAGAGTAAACCACAAATTGTCATACCGTTCGGGTGAATTCGGGACCGCCGAGTGTACCCGAGCGAGAAAGATACAGTCAGCTGCTTTGTCGCTGTGTTTAGTATATTCAATTAATACGTAATAATTGTTATTAATAACTTCTTTTCATCGCTCATTTTATTTAAAGAGCAAAGAGGTTAATTTCAAATGAGCTTAAATTACTGTTTGTTTATAGTTTTGAGTTTTCACTTCCGTTGGTAATCCTCATGACTGCTTTGTGTTTTTTTTGGTACAGGATTATGATATAGGAAAACCTCCGCCTCGTTTGTCTAGAGGCGAAGGTATGGGACGACTGATCAAGAGGTCTCGAGTTCGAATCTCGGGTCGGGCAAAGTGTTATTGAGTTTAATACTAATAAAATCTCAGAGTTTGGAAGTTGGGGTCTGAACCTTCGTGTCTCGGAGAGCACGTAAAGCTGTCGATCCTGCGCCTTATCTCTCCCCGATCGTGTCGGTTAACCGTTCCATTGTATTATGAGATAGAGGGAACAGAGAGTGCACTTGTGTTTGCACACACACTTGTACACTATTATACCTCCTGCGTTGTTGACTGGTCTACGTTGAGATTGGCTGCCTTGGCCCTAATCGGCTAGGAGAATATCAGGAAGGGAAACAAAAATCCACGGGTCACAATATCAGGTTATCACTGATGAGAACTGAGTAAAGAACAAGAACAAGAAAGAGAAGAGTACAAGAAATGTTGCAAAATCGGGGAAAATTTATTTCGTTTGAGAGAGGTACAACTTCATTGTTAGCAAACTTGTACGAATCACCAGTAAGGAAGAAAGTAAATAGGAGTAGGTTTTGGTTCCAGGGTTGTACTTTCGTGGGTGCATCTGGTTATCCGGCGTTTAGTACCCGTGACGGCGTGCGGTTTTTATTTGGTTCGATTCCGACATAGCCTCCAGCAAGAGGTATTCGGGAGGGTTGCAGTACGGGAAAAAAGGAGTAGGTAATAAAAACAAATAAGGAGCAAAGGCTACTAAGTGTAGTGGAGGTCTCGGACGAAGAGACGAGATTAATACTTGCTATATGTCCGTTCTGTAACTAGAGAGGCTACTTACTAGGACAGGGACGTCCACTTTCAAGTTTATTAAACAAATTACACGCGCAACTTTGTCAGCGTCTCTTAAAAAAATCCCCGTCTTTACAATTTCTTCATTGATGCTCAGCTCCTATAGATGTGTATGTTAAATAGTCTACAGTTTTGTTCGCTAAATGGGCTAACAAACACTAAAATAATTTTTAAATTAGAACATGTTTTCTGAGATGAGCGTCTTCAACCAAATGTAAACTTTTTAGGTTAATAATATTAGTATAATTACTTAAATATTGTGCATTTACTGTGTCAACTTCATATAAAATAATGTTGACTTTCAAAGTATTTGACCAATGTTCTAGACTTCGGACACTCACAATGTTTATTCAGTAGGTAAATGTTATTTTATGTATTGCCGAGGTTCTCATTTCTAAACTATTCGTAAGGTTGTTTAGAAACTGTGTAGTTGGCAATGTCGTAATTGTATTTACCCATGTACAAGACAATTGATAATGTGAGAGCGCTACAGGCCTTCACAGTTCCGTATAATACTGAGCTGGTATATACGTAGGTATCACAATCATTAAGCGTAAGCTGCTAATCAAATATCGGATTAAAATTTGTTATGATTGATATGTTTTTGAGTTTATGTATGTATGTATGTAAGTGTGTGTGTATATTTCTTTTTTGCACGCCCTAAAGCCTAAACGGCTTGTCGTGTTTATATGAGAGTGGTGTCAATAGATTCATCTTAGTTGTGAGAGTGACACTGGGTATATCAAAATTAAAAATAAAAAACAAATAAAAATACGAAGTCGGTTTTTTAAGTAATTCATTATTTGATAAACAGAGATACATTATTATGTGTATGTATGTGTATATATTATGTGTATATATTATACTGGAGATATATTACTCGATACATTACTCGTTCGTAATTTATTTAGTTTTCTATTCTCGCACACATTACAACCAAAATGCATCTACTTTCTGCCTTCTCAGCATCACCCTTTGGTTGACTGTTAGAGAATGCCTTAGGCATTAAGTCCGCTTATGCACAAATGTGCATGATGTATAAAATAAATAAATTATTACTTCGTATTTAGTTTAATAACATGCATGACGTCGATCCTTACTTAGAAAAGTGTTAAAAGTGTGATAATTTTTTTAATTAATGCATATAAAAAGATTAGATTAATAAATATATCCTCGATTTCTATTCACTTCAATTTAGTTGCAGAAGGAGAGATTAAGAACATTATCATGCTCATCAAATCCCAAGCGTTGGTTTGTGATAGCATTAGTCGGAAAATGATCATCTCATTACTGGTCCACCTTCCTTCTATCTAACTTCTCTCTCATGTCTGCTACATTTTCTTCTCTATGGATGAGACCATATGTGCGTCCTTGCCTATCCTTCTCAATCCGATTCTTCTCACTCTCTTTCGCCTAATCTTTATCCTTCCATTCATCTACAAAGTGTTAGAAGCCTGCCTTCATAAACAATTCTCCCAATTCATTTATAGTAACAACTCACGCATTCCTTTTCAGTCAGATATTCGACCAGGTCATAGCATGGTTTCTGCCCTTCTTAAAGTGACTGGAGATATTAAGGCGGGGATGGAGTATACTAATGTTACTACCGCAGCACTGTTTAATTTTTCCAATGCCTTATATTTTCTTCTTCTCTATCCTTAATACCCAAAAACTTCAATGTTTCTATCACCTATCCGCTTAATATTTGCAGTTATACAATCAAACAGAGTTATACAATGTATCGTCTGCGGTTTCTGTTGTAAATAGTGACCTTGCAGCTATTAAACCCTGGTCCGAATGTTCGGTGTTTCAGTCAATCCAAATAAATATCAGGCTATAATCATTGAGAGTAACTGTAATAACAGCGAGCTCAACCTTGCTTCACTTTTACCACTTACCTGCAAGGGCATGGCATATTCCATACTGTGAAGGTGTGAAAGACCTAGGATTGTACTTTGATACAACTCTCAGCTGGCGAGAACGGCGATGTGTCAGAAAGTTACAGGCTCGTTGCTTCCTTCCATCTAAAGTAAGGTAATGCTTGTTCATACCCTAATATTCCCAATAATCGACTACAGTGTTACTTTGACCTGAATGCAGATCTGCTCAATAAGCTTGACCGTTTTTTCAATAAATACATTCGATTCGTTTTCAATATACGCCAATAATGATCAGTATTTAAGCATCTCTCCCATTTAAATTGTTTTCGTATTCACCTGGGCTATACTCGTTACTGTTTTCTCCAAGTTCCTGTTCATGCTTAGCCACTGAACTACAGTATTTAACCTCAGGTCTTCAAACAACCTACTTCATCACTGTTCCGCTCACCGCTCTGACTTTGTACAATCCACTTTCCTAATGCGGCCAATGCGTATCCTACCAAGTTACCAGATTGCTAGCCACTAGGCTCGAGGCGCTAAGCAAGCCGCCTATTTAAGATACAATTAAATGGAAAACTTTTAAATTCACAGCATGCTTTTAAAAAAAATGTTAGACGGTTTTTAATTTTCAGTTTTATTTGCAGCCTTAAGTGGATCTTAATGGATCAGTTATAGATCTTAAATGGAACTCATACATGATTTGTTATTTCGGAAATATTCAATCCAATATTAAAAGAATCTATAAAACTTACTTTATAAATTGTACACCTATTGTTTTTGCAATTGGATTTTCTGAATTTACGCATTAATTAAATGAATCATTCTAAAATCAAATTTTTAGTTCAATTTTAAATATCACTGGGTTAGGTAACCCAAAAACAATCATTTTTTTTAAGTCTCAATCTTGTTAGCCGGAACGCATGCCATAGACAATAATCACATGTCAAGATGAAAACTAAATTATATGTTGTGTAACTATGTACTATGACTTAGAAATCCAAATAAAACAAAAGACTTCGTCTCATTAGAAATCCACATTAGAACAACTTTTCATTCAAAATTCAACCCTGTATTGCAAACATCTAAGTCGAATTTCTCCGGAGAATAAATCTTGACATAAAAATCAAAAGTGTAATAGAATCTAAACCTTCAGTGTATAGAATACAGAGTTAACTTTAAAATGAAAATGGTTATAGAATAAAATGTAACTAGAACGTACGTGAAAAAAAGTTTAATGATTAGAAGTAACAAATTGATACAGAAGCAAGTAAAAGTGTGTAATTTTGTTTGTAGTGTGTAATGTCCATATTTAGTTTATATAACGAAATGTAGGAAAATTATTTTAGGTATTTTACAGGTGAAATCTTTGGACATGTGTACATGTGACTAAATGGGCTAATTGCCAGAGATTTTTTGAACTTGATTTTGACTTGTGTGGTTCCAAATTAGACAAAGCCTGTACAGTGGTAGTAAGACTGCTGAAAAACTTACTTAGTTAAGTACTTAGTCTGGCCAAAAACTCTTACTATTAAAAATAAATAAAATATTACTTTTGAATTTGGAATTTGTCATTTTTATACAACAGTTAATTGTGTTTTCTTCTTTATTATTGTTATTATATATAATTAATATAATAATAGAGTGAGGTAATTTAGAGAACTCAATCGCAAAGGTATGGAGCCAAATAAAATTTTAAAAACCCTCCATACGTTTGGTATTAGTCAAATGTTTGTGTACCGGGCTATTGATAGGTACAATGAAACCTCCTCCTGTTTGTTACAGAAAAAGACCTGGCCGTCCACGTAGTGTTCGTACGAAAAAGGCGATCAAGGCAGTAAGCAGTAAGGCCGAAAGTAAACGATTTCATATTGCGTATTTTAAAAGATAATGTAGGACTTGCAGCCTATAAGAGACGCACTAGTTATTTATTAACTGATAATTTAAAATTGATTTAGAATAGGGTAATAAAATGAAAACAACTACTTAAGCGGTACGCAAAGGAAGGTCACAGAAAAGTTTTGTTTACGGATGATATTTTTTTTTATAACACAGCTATATTTTAGCAAACAAAATGACCGTATTTATGCTGATCGCTCTAAAGAATTTTCCCAATTAGTCAACAGAGTACGATGTGGGCATTATCCAACTTCTGTGATGCTTTGGTAGGGCGTTAGCTATGAAAGAGTGACTGAGCTATATTTACGAAAAAGGTATCAAAACAACGGCACAAGTGTATCAAGATACCATTCTTGAGAAGGTAGTTAAGCCCCTTAACAACACCATGTTCAATTACCAAGAATGGTTCTTTCAGCAAGACTCGACGCCGGGTCAAATTACTCGATTGACCCAATACTGGTTAGAAATGAACGTTCCTGACTTCATCAGAGCTGAAGACTCATCTAGTCCTGATCTTAACCCACTGGATTATGATCTATGGTCAGTTTTAGAGAGTAAAGATTGCTCTAAGTGTGATGTCCATGATATTTGGAGTCCCTAAAACAATCCATACTATACTATGTACTATACTATACTATATACTATACTATATATATATACTATAAATGCCTTGAGGCCAGTTATCAGCAGCGTCTAAGGACTTCATTGCATCTTGTGGAAACCAATCCGAGTAAGCTTTATGTATTTTGAATGGTTTTATATTAAAGTATTAAACTAACACACTAATACACACTAATACTTAATAGTAATAAATGTTACGTACAATAAAAAAAAAAGATTTGAACCCACGACACTTGATGCAGAAAGCGACTTTATGGCTGCTTAAACCATAAGGCCAACCGTGAAGTCAAAAAAGAAAGAAAGAAAAAGGAAAGAATTGTGGTTAAGTAAGACAAAGAACAAATAATGCTTATCACATAATGAACTTAGAACATGAGCGATAAGACCGCCTATTGTATCATTTGCATATTTGTGACTCACCCTCTGCTTTAACTTTGTAATTTTGCATGTATACAATAAAGATATATAAATAAATAATTATTATGCCTGGGTGGAATTGAACTCACCTTTACGAGCTCTGGTTTAGCAATAAGGGTCATAGACCAACATGATAATAATAAATAACTCTTTTTAAAGAGTGTTTTCTAGAAATAAAAATGTTAATTTCCCCTCTCGAATTTTCCCCTCTGGTCATACGATAGAAATAAGAGTATGTGGCCTTTTAATATGTGTATGTGGCCTATGGCCAAACAATTTTCATCTCACTTCTATCAATTCCCTATCCAAGATTTACTATTTTCTTCATCCTGACTTCCCATCCTCACCAATCCCTTCTAAAGATGAGCAGAAAATCGTAAAATGAATATATTCCCAAAAAATGTTTGATGGCAGACGGGATAAAGCAAACTAGCTATTTGAAATAAACATTAGAAAATCACCTACTTTCACTGTTGACTTTATTTGTTTCCAGATTCAAAGGGAACCTATCAAAGGATAGGTTCCCACAGAGCCTGACCCTAACATAATTATGTCAGGTTTAACAAGTAAAGTTCATATAATCACTGTAGGTATCTTTGACAAACTAGTATCTATTTTTTTGATAAGTATTAACACAAAACAAAATTAATGACAATATACTTTTTATCTAAGCCTGAGAATAGATTAATTTGACATGTTTTTACCAAATGTCCGGACTCAATTCCCACAGAACCTTCTCTAACCAGCCCTTTTGTTGACAGAGCAGCTGATATAACCTCCAAATAAAATAAAGGGTTAACAAATTAGCCAATCATTCACTAAACGACTAATCGTAGTCCTTCAATCGACTAATCGCAATAATTGGAAACGAATAACTCAATTCGAACAGGTGTAGTTTTCAAACTTTTTATTTGCTCATCCCCTTCTAAATGAGCTCGTTTCAACCCCCTTCAATCGGACTGATTAAATGTTACTGATAAGGGTTGAAAACGTTTTTGTGTAGATTTTTGGTGATAATAATTCAAAGAATATTTTATCGGCTTTCTTTTTAACTAAGTTTAGAAAAAGGTTTGATCAGGTTCTCAACTATTTACTGTGGTTACTTTTATAACTCTACCAGCCGATCCGACGAACTTCATTCTGCCTAACCGTCAATGATTATGCAGATGTTTTGGCTATTTATTGATGAATATCATGTTTTAATACTTATATTTTAACTTATTAGCCAATTCTGAATGAGGACACATTCAAAAACACAAAAATCTTAAAAATTGGTCCAGCTGTTCTGGTGTTATACGACTATGTTTTACTTTTTACTTATGTTTTAGATTATTTCCAAAGTCTTTTTATTCTAGACTTTCTAGGCACAACTATTTTAGTGGATCTTTCATTATTAACTTCTTTTTTTTTAATGAGATGGCAATCAGCCGAATAATATCAGCTATTTATTTCTGCCAATGTCAAGTATTCAAAGTCTTCAATTCAAAAATTTTCTAGTCTTCTAGACGTAAAAAATCTAAAAAAGTCTGGATAGTTGAGATGAAAAGGGGCCCACTGTTCCAGGTCTTAAGCAAGGTATACTCTTGCAAATTGTAAGAAAATATTTGCTTAAAGTTAAACGTTCATAATAGTTATTAGTAGTTGTCATTGGTCGATTTGTCAGCGCCATCTACCGGCAAGAAAGAGAACCAATGTAACTTATGTTGATAATAACTACTTATAGCACCTGTTGGGTCACATTTGAGCCTTAGTAATGTCTAGACACGGCATTTAAATATTAGATCTCATAGACACCGATAACTCAGTCACGCGTGGGTTGCTACTCCCCAGAATGAAAAATATGCTGGTTTTGGAATCCAGTGATCTCATTTACTCGGTAAAAATGAACGAAACAATGCTTAGTACAGGTTTTCTATGAGGTAGAAGAAAAAAGGGGATAAATGATAGACTAAGATCTGGATCATATTCGCCAAATCTTATCTTGAAACATTTTATCTCGCTAATTACGTAACCGGCACTTCACTAACCACCAGAGGTGTGTATGAGTCAATGAGCGTACCGGTCACAAGGTTTTCCCACGAACGGCGCATAATCCTGAGGTCATTTAGCAACTGCTGTGTAGCTCCGAAGTAACAGGGTAACCCGGTAAACCTACTGCTCAGCCTGAAAACTTAAAGATCTAAAGAAACGTGCAGTTATGATTTTTTAAATTTATTTGTTATTTTCGTTTCACAGTTTGAATAAAGAGCATTACGAGTAGATACATTTATTCTAAAGACATACATTCAGTGCTTCTTGTATCATAGTATGCTAATGATCTTTTTTTTACTCAGGTATATCAGTAACTCAATCTACCTAGTTCTTTTGTGACTTTTTTAAATGACCCTTATGTCATGCTCATTAAAGGTGTTAAATTTGATTGAGAAGATACTTTACCTTACTATTTATGCTAATATTTTACTTAATTTCCTATTCTATCTAATTCTTTACTCTATAACCTAATTAATGTTTCATGTGACCACATTTTGTGTACATTCGACAGTTTAGACGGAATTGTATTGTGATATTTATCTACAAAACCCAAAGAATGTTTAGCTCGTATAATTTCATTACTACTACTAGGGACAGACCCTATTACTGTTCTACCCATAAACAAGGAATAAAAATTTTCAATTATGCTCTAAATCAACTATAAATTAATTTCGATTGTTCCCTGGCGTGTTTATATAAAATTTAGAGGTTTGTTTATTTGTTAGGAGCTATCAAAGTAGTCGATTTAAATTGAATGTCTGATTGAAATGTAATTGCAATTACTTGTGTTAAATTGCTAAGAAAAATATTGTAGGCGCTGTAATTATTTTCGTAGTTAGGAATTTTGGACATTCCTCTTAAATAGTAGTGAACTTCACACACTCAAACACGGTTTGTGTTTGTGTGTGTGAAGTTCTTTTATTTTTAATAGCCTAAGGTGGATAAAGGCCTGTACTTAGAAAGGAGGTTCCGGCTAACTGTACCATGCTGGCTAGATGGATTGAAAACTCGAAACAAGCCCGATTTTTTTCAATTTTTGCAGTGATGTTGTTTTCCGTAGTTTACCTTTCTTACTCGTCTCTTACTACACCTATATGATGAATAAAGGTGATGACACATTGTATTCCTAATCCAGCACCGAACGCAGAATTATTGTGATGTAACTCAGGTAATACACTTTTATTTACACGTTGAATTGTATGTTACACGTTCACGCTACGTAACACTTAAACTTCTCGAAGTTCGTTTTGTTAATTTAAAATAGCAGTATAAATAGTGGAGAACTGATATAAAACTAGTAAGTCTACTCGTTGGGTAAATAGGTTTTTCAGTGGACCGCGTCTCGGAAAACGTCCTACACTACGTTTGCCAAGCGAGGTGAAGTGATGATTTGCGCAAGATGGTGGGCGGGACGTGGATGCCAGAAGCTGAAAATCGAATAATGTGGCGTGCGATTGAAGAGATCATACCAGTGGTGGATTGCAGTAGGCTGATGATAATGATGATGAGTGACTTTACTCTGCTTAAAATGTAAAAAAATTGAAAACAGGCAAAATTAGCTGTTTTGTAGGTAAAATGTAAAACAAATAGAGTACTCACAAAGGCATTCAAATAACCGCTTTTAAATATTCATAAATTATAAATTATCACCTGTGTACACTTTCTCGCAGCGCGCCTGTCATACACATTGCTCCTACATATTTTTGAAGAATTTGCTATTAAAATCCCGATCAACACACTGCATGTCTTATCAACATTCTAGCATTATCGGCGAAGTATCTACAATTATAGTTATTTTTATGTTCGTAGGTTCCTGTTAAGAAAACTAACCAAACAATCTTACTTAACTAAATTAGTTTCAAAAAACAAGAAAGTTTATGTTAACCAGTGACCATTACCATTTAAAAGCGTCACATTCAAACGCGGTGTTTTTTTATAAATAATTTTATTACTAACATTATCAGACACTCTGATGCCGTGTTGGGCACAAGAATTTCTAGCTTGTCACCGCGTCAAAGTTACCGAACTTTTATTAAAAAAAATAATGTCACCCTTTCCCGCCAATTAGCGATCAATAAATATTCCAACGTCCTACATTTTACTTCATTCACGCTTCAAGACTCCAATATTAACGTATATTGATAAAATCTGTTCGGATAACTATCTACTTATATATTTTAGGAATTTCTCGGTCCCATAACTTTGTGATGATTGTTTTTTTCGGCTACTGTTTCGATTTTATCGTATGATTTCGTAAGCAGGAATGTCCGATTCAAATGTGACCCGCTTTCGATTTTATGAAAGTCTCTTTTATGATGACTATTAGAATTATTTTGATTCAATACAGACTTTTCCTAGCAACTGCTTCTGCGATCGTGTTTAAAGACCCAAACGCCTATCGCGATTCAGAAATCGATACCTTCGTGGGGGTGTTCTGTTTAGTGCGTTAACATAACAAGACTGCTTGAATGGCGTACTGGTTTAAACATTCACCTCACCGCTTTCTACTGCGGCGAGTGTTGTGGGTTCGAAAACATTGTGTCATCCACAAAATTGTTGTTTTGAGTCTGTGTGTAAGTGTTTTTTTTACAGATTAAAGTAAATAGAATTTAAAAAATCGTTGATGTTTTTTACTAAGTATTCTAAACACCTAGGAACATTATCTGTAAAGAATTTAATTTTGTTTATCATCAACATTGCATTGACATATTCCCTAAAGTTGCCCTCTAAAAACAGAATTTTTTTTTACTCGGTCAAGCCACAAGTTTTTTTTAAATTAAATGGACCGTAAACCATGTCCACCTTTGTCGATTGGCGGCTTCTTTTATTACAATATGTGTTGATTTGGGTCAGATAAAAATTGGCGACAGTTTTGTTAGGAATGTTTTGTTATTTTAAAAATAGCAGATGCCGTCGCTTTGTTTAAAAAAAAGAAATTTACAATCTTTTCGTAACTAGCTGCCTTGAACATAAACTTTGAAAGTTGATTTTTAATTTTTTAATTTACCTTGGTATGTAAGTTAGTTGTTGCTTGCTTTCTAATTGCAAAATTACAATAAAACTTTGCGTGTACGAGTATGTTGTTTGATAGTATGTATTATGTTTCCTATCTTATGGTCTTCAATCTCATTATCATCAAAAACCTTTTGTAAGTCACTACTGGGCCAGCCCACATAGGTCTCTCCTTTGAAAAGAAATACTGGCCTACTATACCACTCTAGAGAGTCTTAACTCTAGACAGTTTATTTGGTATAGGGTAAATTTTAAGTTTTTCTTCTTTTTGCCTGCATAGTTTTCTTTCTTGGTCGGTTCTTAAGGCGAAGGCTCACGGGATGGATAGGGGTAATAACATTGTGTATTCTTAATCCTTGACCGCGAGTGGCACATCGTGTAGTTAGTCGGTTCGATTCCGACACACCGCCCCGCAAACCCCGGTGGCGTGGAGGCCCGTGGGGATTTCCAAACGTAAAAAAGTGGCTTGAGCGGTCGCCGCGCCATACGCTTTTTACTGTGCTGAGTGTTGTAGATTCAAATCCCACATGTTACAACACTTTGTACGATCCACAAATTATTGTTCCGAGTCTGGATGTTCTTTGTGTCCGTTTCATGTATGTTTCTAAAGTCCCCCCCGACATAGGATGTGAACCTATACCTCAAGCGTGTATTGTCTTTAAAAAAAAGTGCGTGCGTACAAAGTACACATGAAGTGAAACTTCTTAGCTCTCTCCCACCTCTCGCTCCATGGCACTGTGCGTGATACGACAATCGCTCTATCTCACTTTTTCTCTCGATCTTTCTCACTTGCTTGCTCCCTACTCTCACTCCATCGCTAGTTACTTCATGCTACGTTCGCCCTGTCTTACTCTCTCTCAATCGGTCTCGATCGCTCTCTCTCTCTCTTTTTCGACACTTCCGTTGCATACTTGCGTGACGTTACATTTGTAAAAAATTTACCCTCATGCGCCTAAAGAAGTTTCACTTCAAAAGAAAAAATCGTCATCACACGGACCTATCTTATGAAGGATAATGGTAATGATACTGGGCAATTCCTCCGGCCCACAATCATGGGCCTCCGGTATCCTCACTCACTCGGCTTCACACACTCCGAAGCGTGGCTCTCTCACGCCTTTATTATCTATATTTCTAGAATTATGTTTGCTTGTTTGGTTAACATCCTTTAATATGCATGATGCTAAAATATTTTTCAAGGCGTTCCGTCGCATTCTTGTTTTAAAGTTAGTCCAACTTCTTGTTATCAGTTAGTTTAAGGGTTAATGGTTCTTACAGTGTATTTCATGTGTCCTGTACTCATTGTCTGATATCTAACCTGCAATGGACCGTTATCAACTTATATATATACCTATATATTTTATGGTAGAGGAGGCAAACGAGCAGACGTATCGCCTGATGGTAAGCGATTGTTAACTGCCTTTAAACATCGATCGTTGTCCACTATAAAGGATACTGGGTGGATTTTATCATCAGTAACCCATAATATCCCACTGCTGGGCTCCAGTCTCCAGCAGCAGAGGGTTAAGGTCATGCGTCTCCACGCTGGTCGAGTGCAGGTTGGGAACTAGCAAAACAACATTGTGGCTACGTAATCTTGCTGTTGGATGTTTTTAAGCCGTCCAAACACTCCAACTACAACTCCAAAGACTTCACGACTGTTACCCTATGATAACAACCGGGACTGATCGCTTAACGTGACCTCCGAATCACGGAGGCGCTCATGGTACATTGTCACCAGCGGTCACCCATCTAGGTATTGACTTACTTACCCTCTGTGATCGCTTCTAAACACTGAGTGTAACTGGTCTATGAGCGCCTCATGTTTTATATATCAACGATAAATAGTAGACTATTATTTTATTGACATCTTTAGACATACGGCTGTTGGTCTCCGTGTCTCCGAGTACTAGGCCTTCTTAAAGAAAGAGAGAACTAATGTTTCAAGCAGAGATGGAGTATGTGACGGTTGTGCTGAGGTCTCGGGTTTGATCCTCAGATCAGACCAAATGTTTGTCGTCTCCGCGTGTGTACACATGCGTGTCGTAAGTGGCGACTTAGGATCGAACTACGCAGAAAAAATGCAAAGCGAAGCAAAAGCCGAAAGAAACTCTATACCGACAGCGTCGTGGTCTAGCCAGCGTCGTATGCCTAAACCTCCTTACTGAAGAGTAACTACGATGAATGTATAAGTCAGCGCCTAATCAACGCTAAAATGATTTGAAAATATTTGTTTCGGAGTTAGAGTGTTTTCGATATATATTATCAATTTAGTTACAAATCAAATGTGTATAATTATTCCATCAGACAATCTAAAATAGCTTTCATAGTACAACTTCTGCTTATTGTGACTTTTTCGGGTATCTGATGAACATATGAGTAATTCGAAAAAAATGTTGATCAAATATTAATTAGAATAAAATATAAAATGCGATGCTTTTCTAATCAAAGAAGTACTTGAATTTCCCCGCAAAATGAATTTAAATGAGACAGTGTAACATTATGTTAGTATATACGCACCTTGATACCTGTCTTTTCATTATCTATATCCAATTTTTGGAACTGCTTTCAAGAGTACCCGACGGACCACAATAGGTCTACCTCGTATTAGGTATGTAGGACTAAAATATGAGCGTTTAATATAGTCCTGCCTACCTCTTTGACGATGTAAACGTGAGTGTACGACACGGTACTATACCATCTTAGTTTTCCATATCATCTGTCTTAGAACTACTAAATTATTAAACCAAAATAAAAAAGCATTCTCTAATGTTAACAATGTCTTTGAAGGCCTTATTATCATTTCAAATTGTACGCAAAAAAGGATACAAAATATCCATAAATCATAGTTAAGTAGCCGACAGGGCTGTCAAAATTACCATAACAAAACATCGATGATGGCTTCCATCGTACTCTTAGAGGCTCCGAGCACGACCCGCTGTGCGAACTTACCCCAAACTACCCCGTCGAACACGGGGGTCGTTGTAACTCACTTTTTGTACGAACTAGACATTTTATGGCGATAGATGAAAGAAATACCCTCATCCTGATCACTACTGATAGCTATCAACAGTTTTTTTATCTGTGTTCGGTGCTTATTGGCGGTAATTTAATAGACTTATAATTCCCAGTAATTCAATATTTTTAGACGATAATTGGCAATAGGAAATCTGGGTGGCAAAACTTCGAAATTTCACGTTTCTAATTCTTTCAATTGTAATGTAAATTATTTCATTGTCAATTGTCTCCTAGTACAGTCAACTTTTAGGATTATTTATCCTAAAAATAAAACTATTTAACTATAAATGTAAAGAATTCTCACATGATTATATTATTTGTCGTAGACAAATAAAGCAATAGAAAATGAATCTATATCATAAAAGTAACTATATATATTAGGCGCTCATAGCCCAGTTGCACTCGGTGATTAGAAACAATCACCGAGGGTAAGCAACGATGGCGCGGTCAGTACTTGGATGGGTGACCGCTGGTGGCATGTTACCATGAGCGCCTCCGTGATTCAGAGGTTACGTTAAGCAGTCGGTCCCGGTTGTTATCATACGATAACAGTCGTGAAGCTTAGTTGGAGGCCTTCGGGCGGCTTAAAAACATCCAACGGCAAGATTTACGTAGCCACAACGTATTCTTGCCAGTCCCCAACCCGCACTTGGCCAGCGTGGGGATGTATGGCCTTAACCCTCTCCTGAGAGGAGACCCGAGCCCAGCAGTGGGACATTATGGGTTGTTGTTTGTTTGTTTGTTTACAGTCAACTAAGGGACGGGACATCTCTCTATTAAGCCTTGTCCTAGGCCTTTATTAAGTAACCCGGATCCCTCCCGTCTCAGGCGCAGAGTGGCACACCGTAGTGGTTTAGTGGGCAGTCTGGCTGGTGTCAGTCAGGAGTCCCACACAAAGCGAACCCCCTGTACCCGCAGGGGGGGGGGGGGAGCGAAGTGCGTAAAGGCATTCCACCACGTCAAAAAAAAAAGGCCTTTATTAAGTAAGGACGTTTTGGCCTAATATGTTTTAGGTACCACGCTAGCAAGACGGATGGGCTTCTCCGTAATAATTTATTTGAGAAATGAACAGAGGTTGACTGGTAAAAATGTCATGTGGCATTAAATTGTAAAAGTCATAAAATCTTATACATAATGTAATGCAGGAAGTGTTAACAAAAAAAAATATTTGTAAATATAATTTATGGCACCTGTATGTAAATAATAAGTTTAAAATAAGCAATCACTTTTGTAGGAACATTCCCGCGTACCCAGTAAAAAAGTTGAGACTAATATATCGTTATTACATGCTTATTAAAACCATCTAATGATCGTCAAAAGACCAAAAGATAAATAAATTATTGAAGGCAGCCGTCCACAAAAACTAAGTGAGTCGTCTTCTCGGTAGGGGGCGCTACTGCTTGATAAGACGATGAAATAATTTAGCTGCACGGTCTGCGCCTGCTGACTTTTATTAGACCTTTTGTTTTTGTTAGATTTATGACACTTTGGCCTTATGTGCAAACGGGAAAAACGGAATTAATTAAAATTTTAAGTAGAATCACAAAAAGAGACTTTTTGTGTTATGATAGTCTAAGAATGTTATAAATCCTGACAATTTTATTTGCAATGCTTTCTCCTTGTGTTATGTTAAGTGCAATTAGTGATGCTACTTGTATATTGCTTTATAATTTTTTTGATTAGCTACAAAGTGCCTGTGGTGCATGAAAGTTTAAATACGTACCCTTTTATCTTCAGAAACGTTATGTGAACTTTAATTGTCATTTGTGTATGTATTTAATAGTCTAAGTGAAAGAAGATATATTTTAACGCCAATACATGCATACCAATATGTATTTTAAATTCGAAAGTAACTCTACCTATCTGGTAATTTTTCACAGCTAAACCGCTGCAACGATTTCAATACTATAGAATGTGATACTTTGTATTATAGAATGTTGTGTAGTTTTATTATTATAGTCGGTCAGCTGACGGTAACTCGACTGCTTCTTTAGTCTAGTGATTAGGGTAAGCGACTGCAGATCAAGAGATCTTGGAATCGATTCCTGGGTCGGTCTGCTGTTGGATTTTTTTTACAACAAATTCTTAATGGCAGCCCGCAGTATGGAAGACGGCGGTGTTTCTTGCCCGTGCCTCGGACAGAACGTTAAGCTGTCGGCACCGGTTGTCATGAACATCTATGGCAATCGTTATTGGGAAGTATAGTGCCCTTAAACATACTGCCAACCAATTCAACCTACGAATTCGGTTCACTATCAGGGTTGCCGAGGTCAGATGCCAGTCGCCCTGTATAAAAACTAATATATAGGTAAAACCGGTTGAACTAGTGGCCGACCCCAAATAATCTTGGGAATAATAAAGGCTAGGAAGATGATGGTCAGCTGATGGTAAGTACCTTAAGCTCAGTAGAGCCACGCTGATTTCAGCTCGAAGGTATCGGCTCGATCAGGGCAGTAATACCTTTTCATAGAAAACCAACCTAAAATGACAGCATTGAGTGCAAAACTGTAAACCCAAATATGCAAAGGCTTCGCAATAGGTCACTATAATGTAGGTCAAAATGATGCATTGTTGCAATGTCTACATTCACTATGAGTTTGATGTCAACTACTCTTGGATTCTTCTCATGCTTTCCATCAGGCAGAGTAGAGTTACTTTGGCTACTAACCACCTGCAATTCTAGTCACAGCACAAGTGTATATTCGTCATAACAGAACCTCCAGTTAGATTAGCTTTGTTTCAATGACTTTCGCTAACTTCACATTCAGTTAAATAAAAAACTAAATATGTCTTTTAACTATCAGTCGTAGTTCGATCGAATTGGCCGGATAATGGTTTTATAACAAATTAACTTTTATCCGTGGCTCTGTCTGCGTGTATATCTATTATCGCGACAAAAAGTAACCTGTGTCCTTCTTCAAGGTCCAATCTATCTTTAAGCCGAAATTAATCCAAATCGGACAGACAGAATTAGAACAAAATTATTTTCGAAATTATAATATTCGTATTTATAGGACCAGTAAAAGGGTCAATCCCAATGAAGTCAAGGGATGAAAAGAGGTGTGCAGCCGAAAGATATTGTTAATCTCGGATAAGAAAAGGGACTGCGGTAACTTGAAGTTTAGAGGAGCAGTTATTTTTTATTTGAGTTTATCTAGGCACTTACACAAATAAAATAAAACAATCCTCGCTTAAGTTACTTTGTACTCCCCGATTCATGCAGAAATTCTGTATTTATTATGAGTTGTCATAATATATGACGAACGCTCATAGCCCAGTTGCACTCGGTGATTAGAAACAATCACCGAGGGTAAGCAACGATGGCGCGGTCAGTACCTGGATGGGTGACCGCTAGTGGCATGTTACCATGAGCGTCTCCGTGATTCGGAGGTCACGTTAAGCAGTCGGTCCCGGTTGTTATCATACGATAACAATCGTGAAGCTTAGTTGGAGGCCTTCGGGCGGCTTAAAAACATCCAACGGCAAGATTTACGTAGCCACAACGTATTCTTGCCAGTCCCCAACCCGCACTTGGCCAGCGTGGGGATGTATGGCCTTAACCCTCTCCTGAGAGGAGACTCGAGCCCAGCAGTGGGACATTATGGGTTGTTGTTTTGTTTATAATATATGTGATTGGTAGAGACTTAAAGACTTAAAAAAAATAACCGACTTAATAAAGTCGACTTCAAGGCGACTATGTCTTTGTGTCGTGTGTACTTTTAATTTTTAATATTTTAGCACTCTTTTATAGCCTCACCAGCTTATATGTAAAACTGAACGTATACCTCTTGAAACGTACAAAAAGTAGTTCCTCAATCAGTTCAGTAATACAGGAGTTTTCCGATAAAAAACATTCAAATTATACATCTAATTTGAGAAACTCCTTTTAATATAATCAATGAAAAAAACTTAAGTTTTTGATTTTACTTTTTCTTGTAGTGAAACTGTTTACCTATACTTATTAACGGTTGATCCATATGCTTCAAAACATCCCTATCGATACAATAACCCCAAATATTTATTATAAGGGTGTTCGAAAGACCACATTGTTACTCAATTAAGTGATTATTTATGTGCGACAAGTCATTCTGACACACGTTGTGTACACTTAACGCTTGCGATCCAACAACCGGTCTTTTTGACCCCTTGATTTCTAAATCGGATTTGAATTTAAGTCATTTTGTGAGGGATAGAAATATCTTGTTATGCTGGCTGTGTGATTAATCGTTGTACAGATGTGTTGACATGGAGTGTGGTGTATCCTATTGTGGTAAATGAATATATCTGTTTACGAGTTTTGCAAATGTGCGTATAATGATCTGGTAAAATGGCTTTATTATTTTTGTTCAAAGTAAGTACAAAACAATGTACGTACTGTCAGAAATTTAACATGACTTTTTTCACGTTTTCGCATCTTAACTGCAACATTATCATAATTAAACACACTTTGTCAGTTCGTATTTTTTGGTAATAAAAATATCTTAAACATAATACTACTTATCATAAAAAATTGTAAAATTAACCCCCAAGTTAGTTAAGATACTTTTATAATTATTATATTTTATCTTATTGTTACTTTTTCTTTTTTTTTATTAATGGTTTTTTGATGTCGACCGAGCATTTGTGTAACCAAAATGGTAATCGTTACAGGCACCCACAGGACAGGTTTGCCTAGTGTGGGGCCACTGGATACAACAATTACTGTATGTTTCATTTTGCAATAAATTATTTTTATTAATATTTTTTTGTATTATCGAGAAAAAATACTCATTCTAAGGGGTACCTGAACTGATTGAAAACTATATACGTAAATTGCTTTTCTAGCAAACTCGATAGTCTTTAGTAAATGCCTGTATTTCAAATGAATGTAGAAAGAGTAACTCTCTTTCCGAAATTGCAGAAAGAGAGATACTGCTTTTACATTTTTGGAGTATATTTTTTAGTAAGAAGATTCAACTTTAGGGTTCCATACAAAAATGTAAAAACGGAATCCTATTTTTCTGTCCATCTGTCTGTCACCAAGTTGTATCTCATGATCATTGTGCTAGACAGAAATTTCATAGATGATGCATTTCTGTTGCTATAACAAGTACTTAATATTATAATAAAAGTACTTAATAAAAAAATGCTCAATATTAATATCGATAACAGACGGACGCTTGAAATATTTACTAAATATTTAGCTGTATATTTATTTTAAAAACAAGTATTTAAATAAAATAAATATTTAAGGGGGATTTTTAAGATATTTGTACATTACAAGAAAAATAAATAAAAACAAGAGTAAAAGTTAGCTTAATTGTAGTTAAATAAACCTTTTAACCCTAAAATCCAACAATACATCTGCTTCTAAATTTTTCCACTCAACTGCTTCGTGATTGACAACGCCTATCATGGTACGACACACATAAACCAGTTCACGAAGGTAGAAATCCGCCACGCGACTAAATTAACTTTATGTAATCCCTATCATCGACGACGCTATCTCCATGAGCATTCGCTAAAGTTTTTTCCAATAGTTAATTCGGATTAGATAATGTCCCAAGGGTGGTCTTTTCGACCCATCACTGGCATGGAGGGTGACACCCTACTGCGGCGGTGACAGGTTGAAGGGTGCTCGAATTATTTATCGAATTTAGATTTAATGTTAGTGGTGTAATAATATTTGGATTAGGTCGTTATGTTGGGAATTGTGGTCAATGTTGTATAATTTGAAACAAGGAACGTAGATGAAGATGAGTTACGGGCAATGTAACTTGTAAACAGCTTCGTAGGCGGTCTTAGAGTTAACAGTTGTCAAATTATGTAAATTCAATTTTTTTGACAAAGGTGGCAAAGTGTTTATGATTGGCTGACAACTGACTGGTTGGTATATTTTAAAAAATAGGAAATCTAGTACTATTAATACCACAGAAAACCACGGGTTAAGTAACGTTTTCCTTAATATTCATCAAGTGAGTAATATATATACGCAGACCTATCTGTCCCTACCCGTGATTCTGGATAGGTGACCACTCGAAGGGCGGTAACGTGTTTTTGATTATTGGTTGTGATATCACATATCATTTGTCACTTATTCCTTGGTGTGTCTTTCGCTAATTTACCTACTAATAAATATAAAAAAATAACGAAAAATAATATTAAATATAAATGAGAAATCTGAAACACATTTAAACTACGATGATTGGTATACTTTGGAATTTATTTCTCAACCACAATATTTTAGATCTCATAGCCCATAATGAAATACGTCATATTCCTTCGAAATACCAATAACATTAGCGTTGCAATAGTAATTTAAAGGAAGCATTAGTCCATATAAAACTACTCTTTAAGTGTATCATACATACGCCCAGCAACAATGTACATTCTCATAAAGAAGTATAGAAAGGTTTTTTATTTCATTGGCAGTCGCAAATGAACTTTAATTTTATTGAGTATGATTGCCAAAATGTTTATTGAATAATTGTTAGTGACGGCTTAATATTTTAGGCAGAGAGCGTGCGTCCATTTTAGCAAGAAGTTTTTGAGAGAGAATATAGTTTCATTCATTTTATCTCTTCTGTTTCTTCTTTTTTTCTTTATTATGTATCTTCGGGCGTGCTTGTTCATAATAGCCTAAGTAATAATTTAGGTGTAAACACTTACATGTATATACATTTCCAATGTAAGAAAGGGTTACTAAAATATTTCAAGTAATTTAATCTCAAGTAATATTGGTAAACTTGCCCTGGGAGGGGTCCGGATCTGGGAAGGAGATGTTAATCACAGCAGTTCCAGGAATCTTCCCGTTTCAGGCGCAGAGTGGCATACCATGTGGTTTTAGTCGGTCCGACTCCGACACGCCGCTCCGCCGCAAATCCCGATGGGGTGACGGACCGTTGGGGTTTCCACACGTAAAAAAAAGTAAGACCTTGCGACAATAATGTGATATTCATATCTAGTAACCCTGTCCAATTGCATAAGCACTATAAATCCGTAAAGCCATATTCATTATCGCCACATTCATATTCATTGCAGTTGACATAAAACGTCTTCAAATACATAATTATTTTGTTGTTTAAAGGATTTCTGGTAACTTATTGAGAGGATTACCAAAATAATGTTATTTTTTCCATATTTGATTATTTCTATTTAAAGAGGTCAATGATATATAAAAACGATATGATTGTAACACAAGATTAAACAAAAGCATCGCGCCGTCGCGCGGTATTGCCGATTACGTCCCGATTTACATCAATATTCATATCTGAATCTCATATCTTTTTAATCATCTTTACAAGTATTTTTTGATCTTGTTCCTATCCAACATTTTTGTTTTCATTGATAATTGAGTTTCATTCCAAACAGACTCAATTTTTAAACACAATATTTTCAAATGAAATGTTTCAAATAGTTAATAGTCGATTTATTTGGAAATTCGGATAATGAAATGAGTTGCTCGATTTCGAATATTCAAATTAGTCGATGTTCGGTTTGGCTCCTGAGCTAACGGCGTCCATTTTTGTCTCTGCAATGCACATGCATTCACCGCTCTGTCATTAGTCTCAACACGTATTGCCATTTGGGATATAACAATGTTATTAAACAAAAATGTATAAGATCATTGTGTGTAAGCAATGTTTTGTACACATTAATATTTTGGATGATGCCGTTATTACAGAGGTTTTTTAGCAGAGATTTATGTAATAAGACACAGAATAACTAATATTACATATACAGTATTTTATATGTATAAAGTATATAAACATGTACAGCCTAAGCAACTTTTAGAACTGCAATGTAATAAGTCTATTACAAACGTTGACTGGTAAAGAAATTGAAATCTGTCTTTCAAGACTATTTTTCATGAATGGTGGGTACATATTTACTAAATAAGTGCCTATTACTGCAATTTATTAAGATTGACAGTTCATCAGAACTGAAATGTGTGTATTTCGGGTATTCTCGATTAAATTCGAACCTGGCGAACACTTTACCATGTCATTGCTGAAGCGTCCTTATTATTAGGTATCCCAGTACCATACCGTACCGTACAGGTACCAACCTACTCACGTATGTTCGAAATATATAAGTGAGTATAAAATATTTATCTTTTGTGATTGATTTGCATGTAAAATTTCTATTTTCTGGTTTTTCTTTCGTCTGTTTTGAGCCCAAAAAGCACTTACCAACATCTTACGTGAAATGTGATGTATCTCGCAATTTGTCTGTTGGACTGGTAGGTTTCAAGTTTTTATTACTTTCACTGAGTTGGATCCATCCTAGTCTTTCATGTGTCTATAGGGCGAACTAACTACATATCGAACAACTAAATAAAGAAGAAACATTCAATATTCTTGAATAGAAAATTAAATTTTCAATTGTTTTAGGCCTTTTGGAATGATGTAGATTTCAAATAAACAGACGATTTATTTGAAGTTAAGTGATTACAGCTGCCCGTGAACTCCTCGCAACTCAATATTGAAGGGCGTTTGCCGGCCTACGTATGGCTTCCAGCAGAAATAATGACTTTGTAACACTACTGTTAGCTAGGCAAGTAAGTACTAATCTATCCATACTATTTAGGTTTAGGTACCTACTTGTTAGCATTTTCTCCACTTGGGAAAGGGGTAAAAATATTGTTAGATGTCTGCATTCGCAATGAGTATGGTAACCAATACTCTTACATTCTCCTCATGCATCAGGCAAAGTAGAGTGATTTTGGCAGGCCCAAACATAAAAAAAATATAAAAAAGTATGACGATAAACCTATGGTGTTAGGATGAAACCTGTAACTCTCAACGTACTACAAAAGTACATTAAGATTGCTATCGAGATAGTCAAAACCAAAAAATATACCGAAACACAAGGCTGTTACAAGTACGGAAAGGGTGCGTATACCTACAATCCATGGTAATATTATAAATTCAGTAACCGTCTGTCTGTTGATGGCTACCACTATAGCGATTTGAATGAAATTTGACATGAAGATAATTTAATTCTTGAGGAATAACATAGGCTTCTCTTTACCGCGATAACCGATATACACTTTGTCGGAACTACGGCGAAAGCCAATATCGAATAAATATAAAGAATATCGAATAAAAACACATACATTTTATAGTTTCAAAAACTGTTATTACTATACCAATAGTTACTAATTACACTTTATTTTGGTAACACAGAACCCAATTTTGCATCAGTTCTCAAGCTCAATCTTCTGCGTGAAACTTGCGCGTGGAAACCTCATAATTACCACCTGCATAAATAAATTCCCTCTATTTACAGCGGTACTCAGTTAAGAACAAGGTAGGTAACTACATATAATCAGGGTAAAGTATCCACGGCGGTAAACGGTCCGATAACAGGGTACACAGACCTGCGGGGTGTCGATTAATAAGGCTAAGTAAGGAGACAATGAATTAGTATGAGATTTTTTGAGAGGTGATTGTAGTGTGGCGTTGGCTTTTTTAGTGCTGGTAATTTATTTTCTTTTTTATGTATGGGCTGCATAAGCAGAATCCAAGAGTGGTGGTCACTATAATTATTGTCACAGCAGACAATGTAGTATGGTGCCTTACACCACGTCAGCTTAGTTATACTTCCGCTTCATTGGGCCTCCGGTCTCACACTCACCAACGCAATATGACAGCACGAAGTCTATCATTTTAGGTTGATCTTCCGTGCGAGGGTAGTACGGCCCGGGCGGTTTAGTTGTTAAATTCAATTATGGTGGATTGTACTGTAGAAGAGTTAACAAAATTGTTAGAGAAATCAGAATAGTGATAGTCTTAAAGTAACAGATAATTTTGTGCTTAATTCTTACTTTTATGCGTCATAGCAACAAATTAAATGAATTTTAACTTAATCCAATTCATTTTATATATTACTTGTATCATGGAATTTACATAGAAAAAAAAACTTTTCTACATTTCTTATTGAATGCAGTATTGGCCTCCATCACCAATGAAAACTGCCTACCCTGTATATTTCGTGTAAAACTTTTGGCTAAAGAAGTCCTGCTCTGCAATATACACATGTGGGTAGTAAAATCGTCGCTAGAGGCTCTCACACGTGGAACTAATTCGTAATGAGCACAAAACAACGAGACAACACCAAAATGCTACCCTTTTTATTTAGGTAACCTGAGTTTGGTGCCACTTACTCGTACGCGGAACAATGATAATTTTTTGTTGAACCACTAGTTATCTTTTTGAAATATTTATAGTTAAAATTAACCAATTATATTCGAAGTCCATTTTTGGTGAAATTGTCTACATTAAAATTCGTTTTAAATCGAAATTATTCATTATATTTTTTCAATGTTGTTCTATAACAATTCTACCAGGGAATTCATTTGGATGTTATTTACCTACCTGCGTATGAGTGCAGAACATACTGTGTATAAGTAATATTTTCTTTTCTGGTTTTTGAACTGCCATCAGTCTTAACTGGACTATTATCAGATTAGTTGAGTGAGCAATTGGCGTTTGTGGTGCAAAGGTCAGAACCACTGCTACCCTATGATACAAAATACCATCTCTTTAGCCTGTTCTTATCTATATATTATTACGCGAAATAAAAAAATTGTACCCCTTTTTACACACTCATAGTTTATATAGAGGAGTGTAGAATGCTAACTTCTTTATAAAATATGTTCAAAAATACTTTATATGATTAAAAATAACATTGCTCACACTATCATACATATAAAAATATATCAATCAACAACCCATAGTGTCCCACTACTGGGCTCGGATCTCCTCTCAGGAGAGGGTTAGGGCAATACGTCCCCACGCTGGCCAAGTGCGGATTGGGGATAATAATTCAATCAAAAATAATAAAATATTTACTACAATTAAACTTAAAATGTAATACTACAATACTATGTCGGTTAACCTACTTGAAATACTAAATTCCATCGATAGAACCAATTATACTTCTAATAATTAGGATAAACATCAGCCTAAAATACTATTCGTATCATAATACCATTGGAGATCCACGCTTCGTCATGAGTGGGCTGGCTCGACCGGAGTGATACCCCGACCTCACAGAAAACCGATGCGAAACAGAGCTTTCGCTGGGTTTCACCCAGTGAGTGAGGAACCCTAACCCCTCCCTACATCCTCCCCAAAGGCCGGCAACGCACTTCTGACGCCTGTGGTGTTGCAGGTGTTCATAGGCGACGGTAAACGCTTACTATCAGGTGATACGTCTGCTCATTTGCCCACTATTCCATAAAAAAGAGGATCTCAATAGGTATGTTCACTTAAATTAACCTCTAAATCAAAGTCACGAAAATCTTTGGCCGTATATAAATATATGCATGCGTATATAAAAATATATAAATATATGCACATCAAAGTTAAGCTGAAAAGATGATTATTTATTTGTCTATAGTCCTATTGAATGTAAAAATTGTCCGTGATGAAATCTATACTAATAAGATAACATGTCCTGACTGACTGATTCATCATCGCCGAGGGTTAACTATTAAAGTTCGAGTTATGAAATTTGGTGAGTAGGATCCTTATATTGAGTAGACACCCACTAAGGAAGGAATTTCGAAATTTCTAGCCCTGAGTGAGTGAAATAGGGGTTGAAAGTTTGTCATTTTTACAAGATTTTATTTAGTTTCACCTGTTCCGATGTTTGTCTGTAATCAAATCTTGCCAGTTAAATTCTAACCACTTCCCGATTTCCGATTGAGCTGAAATTTGAAATATACCTTTAATTCTGATGACAATGCAATTATTTTTAAGTGGTATTACTATTAATCTAATGGCCGCCGTACATATTTCTGAACAACCAACCCAATATGGATATCTAATGAAAGGGTTTAAAGTTATTGTTTTATTAAGATGTATTAAAAGCTTGTGCTAAAAAAAACTTTTTAAATTAATCACTTGTTTAATTAAGAAACAGGAATCTTTATTTTTAAAATGAGTAGATACATATTTAAGCATTTCTGAATAATCTTCTCCTAAGGGAGTGAAATAGCGGTTAAAAGGTTGTATGAAAGTCCGTCATTTTTTTAAGTTTGAAACATTTAACTTTATTTTTGGGCTACTGAATAAAAATTAGTAGATACGTCTTTAAGCGTTTCTGGATTGTCTACCACTAAGGGAGTGAAATAGGGGTTAAAATAGGGTTGAGGACGTCACTGTTTTACACTATTCAGCAGCACATTTGAGCGATATATTTCAATGTTTATTTGATTAAAATTTGTGATAGAAATGAAAAACTGTAATAGTATTACCTTATTGTCACATCAATAAAGAAGTTATTATAGTGCCATATATAGTGTCAAATTAGCACGTTACTTTTTCTTTATTTTCGGTTACTGATATCACTTTCAATAACACCTTTATCAGTTTATTTATTACGTTAAAACATTTCAATTGTTCCTCCTAGAATTAACAAGTTTCAAGAAATGTTAGACAATTGATTCTAAATCTTAAGATTGGCGATCATATCTGATTTTATTGATAACAATCATAAATAGTTAGCATCTTTGTGTGTGGATGCATAGCGGAGATATTTGTACATATTAAAGTCTACGGTCGATGCCAACACAGAACGTCGACGATATTGGTATTTTTTACGCACCAATTAGACCATTCCTCTCTGAATTCATATCTTTATCATCAGATGAAATCAACCAACTTATAATACACATACCTTTAATATTTTTTCATATGTGAGAGTAGTTATCGCCGAAACAATCTATGTGTCATTGTTTGAGCAACCGAGGCCGTTATGATACACCTTCAGAGCGAAACTACACCGATCAAAATCGTCTTCAATACGGAACTTTTTACATCCAACTTGAAATGAGCATTCATACATTTTTCATATGGTGTATGTAGCAAAACATTGGTGACAAACTTATGAAATCTAGCGTGCTATTCGATTTTGAATCTTAGGGTGATTGTAACAAGGATGTGTTTTTTGTAATGATTGGTTTGTTTGTCTGTTTGATCGCAATTAAAGCGCAGAAACGCACGTCATTAGCGAGTACGGCAATATTCCACGCTGTTCTTGTGTAGACCGGTGTGGACGTGGTATCAGAAACATATACCGTGTCCATTGTAATGCGATACTTTGATTGGTATTTTGATGAGGCTCAAGAATTTTATTATAACTTCATATTTTCTTTTTTATATTACTTACCTACCTGAAAATACCAATCAGGTTTAACATATTTTTGGCAAGCACAACATGTAATAATTTCTATTAGGACCATTTGGTATTGGTAGTAGCAAAAAAATATTAATGCTTATCGATAAGGTTATGGATTCAGTTTGCGTGTTGGTTAATTTTCATTAGATTTTTTTTGTATCTAAATCCTAGCTAGTCTTAGATATAGTGAATTTGAACAATTATTATTAAAGTTTACTCTATTTATTTGCTCTTTTAAGTTAACTAAGATAACGTTTTCATTTAAACAAATACTTGAAATATCAGCTGAGTTATGTTTGTGTGTTAAAAACATCTTCTTAACTTATATATTTATTTGTTTTCTTCTTCCATCCTCTTCGAATACTCGTCAGTTCCTTGCTTACTCTCTTTTAAGCTAATTCCTCTGTCACTTTTAAGTTAATCATCTTCTACCTGCTTTAAACTTTCTTCGCCACATTTGATATTTAAACGCGGAGAAGAGAGGTGTTGTTTTAAAGGCAGTGAACTCTACGAACATATATAAAACAGACATAAAGAACACCCAGACTCAGAATAACAATCTGTGGATCACACAAAGGGTTGCACCATATGGGGCTTGAAACCACAATACGTAGCGTAGTAGAAAGAGGCGTGGCGATCGCTTAAACCACTACGCCAACCGTGCAGTCATTCATTAGATCATAAATATGCCGAGGCTAGGAATGAGTTTAGCCCATTTATATCAGCCCCATGTAGGTTGATTTCTAAAAAAATGTGTGATCATGTAGTCAATTCTACCAGGAAGTGCAGAGGACACGTGGCAAGGGCGTATAGTCGGTTCATATCTCACCGCCATGCTGGCTTGTAAAATCAAACATATAATAAATAATAATAAAAATTTCGGACATCTTACACAAGGCCATCTGTTCCCAAGCTAAGTAGAGCTTGTGTTATGGGTACTAGACAACCGATATAAATACATATATACTACTTTTTTGTAAATGCAGACATATTATACATCGAAAACACCCCAATTCCGAAACAAATATTTGCAGATCATACAAAAATTTGGAGCGACCCGGGAATCAAATCCGAGACCTCAAGCACAGCAGTCGCATACGTTACTACTGCGCCACAGAGGCAATGAAGGAACAAACAAACAAAAAAGAGTATTTTATTATAATGGAGTAATCACAAACACTCACTTAAAATATTTTATTACTAACAACTTGTTACTCGTTTTACTCTAATTACGAGTATGAACAACATAATTTTTAAAGGGTGTGGCAAAACAGCAAATTAACAAAAAAAAAATAAAGACTTATGCACTAACAACAATAAAAAATACTAACAATAGGTATTACCTAATTAAATTTTCAAAATAAATATAGTAATAAGATGAACATCTTAATACATCCCTACTATATTATTGAATTCAAATTAGATACATTCCCAATCATCATCAACAACCCATAATGTCCCACTGCTGGGCTTGGGTCTCCTCTCAGGAGAGGGCTAAGGCTATACGTCCTGGCCAAGTGCGGATTGGGGACTGGCAACAATACGTTGTAGCTACGTAATCTCGCCGTTGGATGTTTTTTAAGCCGCCCGAAGGCCTCCAACTATAATATGATAACAGCTTCACGACTGTTATCGTATTATAACAGCCGGGACCGGCTGCTTAACGTGACCTCCGAACCATGGAGACGCTTATGGTAACATGCCACCAGCGGTCACCCATCCAGGTACTGACCGCGCCTTTGTTGTTTACTCTCGGTGATTATTTCTAATCACCAAGTACAACTGGGCTATGAGCGCTTCAAATTAGACACAGCAGGTTTCAAACACAAACTATATGCAGCTTCAGGCCTACTTAAAGATAAACACAGACATAATTCTCTCACTAAAATGTGTATAGAGAACATGTTTAGATATGAAAAAACATAAGTATCCACCATAAGTTCGCACCGGTCATTCCACCGCGGTCGCCGCCAATCATATCTCGATATTTATGACTGACTGAAAGGCATAAGAAGCTAAAAAATTTCGTCGACAATACAACCAACCTTTTTATAGTGTCTCGTCTCGCATTTTTCTGGTAAAACTGATTGTTTACCGGAAAAAATTACGCCTGTTAGTCGAAACGTTGCGCATAAATAAAAGATGGGGACGGAGAATTTTGATTCTTTGCTTTTTGTTGGGTAGATATCGATTGTTGAGCTCGGAGTAAAAACTCGGACGATGTACGATTGAGAAAGGGACGTAGTGTCAAGTGAGCTTTTACAAATTTATATGGGAACTAGTCGTCTCTCCACAATAACCACGGCCATTGAAAGCTCATATGTACTCGTAATATTGAGTTACCTAGTCGATAAAAACATAGAAATAGTTATAAAAAGTATTTATTTTTTAGACCAACAAAGAGGAATTTTAAGTCATTTTATGATATTGTTTTGTGTTGTTGTTACAAAAATGCATATAAAATCACTTACCCGCTGCTTAGTTCATCGATGCAGAGCCTTTTGTTTTTTTTTATATATATTTAAGCTGCCAAAATGACTCTACCCTGCCTGATGGAAAGCATGAGCAGAATCCAAGAGTGGTGGCCACCATCCTCCATGCGAAAAAGAACAATGCAGCATGGTGACCCACACTATGGCGGCCTGGGGAAAAGGGGGATGGTGAGGGGATAGGGGGCGTTGGATTGGGGTATGGGCCTCCGGTATCCTCACTCACTCGATGAAACACAGCGAAAGCGCTGTTTCACACCGGTTTTCTGTGAGGCCGTGGGTCACTCCGGTCGAGCCGGCCCATTCATGTCGAAGCGTGGCTCTCCCACGTTTAATATTAACAGCCTGAACCGCTGGGTCTTCGAAATTGAAATTATGAGAGCTGATAATTTTATCGTTGTAAACTCACACTGACGAATTACTTCTAGAATTTTCATCCTTCTTAAGGAGTTACAATAAAACATGAACGACTGTATGTAAATTCGCCATTATCAAAGCTATGAACAGGAAATAATTATGTAAGGGAAGCCGTTAGGAATATACACTAACATAATACATATCAGAAATTCGATACAGTTTCAAACATGTTTTGAAATTTATGAGTACACAAATTTAAAAAAAAATGTACTCTCTTTATAACAACTGCGTTCATGACCTCAATTCTTAAACTACAAACATAATTCCGATTTATTACGAATATAAAATCACTAGAGTTTATAAAGTGTTAAACTGATATCACGATTCAATAGGCCTATATACATGAACTGTGGTAATTCCCAGAACAAATCTGTTGGTACCATATCGAACCAATGCTTGAGAAATTTTAGGCAAACCTTAATCGGAAAATTGGTTGGTTGCACGCAGTCTTGTCTTGAGGTACTTATCGGGTCGAGGGATATCCTTGTTTATTCTGAGGTAGATACTTAACTATATTAATAAAAGCATATTATTACGAATTACTTAAATATTATATTAACTAATAAAAGTAACCATATATACGGAATAGCCATATTTTTTACTATAGACCAAACATCATTGTTGGGATTAGCGGTTTATGAACTGAATTGTATTCTATTAGTTCGGAATAAGAGTCATTTTTTATTCATATCACTTTGTATTAGTACTCTCAATGAAAACTGCAATCTTAACAGAACAACTTCTATATTATTGCAAGCGAAGTCACAGACAAAAACTCATAGCAAATCTCTATAACCAATTTCGTTAAAAATATCAGAGAGGGACAGCTGACCGCCATTTTTATAGAAAAAAGTGGAATGCTTATTTGTGATTAGACCCAAAAACAGATGCGATTGCGTGTTTGGCGAACTTTTCACACCTGCTGCCACACTACTTAATCGAAACGTTTATGTTGACTAGTTAGTCACCGTGAATGATAAATCAGAGGATTGTTTTTAGGTTCTGTTTTCATTTCAATATTTTTTATACACTTAATAATAACTTTAACACTTTCTTGTAAAAGAAAACATGATAAATTTATTGGAGGGGTAAATAAACGAATGATAAGACTAATATTAAGTTTTGAAAGGTAAAAAGAAAGAAAGAAAGAAAAATATTTATTTTGACAACAAGAAGCAATACAAAAGGTAACTTACAATAGTTTTGCAAAATGCCAAAAATGGACCCAATTCCGTGCCATGATATACACAATGACCACAAACAATAATTACTCACACAAAAAACAACAATTAAACACACATTCATAGTATTGCTCCAAACTTAACATATTTTAACATTGCGGGGACCGTTCGCCTGCATTTCGTAGCTGAGTGGGAAGGACTGCATTTTGGTATCATGGCATGTTATTACCCGTATAAGGTAGGTATTATGAAATGTGTTTCATTACCTTAATAGCGAATACAAATAATATCCTATTTTTGAAGTGAAAACTTTTTTATCCGCTCTTTTTAAGTAAGAGCGGTAGGAGAAAATCTTATGAGTTCGTGTCTACGACATGCTGAAGTCACAGGCACCCTGATATGACATTTTGGAAATGAAAACTTCTTTGACCGCATTGAGCAGTTTTTGGTAAAGAAAAATCTTATAGGGTCGCATCACCGACGTGCTAATATTTTGCTGATGTTTATTTAAACATTTTGAAATTTCTATGTAATATATATTTCTATGTAATAAATTTTCACTTCTAATGTCAGTCCTTATCTTATGAGTGCCAAATTTATTACTATTATTTTTTTTTAATTTATTATATTATAGTATCGATGGTAGTCTACAACTTTAAAATATGTAAAATAATTACGAGAAAAAAACTAACATAAACCCATAATTATTCTTAAACCAGTAGCTGCCAAATTAGGTAAAGTAATGCCAAATAAGTGCGTCTTCATTTAACGACGTGGTCACGCATTTTGCCGACCACTGAACTGGCAGATAAATTTGTGGTCATCTCTGTGACATGGCACGCGCGAACGACCGCTGTCAAAGTTTCGAAGCCACCGTTCTGATGAGACTCATTAGGCAATTACTGGTTCTTGGAATACATAATAATGTGTATTAATACGAGACATGAGTCATATTAAGATAAACGAGATCATCGAGGTTTACTAGAATTAATTGCCGTGTAAAATGTCTGAGAATTATATAATCCTTTTGAAAATAAATTAGTCAGTAATTACACTAAAGTAATAAGTATACTATTGAATAAAGTCAATACAATAGCTTTTTTAATTACCAATCTTAAAGTTAGCATTAGTTAACGATTGTATTTTAAGTAATAGTTTTTATCAATTTTACCAATTAAAAAGTGGGAGATCCACGCTTCGTAGTTACACCACGGCTCCACAGAAAACCGGCGTGAAACAGTGCTAGCGCTTGTTTAGCCAACTCAGTTTGGATACCAGAGGCCCATACCCCACCAGCCGCGAGGGGGCGATGTTACGCGTGTGCCGTACGTCGCCTAAATTGAGAGTACTATCAGACAACGGAGCCCGCTTCAGTGCGGGCAGGCGCTGGTAGGGGTCTGGATGGCGTAAGAAAGCGGTTCCCGGATCTCTCCCGTCTCAGGCGCAGAGTGGCACACCGTGTGGTTTTAGTCGCTTCGATTCCGACACACCGCCCCGCCGCAAACCTCGGTGGGGTGAAGGCCCAAACGTAAAAAAAGAAGGCCCATAGGCTAACAGAATCTATATCAGATCTGTTAGTAGTAAATTATATTAATAATGCTGACGATATCGCGATAGAATATATGACAGAAGACAACCAACTCATGTTTCTAGTAAGGTTAGGACTTTAAGTAAATAAGCAGTATTTATGAGGTATAAGAACTTACCTAAACAATTCTCTAACGCATTCACATTGCATTTCACCAAATGTTGATTTTTCTATTTTGATAATTCATTTAGGGTCAGTTAGTCAATCTTGTAAGAAATTAAAAAAAGGTATTTCAGATTGTATCCCATTATTTTTACTACAAAAAATAGGACGTAAAAACCTTACTACTAAGCCATCAAACTAATTTAAATAAAAAATTAATCCAAAAGTGTGAAAAGATTAATCGTTCTTATTATTTTAATTTTATATTTATTTGATTCGAAATTTGAAAGCCATGGACCAATCGCATGCGACTAATGGGCGCGCGCCAGTCGCGTGCGCATCCTGCATGCCTGCGGGCGGCAGTGTTGCCAACTTAAAAATTATCAACTAATCATACGGGGTGGTCAACTGGACGGCTGTTTTTACCTCCAATTTAATTGCTTCTTTAGAATAATTTAGCCTTAAACGCTTGTTTCAAGTCCTTCGGGATATTTTGGAATTATTTCCTGACTTCTAATAACCTGGTGGTAATTTCGACATTGTTTGGGTGCGCGTACTTAAGTACACTCAATGAGCAGATAGTAATTATGGGAGATTCCGTTTAAATAAGGTTCGTTATCATTTATTGAGAATTAGCTACGCCCCCTGTTTAACAATGGCTTATTAAATATTTTTAATCCTTGCTTATCCCAAGGGAACATATTCTGGGTTAACAAGCTAAAATTTAAAATTTAAAATTTAAAAACCCCCTATGCCTTATACCTTAATCGAGTAATCATACGCCAAAAACGCCTAACACCATTTTGGCAAAGAGCTGATACTCTGAAACTGCTAGACCGATATTAACCAAACATAGCTAAGAACTACGAACTACTCCGACTCTGACTCTGACTTTCAAATGAAAAACCTGCATTGAAAGCGGTCCGTCCGTTTGATAGCTACGATACCAAAAACAGACACACACACATCGACGTCAATCTTATAAAACCTCTCTTTTTGCGTCGGGGTTTAAAAATAGGATTTATGTGTCCGAGTATCACATACCTTATCATCAAATTATATGGAACGATCCAGGCGTTTGAGCGTGAAGAAGTAACAAAAATATAAACGCGAACTTTTGAAATACATTTTCGTTACGCTATATGTCCACTACGTCAAGAAGTACAGAGCCATGTAATTCATTGACCGCAATTATTATAATACCGGATCAAAGATCCCGATTAAGAATACGGAATCTAACCATCTCTATTAATTCCGCAGGTGCAGTAATAGCCATCTAAGGATGTAAATTACGAAGGGCTACAGCACTGTAAAAGGAAGTAAAACTTGAAGCAAACCTTATGGTTACAACATGTCTAGCCAGTGTCTTGTAATAGACCAAAACCTCCTTTCCAGGCCAGCAGTTGACTGTTAAAGGCTGGTGATGTGATGAATATTATACCTTCTTCTCTGCTCAATATCACTGTATAATATGCTATAGAAGACAAGGCGAAAAATATAATTGACCTGAGGTCATTCTTTTACGCATAGACAAAACTTGTCGCAACTAGTTTAGATGCGGACTCCTTGCTATATAAATTAATTTATAGTAATGAAGGTACTTAAATAAATACGCCACTTGTGTGCACAGCTTTTCATTGATATTCATTCACATGAATAATAATCACATAATTATATAAATGCTTCTTTAACAACCATTTATATTCATCAAACGATTTAATGGCAAAGTAAATAATGCACTTGTATCGCGCTAAACTAATCACCTCTCTTTCAATCGAATAATGATGCGATGTCTCAAGTATCGATTACTTGAGGCATCGTATCATGTCAATTTTTAATACATTTTATTTTTAAATTATGATGCCTCAGAACAGGACAGGCTTGTTTGTTTTTCGTCATTCGGAATTCCATACAGTGAATTACCATTTATTGTAAAAAAATGCGTTCCAATTTTATCACAATTTTTCGGTTGCCAAAATTCAAAGTTTACAAATGGGCAGGCTCGACCGGAGTGTTACCACGGACTCACAGAAAACCGGTGTGAAACAGCGCTTACGCTGTGTTTCACCGAGTGAATGAGGATACCCGAGGCCCATACCCCAACTCCTCCCCTTATCCCCCTCCCCATCCCCCAAGGCCAGGAACGTACTTGTTACTCGCCTGATACTTAGTGTGTGCTTACAAAAATGCCATAATTTTAAGTTTCTAAGCAGCTTAAGCTCTGCATTAATGAACCATAGTTAAGAAAAAACAAATCCTTTTTTAAAAATTCAGTTTACTGTCGTTAAAAAAGAACTTAATTCCTTTAAACAATATTTTATGGTGTTTTACATAAAATAGATGGATTAAAAATTCTTTATTTGTACACGCTAATATAGGGTTCAAGAGCATACATACGATATCGGATATATAATGCACGAAAGGCGGCCTTATTGCTGAAATCAATCATTTCATTCGACAACTAAGGTTGGAACAATTTTTTTTTTACTTTTCTTGTCCTTTTAGTAAGATTTAATTCAATGTCCTTAACAACCTTGGTCAACACACTTCGGTTGATCATCGATGTATACTCATCAGTATTCCACGGGTAATGCGCCGGTGGTTTGCAGTTTTTTGCTTATGATGCATAAATATAATGCTCAAGTTTTAGTTATGTATGAGATAAAATTTGTTATGTTTTAGCTTATAAGTTTACAAGCGAACTATTAACGAAGCTTTTATTTTGCAGCTGTGGGCTAATAAACGCACATATAATGGAAGTGCTTGCCACCAATTTGAAGAAACTGAGTCATGTTTAGTTTAGTTTAGTCTTAGGCAATCGTTTTTATTAGTTCCCAGGCATTCTAAAATACATTTAGTTAAAATGCTACTATATATACAACTTAATAAACATTATGTAATGTGAAATTACGTAATGTTGTAAAATAAAGTTGTTGTTAATATCAACATGAAAAACTTCAATGTTTTAAACAGTTCCATGCTGTCTTTACTATGGATAGACTGATTGATGAGGCAGGTTGAGATGTAAAATTAAGTTTTGTAAAAAAATTATGGATGAATGTAAAATTGTTATATGAAATGACTATGATCAATGCGGCGCTCATAGCCCAGTTGCACTCGGTGATTAGAAACTATCACCGAGGATAAGCAACGACGGCGCGGTCAGTACCTGGATAGGTGACCGCTGGTGGCATGTTACAATAAGTGTCTCCGTGATTCAGAGGTCACGTTAAGCAGTCGTTCCCGGTTGTTATCATAGGATAACAGTCGTGAAGCTTAGTTGGAGGCCTTCGGGCGGCTTAAAAACATCCAACGGCGAGATTACGTAGCCACAACGTAGTCTTGCCGGTATCCAACCCGCACTTGGCTCGCGTGGGGAAATATGGCCGTAACCCTCTACTGAGCGGAGACTCGAGCCCAGCAGTGGGACATTATGGGTTGTTGATTTGATTTGAAACGACCATCGAATCATGTAATACATTATCTTTGTATTCAAACGAGCAGATATTCTATTCACCACTAAATTTGGAGGCTACTTTTATTTTTATTTCTTTTTATTTATTTATCTTTATTGTATATTCATAGTAAAAAATGGTACAATAGGAACAAACACACAATATGTAGAACACGGTAATGTCTATTTTGTTAATCAATTCCTATAAAAATTCCCAAAATTTGAAAGTAGTTAATTCTATTGGTATTTGTTTTATCAAATATGTAATACATATTATATTTCAATCATTAAGGTACTTTTTCGGTAAGCTATTAGTGTGATATCATGAAGAATGAATCATGATTCGATAAATTCTCCAGTTATTTAATTGCAGGCGAAATCAATTTTGTTATACGTTTTTTTTAATCAGGGATACGATAATTTTGGATAATAAAAGTCCAATAAAAACAAATACTTAGTTTACAACTAATTAGCATAGCATTATTGAAATAAATATCTACGTTTATCATAAACGAACTATTTCATAACTATACACGTTCACTCCCACGCTGATGGTGACAAGACCGCCCCTTGTCACATGCTTGACATACAAACTGACAGTCGCGATGTGTGACGCTCTACGGATTTTCTGCTCCACAAAGCAGTGGGCAAGGGCCTTATCTGTATCACCCTTAAATTGTGAAAATCATGAGAGCGTACCACTGTGATATGTCGATTTATTGACGCAGCAACTGAATGAATCTCTTCACTAGAGATTGTTGTGAGCATTTGAGAGTTATTTAGTTCGTGGATGGAAAACACATAAGAGGTAAATTCATACATATAGTTCCCGTTTCTAAGGAACCTCTAGTAATTTGTAAAACGCCTGGAAGCATTATTTTTGTGAGTACCAGAAGAGTAAACATTAGAAAGTTTAATTTGAAGAACTTAACACCTAATCATTTTTTTAAAGGCAACTCATGCTTTAGAAATATAGGTATTTTATGTGCCAAGTAAATAAAAAGGACAAAAAGGACACACAGACTCAGAAACAATTAGTGGATCACACAAAGTATTGTCCCATATGAGCTTTGAACCCATAATACAAAGAGCATTTTTTTTTGGTCAATTTGTATCTCTCATTGCCAATTATGAGGGATCAATCACCACGACAGATTCTTAAATGACATGACAATAACATTCATGATACACTATTCTCTTACATTCATATGTCATTGGCAGAATTGTCGATATCGGCACAGATTGCCATATCCAAAAAAAAAAAACATTCAGGTTCCTAAGCAGTGGATTGTTTTTCATGTGCTTAAGGTATATACGTCTTTTCCTATCCTAGTTAACTATAGGCTCTCATATGCAGAATTTCTAAAATACTTGTAACGATAAAATATCATTCCCTACCCAAGATTTACTGTCCCAGTTAATAAAGATAAAGTCCCAAGTTAGGTACACGTCTACTACGTATACACATATTCTCCAAAGTCCCTAAAACATTGTCCAAACACTAAGCTCATTGATTAGCTACTATCGTGGACCCTTCCAATTCCCCAACGGATACTATCAAGGCACCCCATCCCTCATTGAACAAGAGGATTACACCGGTCACGAGATCAGTGCTGTCAGCTGATACCGATGACAATTATGTGAAACTGATTTGTTGATAAACTGTTTTAATGTCGTGTGGCGGGTGATTGAATTAAGGCGCTTTGAGGCTTGGAGTAGATTACAAATCTTTTAGTTAATTATGATACGATTGTTATATGTTTCGTATTTATATTGTGATGACGTGGGAAAATTTGTATTTTTTTGTGGTATATAGTGTAAATAGTCAGACTGATTGCAGACAGTGCACAAAACGTTTGCAATAACTAATCGGGTTATTTCTCGCAAAGTCATCGAACTATCGAACCCATTTAATAATATATTCAAAACTAGTTTGTGACTGTGGTTTTCTTGAGGATTCTTTAAACTGATATTGCTACTTTTATTGTCACCGATTGAAATTAAATAAACAAAAAATGTTGTCTATGTTACAATTGTTGTTACAATACATAAGACGAAACCGCATTCAAACTGGTTAAGCCACTTCTGAGATTAGAACGCATTAACACACACACACAGCAAACAGTTAAAAATACTATAAACTGTTGTTTTGAGTTCTGTTATTTAAATAAAGACCCCGTTCATTAGTTTTTCTTTATTTAATGTGCAGACATTGACCTCATACAGTTTTATTACACGTATAGATCGATGTGGGTAATAGTCCTAATTAAAATTAAATATTTATGATAATTTATTAATATAGTTATACTTTTTTTATTTTCTTTAAAAATACATATTCCGCATTAGGAATATACTTGCTGTGTCGCGGGGGACTTTACGAACATACACGAAACGGATACAAAGAACATCCAGACAAAGAACAACAGTTTGTGGACCACACAACACTTGGCGCAGTAGAGAATGGCGTGGTGACCGTTTAAACTACTTTTTTTTAACGTGTGGAAACCCCCTCGGTCCATCACCCCACCGGGGTTTGCGGCGGGGCGGTGTGTCGGAATCGAATCGACTAAAACCACACGGTGTGCCTCTCTGCGCCTGAGACGGGAGAGATCCGGGAACCGCTTTCTTACGCCATCCGGACCCCTCACCGTTTAAACTACTAGGCCAACCGTGCGGTCTATTATGTTTTAGATATATTAATAAATATTAATTTAAATATATATTAATAAATAGATATTTATAATTGTTATTCACCTGAATTCAAACAAATTTAATGGATATATGCGACGGTGGGGTTTAATGTGTCTTAATTTACAGTATGTGAAATGCTTGTTATGTAATTAAAATATAAAATATCTAAAATTATAATACGTTTAAAATATTCTATTAGTATTTACGTTTTTTCCCAGATTTGTTGCTGCCGTTCCAAATTAGTTCAATAGTTTAGGCGCTGCGGTGGAACATACAAATATAGATAGGCTGCCAAAAATATTTTCCCCCTTTTTGCTTTCACCATAGTCGGGTAAATATTACTACTTACATGGCCGTCTGTATCTGTTTGTTCAAACTAGACAGAGCTCTATGGTAACTAGACTGGTCAGGCAGAGCTTTATGGTAACCAGACTGCTGATAAACGAATTTATTAGAAAATTAACTGAGTCCCGCGGTGTTATGTGCGGTTATTGTTAACAACCAAAGGCAACACTGCGAGGCAAGGCTACTCTGAAAAAAGTAACCTAAGTTACTTCTTAATGCATCAGCTTCTTATTACGTTCCGTCAAAGTCGGTTCAGCCGTTCCAGATATTAGCCTGCACAAACAGACAGACAGTGTGTGACATTACATATGCATTTAGTAAAAGCGGTTATTTTAATATTACAAACAGACACTTCAATTTTATTTATTTTTATTGTAGTATTGTATAGATGTATAGATTGATAAATGTAAGAACAAATTGTATTTTTCATCCCTTAATTTTCTACTCTTAAGGCTATAGAAAACTACATAAATTTTAGGGATGTGATAAGTAATCGAAAAACCATACTAATATTATAAATTAAACGCTTGCACCGATTTCAATGAAATTAGGCATGGATAAGTTAATATATAATAAATAAGTATTTTGGACATCTAATACACAACGCCATCTAGTCACTAACTAAGCTGAGCTTGTATTATGCATACTAGACAACTGATATATATAGATGTAAATACATACATATTATACATAGAAAACAACCAAACTCCGAAACAAACATTTGTAGATTATACAAACATTTGATCCGACCCGGGAATCAAACCCGAGACCTCAAGAACAGCAGTCGCATACGCTACCGCTGCGCCACCGAGGCAGTTTAATATATAATTTGGTCCTTGAGATAACCTATATAATCGCAGGCGGAGCAGTGGGCAAAAGCTAGTAAATAATATAACTAAATCAAGAATCTCTTCTTGTTTTTAAAAACATCAGTTTGAAATAGAGAGGAATTTTTACTAACCAACATCAAAGTAAGGAAATTATCCAACCCAAATATCCCTAGCAAAGTACTCTAATAACTAACATTACATTATGCCACTTAATAATAATCATAATTCTACTAATCCTATAAAGAAAATACTCATATAAATTATACAAATTAAAGACCACACACATAATATTATCGACAGTGTAAATTAACTAGCATTTCACCGATCATATTACAATTAGGTATGGTAACCGCTGGACAGGGTTGCCTTGTAATGTAACATTTGTAATATATCGTTATCGTTGTCGATTGCTTTATAACTTATGATAATTAGTAATATGGGACGATAAATTGTATATTCTTATTGATATTTACTCAGTAACACTTTTTTGCAACTTTGTATGTTTAGTAGAAATAAAAACGAATTAAGTCATTTAACAAAATAACTTCTTAAGTAACTTCCATATATTTCTTTTTGAAATAATAAAATCTTTTTATTGTATAAAAAAATATGACAACCCTATTACAGGCATGTGTCGCCGGCGAGCGGCGCGTGCGCAGGTGCCATCGGCTGATTCCGATAATGTGTGGTTGGGTGACGGGCGCTTTTCGCTGTGGGCGCTCACCCCCTGTTACTGCTCTAATGGGTCATTGGGCTTCAACTGACGGTCAGGTAGTTTATATCGTACTTTTGTTAGGAAATAGACGGTTCTTTTAAAGGTGCGCTTATTGGTCAAGAGATTTACTTATTTTATATTAGATGATCCAACAGATGTTGTCCTGTACTAATTTCAAGTAATGTGATAGTTCAAGGAAAACTATAAAGCCTCCTCAATAAGCCGACGTCATGACGCGTAGAAACCAAATGGTTCTTTCGGTATAAAATATATTTGGACCAATATTTGGTCAAATATGTCCAACAACTCACGAGATGTAATAAATAACATTTTTTTTATATACTTATTGTATGCGAGTTTATGTAATTAAAGGCATTACCGAAACTATTACATGTAAATCTACTTAACATTTTAAAGTAAGATTCTGTGTTAGTTTATAGAATAATGTGTTATTCAGTTATAATTAAATCACTTAATATTATTGGATCGAAATATTTTACTGCTCTACACAGTTTTTAATCAACTGTTCTTAAATTCTATCGACATTCGTTTTGGGTTAGTCGCCAACGGATACTACTACATGTACATTTAATCGGCTTATTTACTATCGGAAGCATATTAAACCAATTGAATAAACAAAAAAAATATATGCGATTGGATTTGAGAACCGCGTCGTTCCAACTTTTTTATTCTGTATTTTCATTTCACTTTTAGCAAAATAAAATCGGATATTTCACATACAACGCAATCTAGTATCAAACTAAGCAGAGCTTGTAATATAATAGCTAGATTGACTGATAGAATACTTATATACCTTTTTTGTAAATGCATGCATTTTATCTGTCAATCATACAAACGTTTGGTCCGACTCAAGTATCGAACCCGAGACCTCTAGCACAGCTCTGTCATACGCTACCACTGCGCCACTGAGGCAGTCAAGCAAACAGTCAGTTTAGGCACTTAATGTATTCCATTAGAATTCAAACAACGACTTGTAAAAATTAGCCAGAATTATTGCCTTTCTTTGCAATGCCATAATTTGATGAATCTCCCTCCCTGAAGCTCATTAAAGTATTCTTAATCACCTTAAATGTGAAAGTAAGTAGCCAGATGAAACGAAATATTTTTTATCTTAATTAAATATCGACAATACCTATACTTAAAAAAATACTATCATTCCTAAGAATTTACACTGATATACGACGAAAAGAACTGTCAGTCTGTCTGCTTGTCTTTCACGGGTAACAGCGACACTGATTTCTAGGAAAATTGTCCTGGAGATTCTATGATTATCTTGAAAGAACATAGCTACTCTTCACTGCGATTACTGACATACACGAGGATGGAGCCACGAGCGAAATTTAGGACTCCATAATGTCTTTAGGTTGCTGTACTAAGATACCCAATACATAACTCACATTGACAGTCTTCGAGAAGTTATTAAACCCCTAAATATTACTTGTGCTATCGTGTATTTCAACTCTTAATAGATACATAAACATAAATTGAACAAAAACAACACAATTACATTAATGAAACCTTTCAATTATTGTTCTAATAGAGCTTAAAGATGTTTGTTTAAGAAAAAAACAATAATATTGAAATAAATTTGAATGTATTATTGTACTTAATTAAATATTCAAATAAGACGTACCTGTGCCACCTGCGCGGCTACACGCTTATAGAATATAACATAACCAATATAAATATGTATGAACTCTCCTATTTTAAGTAAATCGAACACAGTATATCTTTGTGTTTAAGGATTAAGAATATAGAATGTCATGCTGTGGTTTTCTTAAAAGCCTACTAAGGATTTATTTATACGCAGAACAACAAGACTCAAAGAGAAAGGAGAGCCACGCTTCGGTACGCATGGACCGGCTCAACTGGAAAAAGGCCTCACAGAGAGACGGTGTAATACAGTACCTGGGCTGTATTTCGCCGAGTGAGTGAGGATACCGGAGGCCCATAATCCAACCCTTCCTTTCATCCCCCTCAAGGCCGGAAACGCACTTGTGACGCCTCTGGTGTTGCGGATGTCCTTGGGCGGCCGTAATCGCTTACCATCAGGCGATACGTCTGCTCGTTTGCCGCATATTCTATAATAAAATAAAAAAAGAAGTAAATCTAGAAACAAAACTTGAACGGACCTTGTTTGTAGCAATAAACTACTAGCGTCCATTAGTGATGTTATCTGCCAACTGCCTCGGTAGCGCAAGTGTTAGCGTTGGAGACTGCTGTGGTGTGGAGGTCTTGGGTTCGATTCCCGGGTCGGACTAAATATTTGTATGATCTGCAAATGTTTCTTTCGGAGTTTGATGGTTTTCTATTTATAAATAAATAAATAAATATTTCGGACATCTAACAATCAATGCCATCTAGTCCCAAACTAAGCAGAGCTTGTAGTATGGGTACTAGATAACTTATATTATTACATGAATACTTTTTTTTGTAAATACATACATATTATACATAGAAAACACCCAAACTCCGAAACAAATATTTGCAGATCATACAAACATTTGGTCCGACCCAGGATTCGAACCCGAGACCTCATGGACAGCAGTCGCGTACGCTACCACTGCGCCACCGAGGCAGTCAATGTATATATATATATATATATATATATATATATATGTATAATATGTATGTATTTACAAAAAAAGTATATATGTATTTATAGCAGTGGTCTAGTACCCATAACACAAGCTCTGCTTAGCTTAAGACTGGATGGTGTTGTGTGTTAGATATCCGAAAAAATATAAAAATTTAACTTTATATGTACACTTTTCTCTTTTTCATCTTTTCCCAAGTTTATTTGGTATGTCGGTGCCTTTTATAGTCGCCCGCCTTATAAGACCTATCATCGTGGAGGTTGATTAATGGGGGAACCTTCTTTCATTGTGGAAAAACGTTATATTCAGTAAGAAAAATGATGATGAGGAGGAGGTAGTACTGAGTAGTAGTAGACACTAAATGCAACTGAAAGCCCATATTACAGTTTTCTCGATTCGCTTTGTTATCTGAATTCTTATATTTTAATTATTCTGAATTGATTTTCTTATCGATTGTTGTCGTGACGATCAACGCAAAAACTGTTGGAGGATTTCAGAAAAACCTGGCAGTTGGTGATTTGATTTGTTTTTTTTTATATTTGAAATTGGAACAGAACTCCGTCATTTATGAACTAGTTTTTTTATTTATATTTTCCGTTTCGTCTCATTCAGATTAAAAGAAAAAACGGTACCACTAATGACATTAAATGAAGAAACGAAGAAATAAATGATAAAAAATTATATTAAACCGTGTAGCCTCATTGAATTCGGTGACGCTTTTTCAAAATATATATGAAATTGTAGCGTGTCTAACACACTTACATAAAAATTTATTTTTATTTTACCTAAAACATTGTCAAATACATATTTGCTTAGAACTGTTTATATATATATATATATATCGAACAATTGGCAGTACTACTTAGTTTTCCTTTCATCCAAAAATTTTGTTTGTTTGTAAAATAAATCATATGAATTAAATTAAACCTATTTCAAGCCAAATCTCTTGCCTAGGGTGTACACCGACACAATTGTTGAACGGAAGGTAGCGGTGCGCACGGACAGTGAGATCTTTACCGACGAGATACTTACAGCGATTTAAAAACTGTGTTAAAAATTAAGATAGAACTCAAAACTATCCCATAAAGTATATCTTGTGTTCATGTGTAGTGAAAATAGACAAATAGAATTACTATGTGAGACTTTTATTTGTGAATACAACGCCTTGGATCCGCTGCACAGTAAAAGGTACAAATATCATACTCCACAAAATCATCGTAAGTGTAAATAATAAACTAATTTATTGTTATTAAAATGGAGATGATCTATCAAAGTAATTAAAATCATCGTAAGTGTAAATAATAAACTAATTCATTGTTATTAAAATGGAGATGATCTATCAAAGAAATTATGAATGACACGACAGTGTGAAGCAAGGTAATTTATTATCTCCGGGTGGCATTAATCTTAACTGAGCACAGTGGGTGCGTTTGCGCATGGCGCCTTGACTCATCCCAGGACTGGTATTACGTAATGTGTTTACGGTCACAGTTTTCTGTTCATTAGTTATACAATATTTATGTGACCTAATTGTTCCAATTGATACGTCTTGATTTAATTCAATGTATTTTTATTGCCAAAGAGTAAAATTAATATTTACTTATAAACAAAAACTAGACCAAATTAAAATTACGGGAAAGGACCTTACGGGAAGAACTAGTTTATGAATAAAAAAAGAATCATCAAAATCGGTTCATCCAGTCAAAAGTTTGAGGTAACAAACATTAAAAATATGCAGTCAAATTGAGAATCTCCTCCTTTTTTGAAGAAGTCGGTTGAAATACCAATGAGGAAACAATAAAATGTGTCACAACATATTTCTAACTCGACCTAACTCTCAGATGTCTCCAAGACATGATGCCAGTAAAGGCAGATAAATTAGGCGCCCTGGACATTCTGCACTCTCAAGCATCTGTTTTGTCTTCACTATGGGTAGGATCTTCTTCACTATAAGCTACTTCTTAAATGGCTATAAGCTTCTCATTAATACCTCACAAAAAGAAATGTACTTTTTAGAAGCTAGAAATTCAACACATCTCAAAATTCTATCTCTGCTGACATAGCTAAGTTTGATAAACAACATTGTAAGTTACGATTCAATTGAAAAAACTCTTCAAAAGAACCTTAATCAGATGCACTTGAGAATTTTAATTGCATTTTAAATCTAACCAATCATAAGGTAATAAAACCAGTATTAAGGCTTCAAATGCCAAGCTTATAAGCTTGTAAACACTAAAAACATCGAATTAAAATGTTTCAGAGCCTTATTTGACAGGTGACCGATGACAGATGATCCCATCATGTTTTTGTCAAAGCGATGGTTAACGCATTGATTTGAAAAGTTAAGAGACCAAAGATTGGAATAAAAAAAAACTCAAATTGACCAGTTTCGTAAATGTTTAAATGGTCGTGTCTTATAAATGTATAAGTTTTATTATGTTAAGGCCCGCGGCGCATATTAATGACAGTTACAATAAGACACCCATAATGTGAATATCAAGCGAAAATAAATCTGTAACTTGATACTTCATAGATACAGTTTTTTTTTATATTTTAATTTTATTCAAGTCGTTGAGGTTGATGTGAATGTGTTATTGTTGTGCGATGTGACTTTTGACCGTGAACTGAGAATTGATTGCATCGTAGTCGAATAAAGGTACCTATTTACAAATATGTTGATACATAAGTAGGTACGTATGTTTATAAGCAGTGTAGTCATCCGTGTTTGAGAAAAATTCTTTAAAAACTCTTAAAGAACCTATCAAGTGTTTAACATCGATTCGCTTGCCACAGTCGCTAACGCCTTTATTCTCTTGTTTTATTTGGCTATTGTTTTGTTTTGACCTTGTATTTCTGTTTGACTTAGCGTTGAGTAGCATCATTTACATGTATTCGTTAGTATTCTATTAAGGTTTAATTTTATAGAATGCATCTTAATTAGGAGGCAGGTTTTATTTACCTGGATACTAGTAAAAGAAGCACAAGAGATTACAAATGAGATTTAGAAATGTCTTTGGTACAAAAATGTACATTGGGATGTTTTTTTTTTAATTATAGGTACCTGTTTAAACTTCAACGGTCACTAACGTTGTCAAAACCACTGATGTAATTTATAATCAATTAGCACGAACTGCATCAAGGTGCGCGCGCGCACCTAATGTGTCGTTTTTTGTTCATAGCACGCGTTGAGGGGAAAAAGTATGACAACTCGCTCTAGACAAAAAACGGTCAGAGTAATGGGATGGTTCTGGATAATGCGTTTTGTGGGTGTGTGGATTTATGTCGCTCTAAATGTAAGATATGAGTAGTGAAATATTTTGATAACACCTATGTCAAATGTTCTGAGAGAAGAGACAGAGAAGATAGAGTATATATAAGACAGAGGACAAGATACTCTATGTCATACATCATTGGTAGTGAATGTTTCTTCTACGTACTGAGCCGTTGGTAACCTTGCATGCATGCCTAACCTTTTAGAACTTAAGGTTTTTTTAAAGTTGTCATTCACTTTACCAATATTGTTCTATGCCGCGTGGTTTCTATAAACATACATGAAACGAACTCAAAGAACACCTAGACACAGTACAACAATTTATGAATCACACAAAGTGTTGTCCCATGTGTAGATTGAAGCTACAACATTGAACGCAGTAGAAAGTGGCGTGGCGACCGTTTAGACTTCTATTTATGTAGCAGGATGTAGTATCTATAAGTAGTATTTTTCCCATGTGAAAATCCTAACAATTCAGAAACTTTTCGGTGTTAACATTGAAGCAATATGTCGGAATCGAACCGACTAACATAACATAGTTGACATTACCCCTCTAGCCAACTTGCATTCCACAAACCTTAACGTTAATAGAAAAGTAACAAATCTATGTGAATAACTTTCGACGCTAAGTTCAAAACAAAATACTAGCCAATAATACAAGTGAATAGAGGCGTTAGCGATTATAGAAAGAGAATCGACACGAAATTGATCTGGGCTATACTGTTAAGTAGCTTTTGGAGATACCGTTAGAGTGATGTCTCCCGTAAACCTTTCAAGTGCTACAAGGCTCGCGATAGATAGTTAAAACGACAACGCAGATTACTTTTATCTATATGAGAGATGTCGAATAATTCTAGACAAATGAGCAAACGGATCACCTGATGGTAACCGACTACCATCACCCATGGCCACCTTTAACTCAAGGGTCACAAATGTGTTGTCACAAATGTGTTACCTCCATATAAATCTCCAGTCCCAAGTTAATTGTAACATGTATTTTTTTAATTCGATTTTAATTATTTTTATCGCGTTTTCAACTTTCAATTCGATATAAAATTTCTTTCGATAAAATATAACAATCCTATTCAATTAAAGCCCTTCCTTAAAGTTTATAATAACAAAACGGACTAACTGCTTACGTCTTTATCCAATTCCGTCGAATCTATTCGACTAGAAAGAGACAGATGTTACAAATCCAATGTGATGAAACGAAACGAATGTGTTTGTGTAGATGCGTCAAATAACAAGGCGTGTCTAATAGATAAAACTTGGTGACGCAGCGATTGCATCCAACATGTTTTTATTTACATAAAGTACGCTCTAATGGGAAAACATCGCAATTAACAAGGCTGTGATTGATTGAACTATTGGTGCACGTAAACCAGATTTTGTTTTGAAACAGGCTGTTAATATTTGTATTGTATCTATGATATGTAGTATTTAAAATACAGAAAACATTATTTGATGTTTTTTGTTATTAAGGATTTAAGAACTAAGATACATTTAGTAAATTTTTTTTTTAAATCCACAATGTCTGAAATTTAAAAACATTAGTTCACGTTTAGATTATTATTCTAGGAGTTACTTAAGTGTTGCTGTTATAATGATAAATGAGGTTCTAATAGAAACCTGAGTGACAGAAAAGAAAGTGAAAGAAGGAAATGTGGGGTTTTTAATCCATAGATTACTTGGTAGAAAACCCTTTACCATTAACAGAGCACACGTTTTTAATAAAAAAAAATATAGAAATTCTTGTTTATGCCCGCGGCTCCGCCCGCGTATATGTCAGTTATCGCGGTAAATAGCAGCATGTATTATTCTGATGTATCAGCTATTTTATTGTAAAGTTTCATCCAAATCCGTTGAGTAGTTTTTACGTGAAAGAGTAACAAACATCCATCCATACAAACTTTCGCGTTTATAATATTAGTAGGATAATAATTCAATAAGAAAACATTCGAGAGAAAAATTCATTTTATTGCATTATAAACATTTTAGAAATACAACATATTAAGTACATGAAATTGTTTGATATTTATTCACTTAAAATTTTCAGACTATAAAAAAATATTTTAATTATCTTATGAGTTCTATAAGAAACAGAGAAATGTTTAATATCTTATTTCGTAATTTTATTCATCTTACTTAGGATAACATTATGAGATATTTAAGAGGGTATTAGGTACTTGGATTATATCAACGTCAAGAATTCAACCACAAATAATTAATACCTATATTTGGTAATAATTTTTGACATCTGTCAAAAAAATGTCATTAAGTTTAATATTTTGACGTTAATAGTTCGTATCGCACTTGCGAAAGGAAAGAGGTTAAAATGACTATGTTCTTGTTACTTGTATGTAATTGCTACCTCGAGACGGAAGGCAGATGCGTGTGACTTCATTTCAAATTTTACGTGTCCTGTGCTTTCTTCTGTTAACTAAAACTGTGAACTTTGCCTTAAAAAATCTCGTGGAAATATACATAAAAAATCGTCAAAGTTTTCGTGACTTAACGAAATTCGATGGCTCGTCCGAGGCGGTACTAACCTCTCACGGAAGACCAATCTAAAATGACAGCATTCGTGGTGTTGTGTTTCGTTGGTGAGTGCCAGACTAGAGGTTGAATATCCCCTTCAGAAGCAACACACAAGGCCGGCATGCTGCAATGTTACACTGTTTGCAAATATTCGAATTGCGAATATGAGTATAGAGATTACTGCTCTCGAATTTTGCTCATGCTTTCCGTCAGGCAGAGTAGAGTCAATTTGGCATTCTCAGTCATAAAAAAGAGGCGCTTATAGCCCAGTTGCACTCGTTGATTAGAATCAATCACCGAGGGTACGCAACGATGGCGCAGTCAGTACCTGGATGGGTAACCGCTAGTGGCATGTTACTATGAGCGTCTCCGTGATTCGGAGGTCACGATAAGCAGTCGGTCTCAGTTGTTATATTGTGTGTTCATACGATATAACAGTCGTGAAGTTTAGTTGGAAGCCTTCGGGCGGCTTAAAAAACATCCAACGGCGAGATTACGTAGCTACAACGTATTGTTGCCAGTCCCCAATCCGCACTTGGCCAGGACGTATAGCCTTAGCCCTCTCCTGAGAGGAGACCCAAGCCCAGCAGTGGGACATTTTGGGTTGTTAATGATGATGATTGATGAAGGATAAAAAATGCAAATTCGTTAATTTCTAGATTTATATATCGTAAGGTTCAAAAGAGTATTATCGACTTTGAACACACTACTGGAACCTGAATAAAAAACACAAGCAGTCTGTAAAAAAATATAATACTTACTAAATAAATACTTTGGATTACAGCTTTATTACTGTTAAAAGTCATAAAATATCAAGAAACATCTTAACAGTACGCCTCTAAAAATAATTCAAGTTTCAAATCAACCTTACAAACTAAACAAACAATTAATGTCCTATGTTCGCAGCTTTCGTGTTGTCCCTGTGCAATGTCCAGTAATTCCCCTATAATTTGAGGGTGGCCACGACGCAGATTGTTCTTCAGATAGAGGCCGTTCGATTGCGTCAAACACTTTGGTGCACTAATTACTTACACCTGGAAAAATTCACTTTCTTTATTGCCTATAGGTATTGTTTTTTTGTCGCTTTATTTGTGTTTTGGGAAGCCAAATCATGTAACTGCAAATTGATGTTATAAAGATATTGTTAACCCTTGTGTTTTAATTATTGTGTGAGTAACAAAATATGGGACGAAGGGATCGTCGATTTTAAGACTGGATAAAAATTTATTATTATTTTGTTCTATTTCTGTTAGTGGCTGTGTCATGATTATTTATTCAGGCTTTTGAAGAAGTCGCTCTGAAGATGATTTTTTTTATATAGTGGGCAAACGAGCGGACGTATCGCCTGATGATAAACGATTACCGCCGCTCATGGATACCCGCAACACAAGAGGCGCCGCAAGTGCGTAGCCGGCCTTGTAAGAGGGAGTACGCTCTTTTCTTGAAGGTTGTATTGATTCGGGAATACCGCAGGCGAGAATTCATTCCACAGCTTTATTGTGCGAGACAGAAAGTTTCTAGAAAGGCTGTGGACTGCCAATTTTTACTAAATCATTGCCGTAAGTTCTTAAGTATAAATGTTTCTAAAATTTTGACAATCTATTCAGCCCCCTTAGCTTAAATGCAAGTGTTGAATATCTTTCTACCATTACTAACGCCTCTATTCTCTTATAGGCTGGCTAACATTTTGTTATGACCACGTGACTTAACGCTGAGATGACGTCATTCTCATAAATATTTTGTTTTCTATTACCGTTTACGTTTGTAGAATGTTAACTTGGCTAGGGGGTTTATTCCTCATTCCAAGTAAGGAATCTGTACCTTTGCGTGAAATGTCCCAAAATATACTCGTGCAAAGTTTCATCATAACCCAGTGTAAAACATGAAAGTGTAATAATTAAAGAAACCGGTTGGAATAAATTCTTTTCATACTAGTAGATATCTATGTATCTAAACAATATTGACTATTTAAAAGTAAAAAAAATCACAGGTAAAAAAACTGCAGATAGAAGTGAAATCTTATAACTCAGAATGTTATTTGTAAAATTAATGAATAAAATTAGAAATGGCTAATTTTTTAAATTAAAATTATCAACATCAAACGTTAGCATATCTGTGACGCGAACCCATTAGATTTTTCTCATTAAAAAGTGCTCAACGCGGTCAAAGAAGTTTTGTGACGTCAGCATGTCGGTGACACGGAGACGCGGTGACGCGAACTCATAAGATTTTGTCCTACCAAAACGTGCTCAACGCGGTAAAAAAGTTTTTTCTTAAAAAAATAACATACACACTATCCTGCCTTTTTTTTTTTTTCATATTTAAGCTGCCAAAATGACTGCCCTGCCTGATGGAATGCATGAGCAGAATCCAAGAGTGGTGGTCACTATCCTCAATGCGAAGAAGAACAATGCAGCATGGTGACCCACACTATGGCGGCCTGGAGGGAAGGGGGATGGTGAGGGGGATAGGGGGCGTTGGATTGGGGTATGGGCCTCCGGTATCCTCACTCACTCGATGAAACACAGCGTAAGCGCTGATTCACACCGGTTTTCTGTGAGGCCGTGGTATCACTCCGGTCGAGCCGGCCCATTCATGCCGAAGCGTGGCTCTCCCACGGATAGATGTGCTTATTGGACATCCTCGATAATTTTTTTAAGACAATATGAAATGGCCATAAATGGTTATTTTAGCTGATCGTAGTGATCATGTACAAGTGCGTGAGTGGCAAGAAATGCCGCGTGACGAGCCACTGCGCATGCTTGTACACCGTGACGAATGTCACCGGGTCCTGTCACACACGTTACAAGGAACAGAATGTAGCGACGTACTTTGAGAGGACTACGAAAATATTCGATCATTGATATGCTTATATAGAAAAAACCACCTTGTTTAGTAGCTACTGACAGGTAAGCCAAAGGTCTCAATCCTCACAACTAATTATGTGTTGAGAGCACGATTATCGGTCTGTGTTTTTTATGGATTCAAATCCAACATGGGACAACAATTTGTCTAATATACAAATTGTTGTTCTAAGTCTGGCTAATCTTTTTTTTCGTTACAGTATGTGTATTCCTAAGCAGCATCATAAAACTATCAATTAAAATATTTAACTTAAACACCGCGTTCCGCCTATGACTTAAACCACATCAATATAGCAGACAAGCGTGACGCGGCTAAGCCCGCAAATATGTGCAACACTCAATATTACTTAATTAGACCCCACACGGTGCTCGCACTTTGCTGTATAAAACAAGTATAAAAATATTAAAAAGCTGAATAATACGTACCTATATTAAAACTGGTTACTCATTGGGTCTGTTGAGCCGGAGGTTTAGGTTCGATACCCACACACAAGCCAAGTACTTGGGTGATAAACATGATCATCTGGTCTCTGTTTGAGTGATATTTATGTATAATATAACTCGTATACCATCATTAGCCTAACGCAGTCCACAGCTGGACCTAAGCTTCTGTAATTTCACGCCACTTGGTTCGACCTTCGGCTTCTCGCATCCAGCTCTTACCAGTCATCTTGCACAGATTATCACTTTACCTGGCCTGTGGACGTTCCACACTACATTTGCCGAGACACGGTCTCCACTAAAGAACTCGTTTACATGTATATTATAATAAACTAGTGATAATATAATACACTAACCCGTGCAACTTTGTCAGCGTCTCTGAAAAGGAATGAATTTTCCCCGTTTTGGTTACATTTTTAATCGATACTTGGCTCCTTTTGGTTTTAGCGTGATAATATATAGCTTATAGCATTCCTCTTTAACTGGGCTATCAAATACTAAAAGAATTAGCGAAATTGGTACAGCCGTTCACGCGTGATGGCGTGACCAAGGGAAATAGAGATTCGTTTTTATATATATAGATGTATAAGTAGGTATGTTTATCAGTAGTTTGGTTCCCATAGTACATGTTCTACCTAGTTTAGAATCAGATGGCATTACGTGTATTAGATGTGTGAAGTTATTATATCCATACTTCCATATTAATATTAGAAATTTGAAAGTAACTGTAGCTGTTTGTGTGTCTGTTACATTGTCATGGCTAAACCACTGAACAGATTTTAATGAATTCCAGTATAGAGACAGATTGCTATAAACTACAAACTACATATAAGCGGGCGTGGCCGCTGTCAAAGGCTAGTTAAAATAAATAAACAAAAATTTGAAACATCTAACATACAATGCCATATAGTTTCAAAGTAAACGGAGCTTGTACTGTTGGTACTAAATAATTATATGTAACTAGCCTTTGCCCGCGGTTCCACCCCCGTGTATCTCTGTTATCGCGGTAAAAAGTAGCCAATGTACTTCCTCAAAAACAAAAGTATCCCCATGTCAAATATAATTAAAATAGGTGCAAAGGTTTAGCCTTAGCTTTGAAAGTGTGACAGACAGACAGAGTACATTCCCAATTTATGATATTAGTATGGATTGTAATGATAAGTAACTGAAGGAAGAAAACTTTCCACCAGGGATCGATTAGTTTAAGTTGCCTTTGGGCAGGAAGGGGCCCCTGGGCACAAAAGACCATTGTACAATCTGCATTTTTATTCAATCATTTAACTTCGGTATATATTTATAAATATGATATTTTTCGATAGGTTTCTGATACCTTTCCAAACCTACCTATGCATCTACCTAAGGTTGTTTAGGTCAGGACGGGGCCACTGGGCACAAAAGACCATTGTGCAAGTTGCATTTTTATTCAGCCATTTAACTTTGGTATGTATTTTACTTATATGATACCTTTCGATAGGTTTCCGATTCCTTTCTATACCTACCTATGTATCTACCTAATATAGTCTTTGGTCAGGACGGGGCCCCTGGGTACAAAAGACCATTATACAATCTGCCTTTTTACGCAATCATTTAACTTAGGTATGTGTTTTATTTATATGATACCTTTCGATAGGTTTCCGATTCTTTTTCATACCTACCTACTTCTTCAAAATATAAAGTGTAAATATCATATCTTTGGGGGCCCTAAAGAGGTCGGGATTTTATCTTGGGCATGGGTTTATGGTCATGATAATAGACACTATTATTAGCCTGTTAGTAAAGAAGAGGTTTATGTCCAGCATTCGATTATTAAAAGCTGTTGATGATGATAATGATTAAAGAAGGACTGGGAATATGTAGGTAATATAAAAAGGTATTAATACACAAATAACGTGACCGTTCAGATAATGTTGCCATATCAAAAACAGGTGTGTTAGTAATCAAGTAAAAAATTAAAAGACAAAGTTATTTAATTACATTCTTAATTATCGTAAATTAACGAGTTGCCCGGTGTTATTGTCTACTAGTTCTATACTTATATTGTTAAAAAAACAATTTTTTATTGGAAAATATTAATAGTCTATTAAACCATCCCTCCCTTTAAATTTGCACTCTTTTAACCATTCACACTCCACGAACATCTCAACACTACCTATGTATGTATATGCAACATTATCTATTTAAGTCTTTAGCTCTCCGCCCCGCGGAATACCAGACATTCAAAAGCCAACCCGTAGAATCAAACAAAACACCTCTATTCAAAAAGGAACAAGGTGTAAAATTGCTTGTACTATCTTATTATTCCGTTATAAACACCGTCCAATGCAATAGACCTCTCTTAATCTAACAGTTACGTCTTCAACATCCGTGTTTGTTTGTGTAAATAGGGGCGGAGAAGGTCGTGGCTGAATGGTCGCTCTAGTAGGTATGAGGGAAGTGTGAAGACGCTAAGAGGTGTATCCCCACCGTTCCGTTCCGCGGTAGGCGGGGCCACGGACACGGTCCGGCCGTTACAAGCACTCCACGCATCGCGCTGAGCTTACGCGGAAAGCTTGGAACGGAACGCACGTTTTTTGAATTCGGAAAGCGATTCTTTTATAAAGTGTTTGACTTTTTAATTTGAGTGACTCGATTGGTTTCTAATTTAGAATTTTTTTTGTTGTGTGTAAAAAAGTTAAGGAAACTTTTTTATTTGGACTTTTAATAAAGTTACTTTATAGTGTAGAATAAATTGTTTGAATAATGGACTTTTGTCTTCGTGGTAAGAACTAAAGCTGTTAATATAAAGTGAGGTGAGTTAGTTTAAATGTATATATTTTATTTTCTCTCTAAACTAGATTTAAGTCTCAGTGTCATGAACTTTATTAATATATTTTGTTGATTATTATTACGGCATACAAATAACATAAATTTAAAACATTTATTGTCATAAAGTAACTTTAACATTCCCGTACAGATAAGTATCTGTGTCTAGTTATTATTAGATACATTTCGTTAGACTTGTTAGTTTCTATATAAATTATTAAGAAAAATTTATTTACACGTACTTCATATATCTAAATTGTTACAAAGTACGTTTTTAAAAGTATCACGATGTGAGATGCCGTTATTGTGTTCGTGTTTTATTTTCTGTTATCAAGAAACGACATCAACGCGCGCCTTTTATTTTCATCTCGGATAAAAGTTGAAATACAATTATAGTAAATTATCGTTTCATTATTTATTTATCGATATCTATTTTAGTTGTAAGTTATATAATCTTTTTATCGATAAACACATAGGTACAAGGGAGTTTTAAGTAACTAACTAAGTAAGTCCTACTTATTGATCAACCAAAATACTAGTAATTAAACTTTTAAGTCCTAAGTTAACTCACCCGTGGATAGACTGTGACAGCCTTCAGTGCAAGCTGGTCAAAAGCTCAGATAACGCAATGTTATATTTTATGAGATTTTTATCCCGCATTTATTCCCATACGTGTATATAATGTATAAATAATATTTTTGGGGTTCAAAAAAAAAGTAAAATTATATTTTGTAACTTTACATTTTTACCCGACTGCGAAAGATAGAGAGTTATATTTTTCGAATGGTCGAAATCGACACTGGGTACATCAAAATAAAATATTTTAAAAAACTCTCTTTTCAGTCCTTTTTGTCTTTTCAGTTCTTTAATGAGTTTAACAAAGATGGCTGATATTAACGCAGTCGATTTTTTTATTTAAATAATTCGTAACTTGTGTAATGAGCTGTGAGTACCTACTTACCTGATAATATATTATCTCCTGCTCTTTATAATTATAATATAGTTACCTCCGAAATATCGATATTAATCTTAAATTAACTATTCTCTATGTAGTACCTAGTTATATATCTACAAATTTGCAAAATATAAATTATGTTTCGAATATCCGATTAAGAAGGAAGGTATTATAAAGGTATACAAGGTATCATTTTTGGCATCAATCCAACATTATTTTTTAAAAATGTATTCTAATATATCCTATGTACCACTAGGTAGAAAGAAAGAAAATATAATATTATACATTAACAAGCAAACTATGTCTATCCGTTATACTTTAATAGATCCGTTGCATTGATTTCAATGAAGTTTCGCATAGAAATATGTACTTTAATTATTGAGGACATACTTCACAGGTCCGTTGCACTAATTTCAATGTAATATAGCATGAAAATACTTTAATTCTTAAGAAAGGACATAGGCTAATTTTTACCACGGTATCGATAAGCGCAAGTGAAGCTGCATGTAAAAGCTAGCTTAATTTTAAAGTTGGTAGGTACCAACTAGGCTTCTACACTACATCCGTTATAGGGTAGGTACCTGTAACAGACCTAGCGTCGGGTTCGAGACCGGGAAGTTCAGGATATACACCCTTACCAATACTAGGTGTACTAGATGGCGTAGTTATGTACCTTCCGATAATGACTCGGGGGCGCAGTGGTAGCGTATGCGACTGTTGTGCTTGAGGTCTTGGTTTTGATTCCCGGGTCGGACCAAGTGTTTGTGTGATATGCAAATATTTATTGCGGAGTTTAGTTGTTTTCTTTGTATAATATGTACGTATTTATATTAGTTGTGTAGTACCCGTAATACAAGCTCTGTTTAGTTTAGGACTAGATAGCGTTGTGTTTTCTGATGTCCGAATTATTTATTTATTTATAATACCTTCTTTTCTCATTGGAGATATAAAAGCGATAATCAATTATAAACAAGAAAACTTGAAAAGGCTAAGCTTAACTTGGCTTTTTAATTTACTTCCATTTGAATTAAATACTGAACAGGACCCCAAATGACACTACAAAAAAATAAATTCAAAGTTTATATACCCAAAACAAAACAATGTTATGTACTCTCTTCTAACTGTAATATTATAGTGTGCAAATAAAAAGTTTTCTATCTATCTATATTATAAACTAACTGACCCGGTGAACTTCATACCGCCATTTTCTTTTATAAATTTCCGAAGCTTGTTTTAATCTTTTATACACTAAATTTTACACTACCGTTTTTTATTATTTTGTTTAATACAAATCTTGTCCTGAGAATAGCAAACACTTAAAAAAATAATCATCCAATTTGGTGCAGTCGATTGCAAGTTTAGCGTGTACATACATTTCAGTAATTCATTTTTATTTAAAGTGATAAGCAAACCCAAGAATCTCCCCCTCCCCTCCTTTAAGTTACCCTTTGGTGACTATTTCTCCGTTTAACTATCTAGGTATGGATGTAAAATTACGCTCAGAACATCAAAGTACTACAGGAACAGGAATAAATAATATACAGTATTACGCAAATTATAATTTTAATGTCAGGAAAATTTTAACATTAAAAGATTAGTGTTCATGTATGGCTTTAAAAAAATCACCTGTTTGGGTTAGTGACTAATAATAATTATAAGTTTAAAAGTTCAAGAATAGGTGGTTGTTAGTTGAAATATCCTGTCAATTTCAATTAATCTATTTCAATAAAAATGAATCGTTGAAATTCATGTAAACGCATAACTTCCGATCGGCTGCACCAAACTATTTTAAATTATTCTTTTTTTTTGTGCGTCCGTTTTTGTTTGGACAGGTTTTTTATAAAAGAAAAGTAAGTAAAAGATAACGAGAATATTATTTTTTGTTGTCTGCGAATGTACACTGGCTGTGGGAAGCTGAGACAGATATGTAATTATGCAGTACGAAGTTCGCCGGGTCAGCTAGTAACATATAAATGTACACTAGCTGACCCACGCACCCCTTCGTCTGCATCTCTTCTCAATCTTCCTTGGCTCTTATTTAGTCTAAGCGTGATCTTATCTATTCTATCCTATCTTAGACACGCCAACATAAATCACATTTAAAAAATTAAAAAATATATGGGGAAAATCAGAAATGGATTCGGAGTGCATCGACGACACGAGGATTACGTATGTCGCAGGTATATTGTCAAACCCTTGATATTACAATTTCACTAGTGCTATTATGATAAACCAGTGGATGTTAAAGGACGCCATTAATTAGCGACCTTACCCACAATGTACCACTGCTGGGCTCGGGTCTCCTCTCCTCCACTCAGGAGAGGATTAAGGCCATACGTCCCCACGCTGGCTGACTGCGGGTTGGGGACTGGCAAAACAACTTTGTGGCTACGTAATATTACCTTTGGATATCTTTAAGCATCTAACTAAGCTTCACGACTGTTTCCCTCTGATAACACCCGGGACCAACTGATTAACTTGATCTACGAATCACGGAGACGCTAGCGGTATGATGCCACTAGCGGTCATTTATCCAGGTTCTGAGCGCGCCGTTGTTGCTTATCCTCGGTGATTGTTTTTAATTACCAAGTGCAACTGGGCAATGAGCGCGTTAAGTTACGTTTTTTTTAATAGAGAAAAAAATTTTTAAAACAAAAAAAAACTTGCTTTTAAAATTAAAATAAAACTCTAACCTAACTTACAATGTAAGTAAAACTAGGCCGTTAAATTGTAAGAAATGAAGTTATAGAATCTACCGGCTTATTATAATATCACTAGTGAAATTGTAATATCACAGCTTTGACAATTTACCTGGCATATATATAATACAATAGCTTTCTTGATAGACAACCAAATTTTAAAAAAAAAAAAACTATCTGAAATTCTTACGTTATCCTGAAGTCTTTAAAAAACTAATATTCTTTTAAATTAGTCGTAAATAAATAGACTTTGATTAGAACTAACTTCTGTGAGATTCATTTGTTTTTTTATTCATAAATATATTCCGTTAATATGTGGGCGAAGACAACAAGATGTCGAAAGCTAAAGTATTTATAAATAAGATTCCCATTTGAATAACATCAAACTTAAGTCTTGATTATATTTATTAACAAATATTTCTGGAACTGTTTGCAATATCAAATACTAGGTACTGGATCTTTAAACATTTTGTTTTATCCTAAGATTGCCAAACAGATAGCTCTTGGCAATATTTATTTAAGAGTTTAAATGTATCAATTATACAAGTATTTAGAAAAAATAAGTATATAAGTAATTAGTCCATCAAACGTGAGAGAGCCACACTTCAGCATGAATGGGCCGGCTCGACCGGACTGATACCATGGCCTCACAGAATACCAGTGTTATATATATGATACAACGCCTACGCTGTGTTTCACCGAGTGAGTGAGGATGCCGGAGGCTTATACCCCAACCTTTCCCCCTATCCATCTCCCCATCCCCCAAAGGCCAGCAACGTATTTGTGACACCTCTGATGTTACGGGTGTCCATGGGAGGCGGTAATCGCTTTCCATCCCCTTATACTATAAACATAAAACTAGTTGCTTAATTGGAAGCGTGGTGGCATTGTGTGTCAGCTGTACAATTTTTTTTTTGTTATTAAATGATTTTGCACAATCGTTCTATTGTCCAGCTCTCTTAAACTAAGATTCATTCACGAACCATAGTTCTACCTAAACAAAAAAAAACAGATTATATTCATCTCCATTAAGTTATTTATGCTAAACTGCAATCAATAGCTTAAGACCAATAGTATAATTGGGTTCCCACGTTTCTATAACCCACTATTTTGATCTCTGAGTTCATCATATTTAATTATTTAACTAAAATACTATAGATTGATAGTTTATCAATAGTCTTACTAATAGTCGTCTTAGAGAAAGGCATCATTCAGTTATTTGAATTAAACGAGTTTCTTATTAGGATTTAATATTTGCATTTTTTTTTTAATATTTCGTGATTATATATACCCAATTATTTCATTTTACTTAACTATTTTTATTTACTTCGACATAATACGATGTAGTGTTTTGATCTCTCAAGCGTATCGGTTTTTTAATTTTTTTTTTATAATTTTTAATTATTTATTGCTAACTGCTTACACACAACGCCATCTAATTTCAAATTAAGCAGAGCTTGTGTTATGATAACTAGATTGACTGATATAATACTCATATACTTTTTTTGTAAATACATACATATTATACATAGGAAACACCCAAACTCCGATTTGATCTGAATACTGTGCATATTTTTAATTAGAGTGTGCACGTGTGCTGTGTCGTAATTAATGAATGTGAAGTAAAGTTTTTCTGACCCTGTTTATATGCCTTAATATAATATACTAGCTGACTCGGCGAAATTCGCGCCGCCATACTTGATTTCCTGAAATTTTTATAAATTTCCGAAAAAAAATGTTTTTGCATATATACCCGCCTCACGGGTAGTGTACAGTAGCGAACTTCGATATTATAACACTTTCGATGTTCATACAATTTTATTCTATACGAACTTTGTCCTGACTGTATCAAACACATAAAAGAAAGAATTATCCAATTTGGTGCAGTCAGTCGGAAGTTATGCACGTAAATACATTTCGGTGATTCATTTTTATATATATAGATAGATATATCAATACTTGAAGCATAAACCTTTTTACGAAAATCATGCATACGGAATAGTATGAAATTAAGCACACTTAAAGTTTATGTGGAGAACAGTACAGAAAGCTAAAAAAATAGAAAAAAAAAGAATTATAGTTGATAATAGATAATATTATTGGACATCTTACACACGATGCCATCTAGTCCCAAGCTAAGCAGAGCTTGTGTTATGGGCATTAGATAAGTAATATATAATATAGATACGTATAATAAGGCCACAATGTTCGTAGTGTATATTCCTTTGTTTCAATTTTAAATTTAAATTCTACGTGAGAAATATTTGTATTTTGCCTTTACTCATGACTGTCTAGACTTATATGTTCCTGTCTCCTAACGTTTAACATATACTGACAGTGATGTAAGCGTGCATTTCATAAATAAATAAATATACTTTTTTATTTTGTAAATATATAGATATTAAACATAGAAAACACCCAAACTCCGAAATAAATATTCACAGATTATACAATCAATTTGTCCGTCCCGAGAATTTGACGTCAAGCACATTGCTGCCATTACGCCACAGAGGCAGTCAATTTTTCCGTCCATTTGTTTTGTTGGGTGTTGATCATTTGCGGAGATAAAATACCTGTTTGATTCCGATGATTCTTCTTATAAGGCTATTGCAGAGCGCTCATAGATACCTTTATATAGGTGGTGGTTTCCCGTTTCGTTGTATTAACTTTAGAAAAGATAGTTTTAACACTATATTTAGAAGAACTCTTTGCTATATATTTTTTATTTAGACGTTACCTTTAAAAAAAGTTAACCTGATTTTCCTTAAAGGAGGTTCTCTGAAGCCGTCCGTCGCGGTGGGATTTGGAAGAATTAAACACCGCAGTGTCTTGTGTACTGTTATCATTAAATATTACTTAAATATAATTAAAAAATATATGTTAGATATCGTGGTAATCATTATTAAGGTAATATACAGTCTGTGACACTCACAGATTTCACTCACTCACAAATAATGGGGCGTTCTATTGGTAGAAGAATTTTCAAAATCTGTTTAATACCGTCAGTTTAGGACCTCACAAACTTTACCTTTTTATAATATTAGTATAGATAAACCTATATCTGCAAATTAAGTTTCACCAATTAGTTTAATATTTGTTTCAGATTTTGAGTGTTTTCTATGCATAATATGCATGTATTTACAACAAAAAAGTACATATGTATTTTATTAGTTGGCTAGTACCCATAACACAAGCTTGGCTTATTTTGGGACTAGATGGCGATGTGTGTAAGACGTCCAAAATATTTATTTATTAAGTATGATATCCTAAGAATTTGTTATATTCATATTCATATAAAGTAGTAAAAAGGTATGTACTTTTTTATACACATCGATTGATTTAGGAGTAAAGCGTAATAACGAAGCCGCATAGTTTTGACTACACGGTTGGCCTAGTGATTTCAGTGATCGCTCCATGGCCGGCGGCGAGAGCAGTTTTACCGCGGTCGCGACCTTCTGCGAGGAAGCCATCTCGCAGAAGGAGGCGGCAGAAAAGGCCCGGGAGGACGATCTCCACTCGGACCCGATCCGCCGCCGGCGAACCGGGCGGCGGAGGCGCGCCTATCAGCGCCTCATACCGCCCTGAGTGTGGCCGCGGATGGGCGGGACGGGTTTTCCCCCCCATCCGCTTCACAGGCCACCCGCGAGGGGGCGACGTTACGCGTGTGCCGTACGTCACCTACATTGAGAGTTACCATCAGACGACNTTCACAGGCCACCCGCGAGGGGGCGACGTTACGCGTGTGCCGTACGTCACCTACATTGAGAGTTACCATCAGACGACGGAGCCCGCTTAAGTGCGGGCAGGCGCTGGGAGGGGTCCGGATGGCGTAAGAAAGCGGTTCCCGGATCTCTCCTGTCTCAGGCGCAGAGTGGCACACCGTGGTGGTTTAGTGGGTAGTCTGGCTGGAGTCAGTCAGGAGTCCTACACAAAGCGAACCCCTGTCCCCGCGGGGGGGGGGGAGTGAAGTGCGTAAAGGCATTCCAACAAGTTAAAAAAAAATGTTTTTGTGATCGCCACCGCTTCCTACTCCTCCAAGTATTGTGGGTTCAAATCCTACATGGCACAACACTTTGTGTAATCCATAAATTGTTGTACTAAGTCTGGGTGTACTTTGTGTCAATTTCATGTATGTAAAGATCCCCGTGACACAGGAATGTATATTCCTAATGCGGGAGTTGTCTTTAAAAAAAATCATATTGTACACACAATGCCCAAATTATATCAATAGTTATTATTATTAATTACATACTACATATATAATAGAAGTCTAAGAATAATAGTTGGTAAGATACAACACTTAAGATAAAGTACCTAGATGACCGAGCTTTGCTTTGTATTTTTTTGTTATTATTCTGCAAATGAATTCTAGCTAGATCGATTTATCGCCCCCAAAACCACCCTGCAAACTAAATTTCACGAAAATCGTTATAGCCGTTTCCGAGATTCAGATTATATATTAGATTACTTCTATAATAAATAATATAGGTAGAACCAAACAGCGTCATGGAAAAAGTGTTATGTATGTTTAGGCCGTCACGGTGTCAAACAACGTGGGATCGTGAATAGTGTAGCTTCTAAAGTCTCTTGTTATACACTTCATAGGCGTAGGTAAGTCGCGCTTTTAATGTTTAACTAGTTTGTAGTATACGGCAAAAGTTGAAGCGGGAGCGGGTAAAGTGTTTTATCACGAATAATCATGTATAATCACAAAAATGACGAGGCACTTTCAATTTATACATTAGAGTCTTAAAGTGATCTAATGACCGAGTATTGTTTGTGGTAAGAATTTGATTTATTCCATCGTCATCATCATCATCACCCTATCGCATTCCACTGCTGGACATAGAAGTTTTCAATTGCACGCCACAACTGTTATATATAAATATATTGTGTCGTTTTATAAAAGCTTAAAAAAATTTAAGTTCTGCACCGACTAAGCTTTAATTATGAACCAATCTACTTTAAAGGTTATTTTTATATATTTTTCCACTAATTTTTCTCGTTTTCTGTAGTATTTGTGGTGTGTTGTACATTTATAGAGAGCACTTGCCGTAGCAAAATGTACATGTATTGGGTATTAATAATTACGTAGAGTTTTAACACAATTAAAGTAATTACATCGTTCAGGTTCAAACAAAGCCAATAGTAATAGACATTAGAACTTTTATTATTTAAAATTTGACAAATTAGAATGATTGCGTTAAGGTAACGATAAGTTTAGCTCAAAGCTCATAACTTAGACCCCACATCAAACGCGCGCGCTAACTTTGATCTAGCCGCTGTTTAATTCGTAGTGGATATACGCAAATTTAGATTTGCATGCCTTGATAATCAACAATGTTCCCATCGAATATAACATAAATACATTATTAAACTTATCGGGTTTCATGATAATCGATATTTTAATGCTGATTTACAAACGTTTACGATACGATACTTGTACTATGTAACTTAAATGAATACTTAAAATAAAAAGCATTTTTTGTTCACTTATTTGGTTTGCCCGCTGATAAGCGATCACCGTAACTAACCTTAGATACACAAAGAGGGTATCACAAAAAAGGTAGCCCCGTCAATAAGTTTTTTGTGATTTTGTTTTAAAATTATAACATGTATGTCTACCTTACTCTTTTGTATAATAAAATCAAGATTTAAAAGGGACTTATCTATACAAATAAATAAAATTGGCGTGTCTCTTCGTAATATTAAAATAAACGCTTTTTACTAAATACATATGTATGTATACACGGTATATAGGTATACCAAAATAACATATTTTTAATTTTTGTCTAATTATTTGTTCCGGGTAATCTCTGAAACGAATGATCCGATTTTAATGGGATTTTTAACAAGCAGATAGCTGATGATTTAATGAATAATGTAGGAGAGAATATTTTATTTATTTTTTTTAGGTTACCAGCGGCATTATCCATGATTGTTGTTGTATCGTAGGTAAATCCTACTAGTTCTAGTTCATGATATTATTTTCACACTCATTTACGCTGCCTGATAAATTACAGTCACAAATACTGTACACCATAATTCTCTATATCAACACATGGAACGTATATTATTACTAGATATGCCGGTAAATTTTGTATCGCCTACATATATTTGTGTAAAATGTGGAAATAAATTTCTGAACGCACCTATAAATATTTGACAACCACGTGACGATTGCTTGTTTCTAAAAAGACAAAAGACATCGGCGAAAGACGGTTCCCATTTCATATCATCCACATTTTTTATATTTTTTATCATTAATTCCATCACGATGAAGACTTGAAGACTCGAAGTCTAAGAATTGAGGACTTGAAATACTTGACATTGGCAGAAATAGCTGATCCGGCTGATTGCCATATCATCAAAAGAAGAAGAAGACAAAAGACATCAAATGTTTCACAGCTACTGACAGTTTATATTACAAAACGAAATTGAGGTTTTTAGTATTTTTTGTTACTTATTATTTATGTTTAGGATGACCTTCTTTCCCTGATCTTCTACAAATAAATAAAGATCCAAATTAGCCATAAAGGTCCAGCTATTCTCAAGTTTTATCGAGACAAATGAACGCGCGTTATATTTTAAAAGATAACATAACGTATTTTATTAAATTTCATATGTCACAGAGATAAAGCTACATTTTATGGACTGTAAGTACAATTACATAGGTTGGTAGTTACATAAAAATAAAACAATCGATCCACATGTTTTTCACACTTGATTCGGACGTAATGAGGCCATAATAAGCTTCTTGCACTTTTAACACCCAATCTTCTCACTTTCAACGCACAATGCCCTGTAATTCTCCGCAATTAGTTCTAAATGTGAGGTAAAACACCTTAAATGATTCCTCCTTCATTGGAATCAAGCCTTCTTACCCGAAATTTGATAAAAGCAAGCATTTGGAATGACTTTGACAAACATATTTTTGCAGCTGACAAATTACCTTCTTTGAGTTAGGTGTTCGCAGATATTAGTTTTATAACTGTATCGTTATATTTGTTGAATATTGTCCTCCAGCACTTGCCCTGGAGTACTCAGTGGGTGTATACTGACAAGAGTGGCTGACAAATTGCGAAAAATGCGTCGAAAAAAACAGTATTAAGTGTATATGAGGTGTTGTTAGCGACAAAATTGCCGCAAGTAGCTGTGGGCCTTTCAACGCTGTTGGAGCGAAATTACACCTATTTCTTACAGTTATTATGTAATATTGTGAGTTAGCAGCTGCTTTACGCTTATTTTTTTGAATGTAAAGTGCCATTACGTCAAGTTTGATCGTAATCAATTTGCTTGTTGAATGTTTTTTTGATAAATTAGATGTAACTACAACTACCTCATTGGTACCACTGCCTTGTTGTCTAGCGGCTAGCATAAGCGACTGCCAGTTAAGATATCTCGGGCTAGATGCCCGGATCAGACTGCTGTTGGATTTGAGAAATTCTTAACAGCAGCCCGGAGTATGAAATACCTCGCCCACGATTCGGAGAGCTCGTTAAGCCGTCGGTCCCGGTTATCATGAACTTATGACAGGCGTAATTGGGAAGTCAGTGCCCTCAAATATACTGACAACTAGTTCAACCTTCGAATTTAGTTCACTCTCCGGGTTGGGAAGATCCGGTGCCAGTTGCTCCGTCAAGAAACTGATATTTAGGTAAAATCGGTTGAATTAGTAGCCAATCCTAATTAATCTTGAGAATAATAAAGGATAGGAAGATGACTTTAGAAATGACCACCTCGATAGTTGGTTACTGTTATAGTGCAGTTAAAAAGCTGTAGTGTTTAGTAATTTAAGCGTCATGTGACCTTCTGATACCAAACTAGGTTGAGGTCAGGTCTATGCTTTGTACTATGGTAACCAGAATGCTGAAAAACATATAAACATATTTATATATATATTTAAATAAATTACGCCTAACTCACAATCCACATAGGCCCAAAGTAGGAGTCAAACACACGACCTCTATCTTACCAGATAATCAATAGATAAACGACACGTATTATGTTTTTGTAGGTAATATCTAAAACATCAAATTACTATTTTAGAATAGGCCAATTTTGATTTCGATAAATTAACGTAAAGAAATCAAATATTGAAATATGAATATTAACTTTAATCACTTAATTCGGCGCTCCTGCACACCAATTATATCTTCTAGAATATTATTTAATTAAACTTCCTATTACTAGAAGCAATCAAACAAACAAAAATGTTATGTTAATGTTATTTAAATATAATTGCTGAAGAAGCGCCTTTCCGATATCGTTGAAGACGAAAAAACTTCCATTCTCATTTCTTAGATTAGTCATATGCATCTAAAAAAAATTTACTTAAAAAAAATACTTTCTTGTTTCCGCTTCATCATCATCAGCCCATTGCAGTTCGCATTTTATTTTTATACCATTAAACATAGATTAAAAAAATAACAACGGATTTATGTGTATGTCCCCTTCGTCTCTCACAATAGTTTACAAATTAATATAGAGTTTTTAACAATACAAAAGTTAATACAGATAACATGAAATTCATATAATATAACGGTCTAAGCTCTGAAAGGTAGTAGGTTGAAATGGCAATGGCTAGAGTAAGCGTGTTTTGGAAAAGACTTGCAAACGTATTGTGGTTCGCGCTCTGTCTAAATGGTGGGATGACTTGCGTAAGGCCTTGGACCGACGGCGACTAGATGCAGAAACAGAACACTTATATGATGATGAATCTATAATACACATGATATGGTTTATATATTGTTTCGACCCATGCATCGTTACAAAGATTAATATTACTTCATAGTTTTACTCTATAGTTCAATAAAATCATCTCAAATCTTAAAGTGCCCACATCGATACACCAAAAAATTTATTTTAATTCTACTAAGAAAGGAAATGGCAACACTTAACCGGATTAAATAAACAAAAAAACTAAAGAAATATTTATAATCAAAATAGTATTGTGGCGACTTCCACATACAGAGGCAACAATAATATATAACAGCGCCATCAACCGAAGAAACATCGAACTACGGAGCAACGAAGAAAACTAAGAAACTACCAATCCTAAATTGCGCAATAGAAGTTCTCGCGCCGATTAACATATATACAACTTCCCAACATCAACCGTTGGGGAGTGGCCCGCCAGGCATGATCACTTCGCCTGGTTGGAGGATCCTCCCTTTGTGATGGAGAGACATGACACCCCGGTCTTCCACAGTATTATAAATCGTAACATAACACTTTGTTCCCGAGCGTACTGTATTAATTATAAAATTGGAACACCGCAACACGTAAATCTTGTGCGAATTAATTAAAAAATTTAGTACTTAAAAACCTACCCGTATCAAAAAGTTTCATGCGACACGAAAATGCAAATGTCATGGAAAGGTTTTTTAACGTCAACCTAAATAATGAGTGGCTTTTTATACTGTGCTTTTGTTGTTTGTTGCTTAATTAGAACATTGGCTAACTTTTTAAAATTTAATTTTGCTATTTTGAAGGTTATTTTTCTTTTATCTGATTAAATGACATTTCCTCCAGCCTTTGCTTGACAGAATATAATGTAGCACTTGACAAGTCTTATAATTAAAGAAAAAAGTATATATTCAACATTTTCTTCAATTTAGACCAGACGAAGCTTGAGGTAAAACAACAAACACAAAAAAAAGATACAATTGACATGATTTGAGTTATATAGTTGTTATTAAACAATGGGCAACACAATAATCTATGAAAAGGGTATAATATATTACATTATTTCTTTTTTTAAAAGACAACTCCCGCACTAGTGATAAATCTGTGTAGCGGGGGACTTTACAAACACACAAGAAACGCACACAATAAACTATACCTATATTCAGAATTGCTATCCCACGTGGGGTTTGAACTCCTAACACTCTGTGCAGTAGAAAGCTGCGTGGTGCCAGCTAACTACTACTTCTAATGTACACAAAATGTGGACTTTTCTACTGCAGATTTACTCATATTTTTCAACATAATTTTCCTTTACACAATAATAAACTACCCATATTCGTATCGTATAAATGCAATGTAGAATAAGAACATCATAATATAAGTGTGCAGTTCACGTCATTTTAGAATCTCCTATACCCCACAGGTATTTAAGAGTAATCCCCTTTGGTTTGTTTTAAAAAGGTGGAGCGATTCCCCGTAGGGATTAACGTCGAGGCAAAGGAATTAACAGCTATTTCCATGTCCGACCTTTCTAATACCATCCTTTCAGGTTTTATTTCTCAAAATATCACCTTTACTTACTGTAAATTAATATGTTCATGGATATTTTAAATCTTACAGACAGAATTTTTAAGCATCCAAGTCGTTTTTAAGTCTATCTTTATTCCCTTTAACTAAAATCCAGGTTCGGGTTTCAGACAATGAAGTGGGTTTTAGTGGAAGCACCACGTAGATACTCCTGTCTCTTACAACATCAGGAAATGAAGATCTGAAGGGAATTTCCACCGTCTCAACAAAGATTTTCTTTCCAGTCAGCAATTATATGAAAAGTGGTTAAAAAGTCAATTATAAGTTTGTAAAAAAGGAGAATTCATGTGTTAAATTTCTATTTGACAATTTCAATAAAAACTTTAGTTACCAAACTCTCATGAGTATGATCATGTGATTGTATAAGCTATTAAAGTACTATATTATATAACGAGGATAGTACCACAAAATAAAACAAGAAAATAGCTTCTAGGGATAGTAATGCCTGAGATAATCACGTTCGAACAAACTAATCCCCAATTTTATGATAAGAATAATAATAACTTAAGATACTTTCGTACAATCGTCTGCAACTAAGTTAGAAAGAGTCTGTACTGCGCGGTAACCACCTTATATACGCAAGTTTAGGTTTGTAGTTACTTAGTAATACTGAATACACACAAATTATGTTTAAACATCTCCTAGTCACTAAACATACTATCTTGTTCAACACACAGCAAATGATTTTATACTAGGTATAATATTAAAGCAACCAATCGCCGTCCACTGATGTACGAAGGTCTTAACTTAATAATATAAATTCGAAAATACCCAAATTTGAGAGTCACGCTAGGGCACGAATGGGCCGGCTCGACCGAAATGGTACCCCGGCTTCTTAGAAAATTGGTATAAAACAGCGCTTGCGCTGTGTTTCACCGAGTGAGTAAGGATGCCAGAGGAACATGAACTAACCCCTCCCTCGATCCCCTTTCTCATCCCCCATGGACCGGCAACACCCTTGTGATGCCTCTGGAGTTGTGGGTGTCCATGAACGGCGTTAATCGCTTACCAGCAGGCGTGATGACTCCACGCAGACCCACTATTCCATAAAAAAAGAAAATAACTTCGCTACACCGTCGTATGGAGATTCTTTTATTCTTGAGAAAGGACATAGGCTAATCTTTACCGCTACAACCAACAAAGACCTACAAGGGTGGACGGGTAAAAGTTAGAATAGCAAAAGTAAGTAAGTAATCACACTTAGAATAGCAAAAGCTAGACAGTTAGCACTTCAAGGTCTTCATTACGCTGATACTGCAATAAAAAGTATTTATCTTATTATTGCAAAACTTGTGAACCGTTCTCCGCTTTTATTAACAACCTAAAACTGTACTCTGCTCCGAAGAAAATTACAGCATTTAATTAAAATGACACATATTATGTGGCTTTTTACCAAAACTTTTTTTTTAAGGAAGAGGGGGCAAATGTGCAGACGCATCGCCTGATGGTAAGAGATAACCGCCGGCCACAACAAGTGCGCTGCCGGCCTTTGGGGGATGGGAAGGAGGATCGGGGGAAGGGTTGGAATAGGGGCCTCTGGTATCCTAACTCACTTGGTGAAACCTCAGAGAAAACCGGCGTAAAACAGCGCTTGCGCCGTGCAATCACTGCGGTTGAACCGACCCGTACATGCCGGAGCACGTATATTGCATTTTGCACAAACCTTAATCAATTTATCCAAACTCAGCAATCTTTATTTCTAGATTAAATGTTTAAACGAGCGTAAAAAATCACGCTTAAGTGTTAAAAGAGGTGAAAATTGTCTTATATCTGTGTGGTCTCGCTGTGTGGCATTTAATGCAAATACGGCGCGGTGTCGCCCGGTGTCGCACTATCTTTATCTGCGGGCGTACGCCGCGTGTGCCACCGACCTGTAATGTTACCTTACCGAACTGACTGATTCGTTCATTAGTGCTCTAGGTGTGTGGTAAAAGGAAGTCTATAGAGATATTCTACTGAAGATTTCTTATGCAAAGTTTTTTTAAGCCGTTTCTATTTTTAAAATTATATTTCGAATACGAAAACACTTAATTTTAAATTAAACAACAACCCATAATGTCCCACTGCTGGGCTCGGGTCTCCTCTCAGGAGAGGGTTAAGGCCATACATCCCCACGTTGGCCAAGTGCGGGTTGGGGACTGGCAAGAATACGTTGTGGCTACGTAAATCTTGCCGTTGGATGTTTTTAAGCCGCCCGAAGGCCTCCAACTAAGCTTCACGACTGTTATCGTATGATAACAACCGGGACCGACTGCTTAACGTGACCTCCGAATCACGGAGACGCTCATGGTAACATGCCACTAGCGGTCACCCATCCAGGTACTGAACGCGCCATCGTTGCTTACCCTCGGTGATTGTTTCTAATCACCGAGTGCAACTGGGCTATGAGGGCCTCTGTTGTTGTTGTTTCAATTTGAAATTAATTTGATTGGAATGTATATTCCCGTGTCGTGATGGATCTTATCGTGTAGTGAGGGATGAAAAATACAATGTTACCATCCCTAATAATTCCACGGGTGTCGTAGCAGGCACCTTAGGAAGAAAATTTAACTAGAGAATTTCAAAGAGAAGGAAAACTCGACATAAACCCTAACCAAATCGTCTGATCAATGCCAGAAACTTTTTTTCTGAAGAAAAGCCCGCCTATACCCTACAGTGAACTATTAAAGACTAGCCTCGTTGGTCTAGCGGTTGAAGTATGCGACTGCCAATCAACTGGTCTCGGATTCAAATCCCGGGTCGGACCAAAAGTGTTATTAAGGTTTTCTGATTATATAAACACTTAATAACAGTTTGGAGTTTGGAAGTTGGGGTTTAAACCTCCCTGATCGAGTCGGTTAATCGTCCCATCGGATTATGAGTGTAAGGGGAACAGACAGTGCACCTGTGTTTGCGCACACACTTGTGCACTATAATATCTCCTGCGTTATTGGTTGGTCTTCGTTGAGACTGGCCGCTGTGGCCGTAATCGGCTAGGAGAACATCAAAGACTATAGATGTGAATGTATTTAGACATACTTTACATACGTGTATCTTCTGAATTTTAAATGTCGATCTGTGAATACCCAATACATAGGTCGATCGACAGGTGTGTTATAGAACACAAAAAATAAATATATCCTTAGTTCATCCAATAACAGTGCCACAGACAGACACACCGACATCTTTCTTTTTTGCAACTGGGTATAAAGTAAATGACTTAATCAACTATTTGTATTAAGAATTACGCGCGTATTCCATAATAGTCACATTAAACATGATATGGGCGAACAAGAGTGGTAAACATGTTACCCCCTGCTACGAGAATGACTAACTGACACGGACATGTTGGCAGCAACGAGAAGAAATATGGACGTGATCTATAAAGAATATAAGTATATATTCTAGCTAACTAGCTTTTAATTTACAGCAAAAATATGATGTATTATAAAAAATTATATCTGTCTTAGAGACGGCAACAGAAGAGAAATAAACATTTATCTTTAAAACAATTTATGTTTATTTATGTCAACACTATTTGTGTTTGGAAATGTTAAAAAAACACGCATGAGGATCCACGAAAATAATAAAAGGCTTTAAATACGCACTGTATGCGTTAAAGTTTCCAATAATGGAATATCAACTATTTCTTTTTAGCATTTCTACTTAAAATGTACTTAAACTCTCATTTCTACTTTTTCTTCTTTTCCATTCTTTGTAACTATACCCGAAAAACATACAGATAGCCAATAAAAGATAAACTATAACGAGTCTTAAAATAATGAAACAATATAGCAATTAAGAAGCGGAGCACTTCGGTGTGAATACGCCCACAGTCCCGAAGGTCTCCGCTACTAGTTGGTATAATGAAGATATATTCAACAGTGAATGCTGAATGATTTACCAAAAGTCAAAACTTTAACACTTTATCAACCACTAGTTCCTTAATTATAATATAAAATGTTAATAATTATATAAGTTCAAATAATAAAAGAAGCCATAGATCGAACTAAGTGGAGTGAAATTGGAGAGGCCTATGTCCAGCAGTGGACTGCGATAGGCTGATGATGATGATGAAATAACAAAGTTAGGAATCACTGTATTTTTAATTTGTTTTCTTCATTGGACGTCACTTGCTTTCTTTTAACTTCAACAAAGTATATTTCAGTTGCTGTTTTTCTAAGTGTCTATAATTTTCCAAATAAAGAATAAGTTTGTATTTTTTTTAAATGAACACAAATTATTTGCCCCGGGTTAATTAAATAATGACAAATAAATATTTCTGACATTTAACACACAAGGCCATTTAATCCCAAACTAAGCAGAGCTTGTGTTATGGGTACTAGACAACTGATATAAATACATATTACACTTTTTTTTAAATATATACTTACTATGCATAGAAAACACCCAAACTCCAAAACAAATATATGCAGATCATACAAATATTTGTTCAGACCCAGGATTCGAACCCAGGACCTCATGGAACGCAATCGCATACGCTACCACTGCACCACCGAGGCAGTATTCTTTGCCAAGTGGTGTATTTTCAATCTTCATGTGGTGTAACAAAATGGGACTAGCATTCTTCAGTCGTGTGTGCCATAATATTAATATAAAATTAGAAACAATCGGATTAGTACTTTCAGTGGTTGATAAGCCATCTAAATTTACAATTTGATTGCATTGATAGCGTAGTGGTTTAAACGGTCGCTACGCTGCGCCGTTTCCTGCTGAGCTAAGCACGATGTTTGTTTGTAACATCCCCCGCGATTCATAATATTAAAAGGTAGTCGACGTATAGAAGCTGTTTTTTTAAAAAAAACATCAAAAAAACAATAAACTGTGTACAGAAAGTGTTATGAATTATATCTATACATTTATTACAATTTTTTAGAACGCATTTTGCCATCACAAAAACAAAACATTTTTCAAATACTATCTGTTGCCATAATATACATTTACTTACTGTCTACCGACAGACTGTGCAAAATGATTCCAAAGAATAGCTTTAGGCTGCACGAGTACTGTTTACCAATCAGGTTCTGCAAATTCATTTGTGATGTAGACGCTAAAATTCTTTTTGTACAAATTCTCTAAATCGGTTTAACATCGTAAACTTTTAAATACGTGAATTCCGTTGGATTTTTGGTGGATTCGACGTGGTATGGGCATAATTGAGTTGAGGACTTTGAGTTCCGTTATTATTTAAAACAAATTATTGGTACGAAATAGGTAGGTGAATCTTTGGAGGATAAAGATATCGAATATTGAATTCTAGTTTGAAAATAGAAGCAATGAATAGAGTTCTTGTTCATAATGTCCCACTGCTGGGCTCGGGTCTCCTCTCAGGAAAGGGTTAAGGCCATACGTCCCCACGCTGGCCAAGTGCGGGTTGGGGACTGGCAAGACTACGTTGTGGCTACGTAATCTTACCGTTGGATGTTTTTAAGAGTTCTTGTTAATAACATCTAATTACCTTTTGCTCGCGGTTTCGCTCACGCAGAAGTAGATATTTTCATCCCCTATTTTATCCCTTAAGAGGTGGTATTTCCAAAATTCCTTTCTTAGTGCTTACTTTCGTTATATAAAGTATCTACTCCCAAAATTGGGCTGTGCGTTGATCTTTGCGTATCTTAGTCAGTCAATTACCTTCCTCTTTCATATATAGATTTGGAATTCTAGCTGCGTAATAGAAGTGACGGTAGGAGGGTACATATTTATTCCACTTCTTTTACTTGTCTTGCTTCTGTTCTTTAGTAAATAGGTCTGATAAAAGATAGTAAGTCTGAATAGATTATTGATTGAGTTGGAGCCTTTTGTAGAAGAACACAACTTGATGTTTCTGCGGAGATCAATCCCAGAAGGTCATTATCATCATCAGCCTATCGCAGTCCACTAGGGTTATTCGCTATGGGATTTTTTCATTTAGAAATTGATTAACTTTTATACAATCCCTCATCCCTCTTTCCACCTCGTTGGGTAGAACTTTTCAAAAACGTTTTTATTGTTTACTTTTTAAATTGATTTCTAAATAAAAAACAGCTGGCAAAATTTAAAGTTATCAAGTTCAGACTGTTTTAATGAATCAGGTAATCAAGGCTTTGGTACCTTTGTAGGTATATATATATTATTTTCGCTAATACGTGTATCATATTAATCTCTATATATCTGATAAAGATTTTGCAATGGAACTAACCTATTAGGAATGCTTACAGTAGGCGATAATACAGAGATGTTTTATGACAAGTATATGTTCTAACGGTTATGGGTTCCGTTTATATATAATAAATTACATATACTACCATTAATTAACTACTCAACTAGGAAATACAGACCTGCTGTATTTCCAAGGTACGTGGTTCATTTAGAAAATAGGAAGGGCTACCCATCTTATTTGTTTTCGCGGCAGATATTTTTTATCTTAGGGAACCGGATCTGGGATTGGGTCTGATAACAAAATAATCATTCAATCTAGTTTAAACGTTTGTCTATGATAAATATAAATCTAGAAATTATTGTCGTATGTCGAAAAATGCTATATATGTAATTTAATGGCCGCTTTCTAAACAATTTGTGAAATAGAAATACCTGCCTTAAGTAAGCATAACATAACAACGACAACATAACAAAAAAGTCAATTTTCGGTAAAGAGTACATTGAAACCTAATTTTTAAAAAAATACCTAATATTCTTTACTGTTAGTATTTAGACTTTTTGTAGATGATTTCAAATATAAAAAAAGTAGGTATTATCCACAATTTTATTAATAGTTATTTTTCACTGTTCACCGAAATATTTCTGCTATAGTTTTATACCATACTGATTCAGGCTTCGAGTCCATTTAACGAGCGATTGAACATGCCTTTCATTCGCCGCTAGAGCCATTTGAAGGAGTCACAATTGGTTAATTAGTAACAATTTATTCTGCCAATGTTCAAACAAGTTCATTAGGATGTTTAAACTGAGAGACGTATGATAAAAACGTACGTAGACTTGTCTGAGAGAGATGGACTCGAGGAAAGATAGCCTTATTGGTTCTTGGATTAACTTGAAAAGAAACCGCTATGTTCGAGGTTGTTTTGCCCTTGAAGTTCTATTATTGTTATCTATGTAGGCATAAGGAAATGCCTGCGATTGATCAGTATCGAATTTAAAAGGGTTCTCAGTGCAGATAATTGGGTATCCGATGTTTTATGTTTAAAAGTAATGATCGATTACAAAAAGCTATTCGAATATTAGAGCAGGTTTGAAGAAGTTTGCAGTCACTTCTTGAAGAAGTTATTTGAAAAAAAAATGTAATCTTAACTAAGTTGAGATGCAGAAAGACTTCAAATTGGTCATTTGGAGTTTAAAATCGATATCTTTTGAAAGGTTTCTTCGAATTATTGGTGGAATACGGGTATTATGAAATATTTTAGTACGAAATAACTTCAATAGTAATTTAAAATATCTTATTTGAATACATAAACGACCTTGACCACCCAAAATACATCGCGATTAAAAGCGAAACAAGGTTTGGATGTGGACAACGAACACCGTACAATTCATCGATAATATCATCAAGGTATTAGTAGGAAAGAAAAACAAAACAATTCTCGAGGCGTCTAGTATAAAATTCAGCATAAAATAAAGTCAGGGACTGGATCGCGATAAGGGCGTTACCACACCGAGCTAAAAGACAAGTGGCTTAATTGAGAGGCGACCCGTGGGGGGTCCTAAGGCGTCGGTTTATGCTAATCAATTCAAGCAGTTTGTTTTTTAAACCACAATCGCCACCGGAATCGTTGTCGTTTTTACTCGTTTATGGTTCTTTTTTTATGAAGCGGCCAGTGTGTTAATTCAGTTTGAATTTGAAATTAGTTGATTGATTTTTATACAGTTGGGGACTGTCTTGTATATAAATGGGTTTTCAACTGTTCAATCAATTGTCTTCATATTAATTTTTAAAAAAACACCTAATATTCTTCTCTCTTTAGAGCGAAGATAGGGAAAATGGAACATATTTGGGGAGTTAATTTGAACATGTGATCGAACTACAGTATTATTTTTATTTTATTATTTTTAAGGGAAGTATGTTCTTAGTTTCAAGGTGTAATCGATTAAAAAAGGCCGCATTCGATTATTTCTTCTATATTCTACATAGTTAGAGTAAGCAAATTCATTCGTGAAAAACGACCGACCTTGTGATATCGCATTGAATGATGGCGGTAAATTGACCAAGCTTTTCAACTGAATTTTGAATTATTTTTAAATATTGCGTTGAGATAAAACTTTGTTGTACGTAGATCACATTGATATAATTTTTGTACATTACGCTAATGTTCATTACATTAGCGTTAAGGCAGTGGATAGAGGAATTCTACTGGAGCCACTATTAAAATTCATCGGATTTGGGTTTCTATGGTATGAGTACTTACCTGGATGACCGAGCTTATTTTGTTGCTAAATTTACTAAAAAATAATCCTAATTAGATTGATTTATCGCCCTTGAAACGCCCTGCATACTAAATTTCACGAAAATAGTTGGAGCCGTTTCTGAGATTCTGATTATACATATATAGATACAATAATTGTTTGTTTAAAGGTATTATATTCTTACTTATAGTAGGAGAGCCATGCTTGGGATGGTTGGGCCGGAGTGATACCACAGCCTCACAGAAAACTGGTGTGAAAAAGCTCTGTGTTTCACCTAATGCCTATACCCCAACCCCTCCCCAACCTCCAAAGGCCAGTAACGCACTTGTGGTGCCTCTGTTGTTGCGGGTGTCCATGGACGGTGATAATCACTTACCATGAGACGTACGGTACGCTTCTTTTCTATTCCATAAAAAAATATTGAAACAAAAAATAAAAATCGTTTGACCATAATGTCATTAATAATGTCAATTAGAAAAATACCTATCAAAAAAACTATAAAAGATATTTTATCACTTCTACAAAACATGTTAATATATTATTTTAATATAAAAAATATATTACTATTCATATTTAAAGTTAGGATAAATGGACTTTTTTATTATCTAGTATACACCATTTTTTCATTAACATTTCTTTATTGTCAAAAACAATAAAAATAATGAATATTCAAATGTATTTCAATATGTAAAAAATATACATTCTTTTAATTTATACATATTCTGAATTTAGGCATAACATAAAAATATTTAGCATAATTTGTCATCAAATTATGCGACAAATTATCCTAAAGATTTGGAGCGTCACAGTTTGATAACATAACTTATTAAAACAGATTACAGATTAGACGATATTTCGTATTTTATTTGACTTTCGATAATTATTTATTAATGTACAGCCTAGCGATGTTATACAGCCAGGTGCTGTAATATTAAATCTTATATATATAAGAAATAGTAACTCCAATGAACACTAGTTCAATTGTACATAATTTTATTTATTTTTATTTTATTTATCATGTCATCACCAACATGCACCAATAGTAACGAATGAAGAGACAAAAAAAATGAAGTAAAACAATAGTGTATATATTATATATATGTATGTGTGTATATATAAGAATATGTGTATGTATGTGTGTATAAATGGATATATGGAGATATATGTATACGTGCCCGATTAAATTCACAACAATTTAAATTATTCTTCAAAATTAATTGCACTGTCAACTGCTACAATCTCTCCGATACTTTTTGATGTATCCTAAGGTTGCCTGAATTGCTTTTTCCAATAAAGCCGCCCCTTGTACATTATATTATATATTGGTCATCTTATGTACTCTCTGATCATATGTAAAAACAGTGCACAAATATAGACTTTTCTAGCTATCTAACTATTTAAAACAACCATAAGGAAATTAAAAAAAATAGAAAACAAAAATTCTAACAAACTTTTGGAGGTAAATTGGTACTTCCTCTAATACCACCACCAAAAACATGTTTCGACAATCTCAAAACAGTTTGTTGTAAAACAAAACAGTTTTTTTGGAATTTTGCCGGCAAAGTATATTATTATTGTTACTTTAGTAGGTACGTACGACTGCATAGCATGTTTAATGTTCATGTGGTGGATTGTGAATAGATACAAGGTGTCTCCACCCCTGTTCATCCAATGCGTGTTGTAAGAGCCAACTGAAGGAGCAAAGTACACAGCACTTCAAGAAGAAGGTAAACTTGACATAAAAACAAAGTTGTCTGGTCTTGGTGACACTGGTACTGGACTCATAACTCTTACCCCCTTTTCTAAGGAAAGAATTATGACAGCAGTATGGATGATGTTGATTATTAGTACGTACCTATCTATATAATGCTTTTAGAGGAGCAATTATTGTATCATCATCATCAGCCTATCGCAATCCACTGCGGGACATAGGTCTCTCTAATTTCACGCCACTTGGTACGATTTTCGGCTTCTTGTATATATAAAAATTAAAATTCTTGTATTTACATATTATTTGAATCTCGAAAACAGCACCAACTCCTGCCTGCCTCGTTAGTATAGTGATTGGCGTAAGCGACTATTGATCCCGGTCTCGGGTTCGATTCCCGGGTCGGACTGCTGTTGGGAGAAAGAAATTCTTAATAGCAACCCGGAGTATGGTAGATAGCGGTGTTTCCCGCCCGTGCCTCGGAGAGCACGTTAAGACGTCGGTCCTGCTTGTCATGAACATCTATGGCAACAGTTATTGGGAAGTCAGTGCCTTCAAATAGACTGATAACTAGTTCAATCTTCGAATTCAGTTCGCCCTCAGGCTTACGAAGGTCCGATGACAGTCGCTCCGAGCAAAAACTGATATTTAGGTAAAACCGGTTGAACTAGTAGCCGACTTCAAATAATCTCGGGAATAATAAAGGCTAGGAAGATGATGATTAGTATGGAGGGGGGGGGGGTGGATTAGTTAGGGAGCGTTAAATCTATTCTGCTAAGATTAATTTTTAGAAAATTTATTTAAAAAATACCGATATCTAGGTACTATTATTTAAAGTATTATAGGTATGTTCATACTTGTTCACGCACAGTTACTTCGTTTGTAACTTAAGGAACTTTGTAGGTTGCGTTTTTGAAGTTGCTTTTTATTACTGAAAATTTTCAATATCTACTTTAGCACATAGGGTAGTCTTTTTTAGACGCATCGGCATTTCAAAATAGGAAGTAATCGGAAATTAATATCGGTGAGATATTTTTTATGTAAAACTACATTTTATACAAATTTTAAATAAGTAACGATCAAACAGCCTACACCACAACATTTTGCTATATTTTTAAAACATCTTTGATGTTCCGTTGAAATAAATAAATTTAGTGTTATTTAAAATTGTAATACCTCCAAAAATTGCATGATATAACAACCTTAGAAAATCATTGTATCACATATAAAGTTAAAGCACCTATAAAAATTAGAAACGACCCATCTCTTCGTAAATGGTAACCCTGAAACGAAACCTTGACTGACTGTACAGGTAATAAACGGAACAACGTACAAACTTAGGGTTGCCACGATAACAAATATTAAAGTGTAAAATATGCACAAATTATTAATAGCACGCACTTGCCTTCACGCAAAACTTTAGGCTTTGATACGGGTTCTTTATGAAATCGCGTCGGTCACGCATTTTAAAGTACTATGAACATTAGGAATAACAATTTAGTTTTTTAAATAGCTTAATACGCTTGGAAGTTTAAACTGACATGCCAATTTTAGCTACTGTTGTAACAGATCGTTATAGATAGTTACCTAAATGTTTTTGGACATGAAAAGTGACTTTTATTCCATACTAGCTTTTGCCGCGTGTTTGTCGGCTATCCTCGGCAGTGGGTAGCCTTTGTCCTTCCTCACGAATCAAAGTATTTAAATGATAAGTTTTATGGGTATTGGTGCAGCGGTTTGGTTGCGGTTTAGACAGAAAGACAGAGTTAATTTTAAATTTATATTATTAGTAGGTATGGACTTTATGTTTAAGTAACTACGTTTTATTTAGGTAGTTTTGAAAATTTTTCATGAACCTCTTATTTGCCAAGTTTTGTAAAGTTTGCCAATCCTTGGTATCCAATATTTACATAGAAATTATAACTAATCTACCTCATAGGTTAGTTCGATATAATTTTTAAATAACTTTCAAGATCAACATTCGCAGGTAACTAAATTGTAATCAATATAATAAATAAATAAAATTTTCGGACATCTAACACACAACGCCATCTAGTCCCTAACTAAGCAGAGCTTGTAATATGGGTACTAGACAACTTATATGAATACATAAACAATTTTTTATTTGTAAATATATACATATTATACATAGAAAACACCCAAATTCTGAAATAAATATTCGCAGATCATACAAACATTTTGTCCGACCCAGGATTAGAACCCGAGACCTTATGGACAGCAGTCGCTTACGCTACCACTGTGCCACCGAGGCAGTCAAATAAATATCATGTTCAAATAAATATATAAACCATCCTTGGAATAGGAAATCTTTGAATCATTCAGATTGAAATACGTAGCAGCAATTAGAAAAATAATTTATAATGGTTCTCTATATTATAAGTGTTAATAATCAACAAATACCAATGATGATGTAGAAGCATCACTAGGTTGCCAAGGGATGGGTCATCATTCTGCATTGTTGAACACCACTTGGAGATTGTACTTATGCTTTCCATTGGACAGAGTAGATTCACTTTAGGAGACCCATCCATAAAAAAATATAGAGATGAAAATATGTCTTGAAAAAGACAGCTTTCTGTTTAACTACCGCGTTGTCTTCGAGATAAATAATAATATAATGCTTCCCTTTTTTAAATCTACAATCTTTAGTAGCATACGGTATATAAATCACACCAATATTACCGAACAAAAACATGTACCGTCAAATTCGGTCATTTGTACGAACAGTATTTCGGTCAGTTATTGCTATTGCTCGTAGCGTGTCGGGCCAACGCAAGTTTGTAATTTAAGCATTTTGTCGTATGCCATTATGCTAATAGTTTTCATAACATTTTTTGATACGCTCACCCTTCCTTGCTTGATTTAGGCACGGATTTAGACTTTTATGCCCTTGTTAATATTATGTTACTGTAATTTAGTTAATATTACTCAATAAAAGGTTAATTGAAGTTATACTTCTTTTGGCGCGTTAGGGAAAAATGATGAGATTAAATTTTTACGATGCGCCCACACCGTTACGAAAAACCGACACCCAGAAGTTAGTCAACATTACAGTTACCCAAATTTTTATCTTGTTACGCACACTGTTTTATTGTTTTGACTATGATCTGTTGTATATAAAGATTAATAAGTCTGTAGCGATTAAAGAATTCAGTTTATAATAAATATAAAGCTTCGCCTAGTAGAAATGCGTAGAGACCATTATTATTATAAAGGGCAGATATTTTAGAATCTTGTTGCTTCTTAGTGTTTTTGGATGAACATCCAGGATCGATGAGTTTATTCCAAAATTCTAAACGTCTAATCAGAATCTTTATACAAACTCTTGCAGTTGGTAGGTGATGTGGACTTACATTGACTCTAATGAAAAATAATTAAAAACTTTTATGGTAAGAGAGTCTTACATCTAATCAGAAACTCGCAACTGACTTAAGAATACATGTAATCTCTTAATCTAAATAACTCTTTTTTAACAATCTAACCTTTGCGTTGAGAATATTTGAATGTTTCGGACATCTAACACACAACGCCATCTAGTCCCAAGCTAAGCAGAGCTTGTGTATTAGACAACAGATATTATTACTTATATACGTTTTTTTGTAAATTCATACATATTATACATAGAAAACACCCAAACTCCGAAACAAATATTTGCAGATCATACAAACACAACGACTGAGGAATCGAACCTGAGACCTCAAGCACAGCAGTCGCATTCACTTACCACTGTGCCACCGAGGTAGTCAAGAAATGTCTCGTAACAGTCAATATATGATTTAGCTCAGTATCTAGGTCTACAAGTGGTTAATTATAAAATCAATACTATTTGTCCATTGCTCTATATATATTATGTTGTGTGCTTATGTGTGGATATATATATGTATGTAATTCGTTATATTCATTAGCAAATAATTAATTCAAAACTCATTGCACCGACAACTACCACTGTCTCTCCTATATGTCGATCATCCTAAGGTTGCCTGGAAGAGATTGCTTTTGGCAATAAGGCCGCCCTCTTGTACACTCCGTCTCATATTTTATGTACTCTCTTCTAATTGTAATATTATAGTGTGCAAATAAAGAGTTTTCTATCTATCTATTTATCTATATTATTTTGAGTACTTACTTATTTACTTACAGTTATTGTACTTACACATATCATTACATAAATGTAATCCTTGTTAGTTTAATTTTATTTCTATTGCATCTATTTTTATTGTTTATCATTCGTTTCACTCACTCACTAATGACTTTAACAATTCGCTTGTGTGTATACGAAGTCTTCAGATGACAAATTCCAGGATTTTTGACCGTTTAAAAATAAAATCTGCTCTTCTACCTGTTCCATGATTCTTTCCTTAACTACTACTGTTGTGATTATGACTCAAGATATAAGGTGATTCATAAAATGCAGTCTTTATTCCTTTTTTTTTTAATACTACTCCCGCATTAGGAATATACATTCCTGTGTCACGGGGATCTTTACAAATAAACATGAAACGGACACAAAGTACACCCAGACTTAGAACAACAATTTATGGATCACACAAAGTGTTGTTCCATGTAGGATTTGAACCCACAACACTTGGCGCAGTAGGAAGTGGTGTGGCGACCACTGAAACCACTAGGCCAATCTATGACTCATTGAGAAGGTTATCACCAAATTCAGTTTCAAGTCAAACTTATTTAAAATTTAAAGACCTTTTTAAAGAAACCTAACACTTTTGTCTATCCGGATGTTGTATATCACAGATACTAATAAAATCAATAGTAGAACTAGATACATAGCGAAGTGTTGAACAAACTTAATATATGATCAATATTAAATTAATTAAGATTCTAAATCCGGCCCCTAACACTGGTCTGTAGGTTGGCGTGTCACTTTACTAATTAGTGATGGGAATCTATTGGTTTTGATTTAAATCTGTCGATATTGTTACATAATAAAATCTTCTAATATTTAATATTGCTATCGTTGACGTATTTGGTTTAAACTATATTAAAAATAAACAAATATTTGTATTTATTTGTGGGAGGCCTATGTCTAGCAGTGGATGTCTTTTAACTGAGATGATAATGATACTATTATATTTAAAAAGGAACAAAAGATGCCCTTATCTAGTCTATTATCTAACACCTTTAGCAACCTACAATTTTGAATGCTCGTAAATTTATAAGCACTCGTTCTATTTTCCTCACGTTATCCATCCGAAATTAGCGAATACTTACCTTCGTTCATGAAGCTTTGATTTCAGGTGTTTGTCCGGTCATAATGTACTAAATTTAGACAAGAGCAGGAAATCATTTTTTTTTGTTTCTCAAATAAGTATTTTAAAAGGCTATATTAATGATATATGGAAATATACTTAAAAATATCTTATAATAGTGAACTTATTATCTAATGCTTATTGAAATCTATCTCTAGCAAAATCTCTTCTAAACCGTCTGTATTGGTGACGCATGCTGCAGAATGCCCAAATGGATTTTATCGATAACAAGGGGTTGCATCACTAAACAATGCTGTTATGCAAAACAGAAGGTAGCGAACATATCAGATCGGGGACCGCGTTGAGCGTAGCCACAATTATTTACGGACAAAATAATTATAAATTACTGTATTGTTCATTGGACTACTTAAACAGGGTACGTATATGACATTCTGAGTGGGTGTAATGGTTATAAATTACGATTGTATTGGACTTGAACGAAGCGGTTTAGTATCAATCCTTTGTTTACTTTAAGATCAAACAAATTTAAATCGTATTGTTGATACAGGGTGGTTCAACTTTTAGTTTTTTGGTATACTCGTAAATAAACTATATATTTACTCTTCAACCACATTAGTAAATACCTAAATTAGTATAAATTTAATCCTACCTACCTTAATTAGTATAATTTGTATAAATAAAAGTATATTTTTTTTAGTGTATAAAGTAAGTATATAGTCCCCAACCCGCACTTGGCCAGCGTTGGGACGTATGGCCTTAACCCTCTCCTGAGAGGAGACCCGAGCCCAGCAGTGGGACATTATGGGTTATTGATTGATTGATTGATTGATATATTTTCATAAAAAATAATAATACATTACTTGGGTACTTCAGGTACAACCGGTTGAACTAGTAGCCCAAATCTTTGGAATAATAGGGACTAGGAAGATGATGATGAAGACGTTACTTGAGTGTCATAAAATCAGATTTTTGTTTTAGTATTTCTAACAACATGCGAACTATGGTCATAAAATATAGAAAATAGTCACAGCAACACAGAATCTCTCCAGTATTTATTTGGCTCGATATTTTTTAAACTAATTATATAAATAAATAAATATAAATATGTTCAGACGTTTTAACACACAACGCCATCTAGTCCTAAAACGAACAGAGCTTGTACTATGGGTACTAGACAACTGATATTAATACTTATATACTTTTTTTGTAAATACCTACATATTATACATAGAAAACACCCAAACTCCGAAACAAATACTTGCAGATCATACAAAATTTTGGTTCACTCAAGAATCGAACCCGAGACCTCTTGCACAGCAGTCGCATTCGCTACCACTGCACCACAAAGGCAGTCATAAAAAAAGAAAAGAAATAAAATCTTGATATGATCGGTCATGCGACTAATTTGTCAAATGGGACCAAATATTAACAGATAGAACCAATTACTTTTAACATTCATTCTTACGTACACACATCCGTGATCTCTTCCGCGTAGATGTCGGTTCTCATGCTAATACAGCGGATACTATGAGCAATAACTATCGGCATACCTATCTATGTACCATTTCCTTCAGTATAGTTGCTTTAGCGTAACGCACTCAGACATTATCTCTAGTATACCTACTAAGTCACTCATATACACAAACACATGCACGCACACACAAGCATACACATACACACACACTAACGCACTTACATACACACACACACTAATAAATACAAAATTCGCTTGCATTAGCAGCTACTTTTTAAAACTGTCGAAATATATACAAACAAAGAACCAAAGCGGGGCCTGATATTATCCTACTACGGTACTTTATTTGTATATATTTCAACGGTTTTAATTTAAAGCGTTTGACTAAAGCAGCCAATCTTTAAACTGATATTTGCGTGCACCCACGTCTTATGGTCAGTATTATTTTTTTTTTGAATTTTCACGGTGATCGTCCGCCTTGATACCATCGATTTTACCTTTAACACGCACCGACTCACTTAATTCAAGATTTACTACCGCATCATATTTTGATAAGTATTTTTAATTTGAATAAATTATTATTTAAGGGTGTTATCGTATAATGGAGCCTTATAATCAGTAGCGCGCTTTCGTTTTGTCACGGGGTCGACTGTAAAGTAACTTTAACTTGAAATATAATTGTTAATTTATGTGGAAGTGTACATGTGTTTACTTTTAGGCTATAATTTAACATACGTCCTTCCATGCTCAAGGTTTGATTAAATTAAGATAGGTTAATATGCTAGCGATATTAGGAAAAATTATAACCCTGGAAAATTTAAGAGATTCATATTTTGTTTGTCGTTGGGAAAACATACTGCGACATAAATGAGTGCGCTTTAGAGAACAAGTTGAGCAAGCAATCCTTCCCTCCAATTTTTGGGGTCTTACTTGAGCCAACTGTTACCAGGCGACCTTCCTGCTCGTTTGTCTCTATATAATACTAAATAGACACCATAAATAAACATGTAAAACTTGGCTTATTATAGCCTAACTGTTCATTCTCTTTCTACCCGTGGTTTTTGTCACGACTTCGCTCTTACTTGTACCGTAATGATATGTAGCTTACAGACTTTCTTAATGAATACTTCATCAAAGCAAAGAAACATTAAAATGTAACTTTTTTGTACATCTAACACTCAACGCCATTTAGTCCCAAGCTAACTAAAGCTTATGTTACTAGCTTTAGGTAAGTACCGATAGGTAGTTATATGATTGTGGAAAACTATATTTGATATTTCGGACATATTTCGGACATTTTAACACACAACGCCAGACCAATACATTAAAAACAAAGCATTATCTCGCCTAAATAATAAAGATTTCTTGATCGCCTCGGCTCACGGTCTCGTATTCCTTAAAGCACGTGGCAGAAGGCTACAAAACCGGCGAAGTAACTTTTTTGCGATTTTTAACCGACTGCAAAAGAAGGAGTGTTTCGTTTTTCGAATGTATGTATCGATGTGTGTGTATTTCTTTGGCTCGCCCAAGAGCCTAAACGGCTTGTCGTATTTTTATATGAGTAGTGTCAATAGATTGGTCTTAGTCGTGAGAGAGACACTCGGTAAATCAAACCAAACCAAACTGTGCCGATGTCGACAATTCTGCCAACGACATATGAATGTAAAGGATTCATGTGTTGATAAAAAAAAATATAGCAAAGAGGAGAAGGAAGAAGGAAAACTGATAAAGTTTAATGGTATTACAACGTATGAAAATCATTAAAGCCTGAATGAGTTCTGGCGATGAATAGGTTAAAAGAGAAGAGAAATCAATAGGGGTGGGGATCTTCAAGTTTCTTAAAAAGCCAGATAAGTCCAAAGATGGATTGTTTTTCTTGCAATTAAAAAATATGTGGTCCAAACTGCCTTCGTCTAATCCACATTCGCATATTGATGAGTCCCTGACCCGAATTTTACGCAGGAAAATGGGGGAGCAACAGTGACCTATACGAAGCCTACAAATTGTTGAAATAATAGATTTAGACACTTTTTTGTACTTAAAGAACCAGGGTTTTGATGTAACAGATGGCTGAATGGCATAATAAAATGAACGTTATTTTTATATTTAAGCTGCCAAAATGACTCTGCCCTGCCTGATGGAAAGCATGAGCAGAATTCAAGAGTGGTGGTCACCATCCTCCATGGGAAAAAGAACAATGCAGCATGGTGACCCACACTATGGCGGCCTGGGGGGAAGGGGGATGGTGAGGGGAATAGGCGGCGTTGGATTGGGGTATGGGCCTCCGGTATCCTCACTCACTCGATGAAACACAGCGTAAGCGCTGTTTCACATCGGTTTTCTGTGAGGCCGTGGTATCACTCCGGTCGAGCCGGCCCATTCATGCCGAAGCGTGGCTCTCCCACATGTGTCTTTTAAAATTACGCCAGTGTCTACTGTCATAGACTATAGACTGTTGTACAAATAATAGTAATTACTATTATGAAGGATATTAACACAATTATCCAGCAGGGTGCTATTAAAGGTTGTTGATGGACAAAAATGTAACTGTACCGTGGTCCTTCATTACTTCCTGACTACGTTTATCGTTCTAGAACTCGATAAAGATGTCACAGCCCTTAATAAGCAACCACAAGCGATTATTCCCCAAGATTACCAAGTTTACGCGTCAAAACAAAAATAATTTATGTTCCGTATAAATTCTGAACGACATTTTTCAGTTATAAAATCACGACTTTTATATATGTAACTGTAATTTTACGAGTTTTAAGCTCATATTGCCATGGCTGTTTATAGTTCTTAGAAAGATTTTAAGATAAGTTTTATATGAAAGTTCTATGTTTAAATTGAAATCGAAGATGATTATAATGTATATTAAAATGCGAATATTAACTGTTAGTGATAAAATCGTATTTTAGCATACAATATTTTAGCCACTTGAACGTAAAAAGATTCGTCAAAGTAAGACAGGAGAATGGCTTGGCGTTTTCCTAACATCGCTCTAAAAAGAAACGAAATGAAATCAGTTTCTTCATATTTAATATCAAATTTGTAGGTACATTCAACAGCAATTTGTGTGAAATAAGAAACAATGATGTCATAGTTCGCTGTTCGCAAATTTATTATTTTAAATTTTAAGTTTAATAATTCAAAATAATAAGAAATAGGAAAACTGAATCATATATAGTTTTCCACAATCTTATAACTACCTATTGGTACTTACCTACAACCAGCGACCTATTTATCCTAATACAATATATTGCCTGTCTGTAAGCCTTTGAAAACTCTCACTCTCCAAGTCATCGTTTTCTAAAACAGCTTTTCTTCCAATGTCTACCCATATATACATATATATGTCAAAACGTGAATCAAAAACTCTTTACCCTTTTTACAAAAATAATAGAAACAAAGAAGTATAAAGTTTGGGAAAAGTTATTAAATTTTAATGATGAATTTTCCCTGTGAAATCCCCTATAATTCCTAGTAAACGCCATATCCCACGATAAGTAGACATAATAGATATTAGAACTAGAATGAAAAGTCTTCTAGATTCAAACCTTACCTTTTATGGGAACAGGCGTGAGTAAGTTTATGGTTCTCTCTTGTAAGCTGAATTTTCATTAATGTATTTTTTCATATTGTTGCAGAATATTGGATTCCGGAATGCCGCACACAGGTAAATGTATCGATTTTTTTATAGAATCTTTCGATTCGATTTTAGTTCATGACGTGAGAAAAATGGACATTCACGTTGACAAATTTGAAAAAACATTTAAAAAGGTTGTAAGAGGGTTCGTACTATAATTTATTCTCTCGATTGTCGTCACTTGATGGAACTTGATGCAATACATTCTAAAATTCAAATCACTTGTACTTACTCTACTAGTAAAAAAGTGGAATATGAACAAGTAATTTTAATTCTAGAATGTAGGGTTCGTACTCTCCAGCTATAAAATCAAAGACAAATAAGGGACACTGTCCTGCTCAAACTATTGCTAGAACTTCCCAATCCTTCCATGTAAGTATTATAAATATCTCCTTTTATTCGAGTTTTCAATATAGTCATAATACGTATAATAAGACACGTTAATTATCAACTAGTTTAAAAAACAAGTAACGAATCATAAAAAAAAGAAAATCCGACTGCGTATATTTTATTTGTATTCTTTATATTTTGATGTACTAAGTGTCACTCTCACGACTAAGAAGAATCTATTGACACCACTCACATAAAAATATGTACGTACGTTTGTACGTAAAATACATACATATATACACTTGAAAAACACAACCCTCCATCTTTCGCAGTCGGGTAAAAAAGGTTATTCTTAGCACCTTCTAAAACTATCACAAAAAGAAGTATCTATTAAGTTTCTAAACCATCCTTGATAAGCCCGTATTTCTTAAATAGAAAATACACTTTCTTTATTATAACAAAAATTCGGAACTGATCTAGTAAGTTTAATTTTACTGGGAAATTTCACCACACAGAACTTAAGACATTCATCATAGTGTTTTTATCATAAAATTTATATCCACGGATTATATTACTACACATAATGTATGGCTATACAATTAACCTACCGCAGTATCGCCGGCTCACCAAAGACAAAAATGACAACATTATCTAAAAAAATTCACGGTACACTATACTCACAAACGGCAAAACCCGGTATCCAAAATACAAGTAATCTTACCTGTTATCACAGATACTGCATATTAAGTAAGTACGTCTATATATCAGAGTACGGCAACTGGTAGCTAATGACGGTTGGACCCAAATGCTCAGATCTTAATTAACTCAACGTTTAACATTAAAGAAACCGATGAGAAGGCAGTGTTATCGCGAGGTAGGAATTTACCTCACGCATTGAAATCATAAGCGTTTCAAAGAACCCCGGGGATAGAGGTGCCATTGTTTCTGTTTTGTACGGATAGTCCTTTACGTTTTCTGTACTATGAAATTTGAGTGTGAGGCTTGTTATAGTAATTACTAATTTAGTTTAGGTTTTAAAATTCTAAGATCTAATGGCAATAAACTTCGTTTACATATAAGCCAATCCCGAATCCGGGATGCGAAGGATCGAACGAAGTGGCGTGCGATTGGAGAGGCCTATGTCTAGCTGTGGACTGCGATAGGCTGATGACATATAAACCACTTAAAAACAGGAGTGCTCATAATGGTTAAAACACTGTACTACTTTTGGTACACATAAGAGAAATGCAATAATATGAAAACATTACATTAGAAGAGTAGGATTCTTGCATTTGTCGGACAGATGTATCGAGTAGATAGATAATAAATAATAGCTTAGCAGATTTAAAATATGGCAAGGAAAATCTTGTGGTACTAGTCAGAAACTGATTTTATAATATAATTGACTAGCTGTTACCCGCAGCTCTGCCCGTGTACATGTCGGTTATCAAGGTAGATAGTAGCCTATGTGTTATTCTAATGTATAAGTTATATTATTGTAAAGTTTCATTAAAATCTATTCTGTAGTTTTTACGTGAAAGAGTAATAAACATCCATCCATACTTACAAACTTTCACGCATAAAATATAAATAGGATAAGAGAAGTCTGAAATTACAGACATCTTTTTAGACGGATGAAACGAGGGGAACGAAAACGAGGACGGCCAATATTTCCTATAAAAAGCAAATTATCGTCCGTCACTAACTAGTAATTAACAAAAATGACTTATTTAATAAATTAACTAAAGAAAAAAATAGTTTCTTAACTATTGCAGTGCCATTAATGGTATACCATCCGTGAAAGAATCATAACTAGTCAAAATAAACCACTCTGAACAGAATAGAAATTATGGGTTTTGTCATGGGTTTGTTGGCGATGAGTTTCGATAGTTATAAAACCGTATACGTAATCAAACTTTTTACGACTCTGTCACACACTCTTTATGTTTACATTACGCCTTGTTTATGGTTGATTTATGGGATCTTTTTTATAGTTTTTTATATCATCAAGTCATTTAGCTACAACTTTTCTTGCTATACACTGACAGAACTTTTGTATGTTATGATTTATGAGATATTCTTCGTATAATAGTTTTGATTCCAGTAATTATTAGCTAAATAACAGTTAAATCGTACACAAAGTCAAGTTTCAAATTAGAAACAAAGATGTTACGTGAATTCAAGAAAACAATTAGATACTAAATATTAATTACTTAATATATCCGATATATACGTTTACGTATGTAACCTTTCTGCATCTATCTTACAAGATATCTACACCTTAAACTACATTGACTGTTAGTTATCTGGAAAAGAATGACCCGGGCATTAAGTTCGCCAATATACAGAAGTGCATAAAGCTTAATATAAATAAATATTGCATACATAGAGAAAGATAACGACATTTCGTAGGATGGTACCTACTTATTACGTAACCCAACAATAAAACGGGACAGTCTCAAAGAAACGCCGAACGTATGAACCCTGGTACCATACTACCGTCCTCAACCATTAACGGTAATTAAGAAAATCGAGAGTCAAATCTCGTATCGAGATAAAATCGGATCCGTATCGAGTCAGCCCACCCGCATCAACACTCACTCGGTCCTAATACATTATACATGCCTCGCTCACATTAGTTCCTTATTAACATCTGCCAGCACCGCATTCAACGTTCACAATGTCACCCATATTTTTAACTAACATTATAAACCTTATTCCATTGAAATAAAGAGTTGAGAAATAATTAAAGTCACTGATTATTAGCAATAAAATATCATTTTCATGATACATATCTCATATCCAGCAATAATTTCTTCTAAGCGTGATGATATCGGGGCATATAGGAATGATTTGTATATTTTTGAGGATCACACACGAAGTTTCCGGTTCACAATTTAAATACAAACAACTTATAATGACATGTAATAATTCTATAATTAAAAGTCGTACTGTATGTTGTTGGAAACTTATTGGAAAATATAAAAAGTAGGTTTTGTTTTTAAGAAATCTGTTGCTCAAAGTCGTAGTAAAATTTACGATCGTGTTATATCTTAGTGGACATTCTTTAAAAATATTGTAGTGACATTATTTTGAATTAGCTTCTACAAATAAATATGAAGTATTAAATACACAGTAAAGACTGAAGACTTATGATGTAATAAACTTTTTATATTTTTATTATATTAATATTCACATGGCTGTTTTGATTTTTTTGTGTGCTTTTGCTGACGCTCCTGACTAGCAACAAATTAAGAAAAAGCCTCAAGAATTCAGCCAGGCTTTTATGAATCGATCATTATACATTTCAGTACTTGAAAGTAATAAACTTAAACTGACATTTTATTGAACGATTGATTTTGCTCAGCAAAATGGGTAACGCTGTTTTCCAGATGATAAAATAGAGTTAAGTTATTGTGAAGATCTAATGGCCAGGAAAGTTTGTACAGCATATACTTCCCTCAAAATATACACACAGACATTTTGCTACAACTAAGTGAGTTTGCTTTGAATAATTTGTATTTAAAAAATTGGCACTCTAATTGTAATGAAAATGAAATGAAAGAAATTAAATTAATATCTCTTATTAGAAATTTGAAACTTCCAGTTCGATATCCGACACCTACACGCTATCGGATAGATCTATCGGTTTGTAATGTGACGTTTGTAGATGAGGAAGAGACAAGTCGCCTCGATCAACGCCAAATTGCCTTATCGAGTGGGCATGGGCGGTCTTCGTTGAGAGGAAGGCTTAGTGTGGCTACGCCCATATGATTCAACACCTATATTATTTTAATTCCGTCGATAAATCTCTATAATACCAGTTCTTTAGGCTTGAAAGACTGTGTTTATTGATAAAAAGTCGCCTTGCCGAAACTGGTTTTATTTGCTAAATAATATATATGCTAAATCTCAGGTAGAAAAAAAAAGAATGTGGTGAACGAAAATTTAGGTGTGTTTGTTTGAGTTTGTTTTACCATAAGTTATGAATTTACATGGTCTTGAGTCTCATACGTTATGTATGTGTATACAAATTAACCCTACTATAGTATTCAATAGGCAATAGTTGTCTCAATAGATTTAAACCGTTTAGTTTGCTGAAGTATAATAAAATGAATATTCTAGTGTAATAGTTATAAAAAAGGTTTGAATAAATTATTTAACATATTTCATGTATTTTTTTATTTTAAATAAGCTATTTTTATACTAGAGATACTAGCAAATTTCATAGAATAAGTTCAAAAAGTCTCAAAAATTCAATACAGGTTAGATTGCTCCATATTAGTCACTTCTTTCCAGAACATTAAAGACATATTGTATCACGGAGTGTTACAATTCGGTGTAATATTCTTCTTCTTCTTTTAATAAGACGGCAACCAACGGGATCAGCTATTTCTGCCAATGTCAAGTACTTAAAGTCTTCAATTCTAAGTCTTCAAGTCTTCGTCGTAATAAAATTTATGATAAAAAATATAAAAAATGTGGATGACATGAAATGGGGCCCTTACCCGTTTCGAAAAACAAAAGCAATCCCATGAACTACATTAAATACTTAAGCAAATATATCACAAAATTTAACAATATGTCGGCTTTCTTTATCAAAAGTTTTGCTAAAAGTGAACACGACATCCTTTATCTGTTAGCGGCATTAAATTTGCTAGGTCAAATATGTTATTAAATATGATATTTAAAAAATAACAGATAATAAAGTTACTTGGTCAATAATAAATAAATTATTTCTGGATATAATAGCTACATTTTAAATGTTAAATATTAATAATCTTCATATGTATTTAGCAAATAATTTTCGAAATTTCAATCGACTGATTGATTTATTGACATTTAAATAAGTCAAATTACTGTATATAATGAACTTTATCTTATAAAATTTATCTTAAATTGGAAATTAATAATCAGTTTAGTTGCAAAAGACGCATCGCTTTTAGAAATACTTTAATAAAATATATTATTACACAACGGATCGTCAAACGATACAATCTACAAAGAAAAATGATCTATTTTATAATAAGATAATAAATTAACGAATTCTGGCAAATCCTATAAATTATTTAAATAATTTTTAGTTAGTTCAACAAACTTAAGAACTTTTTGAACTTTGAATTAAGTACTGGCTTTCCAATCAAATTAATAGATATAAAACACCTCAATACGTCAAAAAGAATTCCACTAACCATCATCAGATCGAGATCGTTTTTTTTTCTTCTTGTTCTTTTGATGATATGGCAATCAGCCGGATCAGCAATTTCTGCCAATGTCAAGTATTTCAAATCTTCAATTCTAACGAAAACGATCTCCTGTTTTTTTTCGAAAGACGGTCCAACATTTTTTATATTTTCTATCATTAATTTTATCACGACGAAGACTTGAAGACTTTAAATTGAAGAATTTAAATACTTGACACTGGCAAAAATAGGTGATCCAGATGATTGCCATCTCATCAAAAGAAGGAGGAGATCATCAGATCATCAACAAGCTGCAAATTATATTACATGGTATCATAAAGTGCTAAATTGTTGCAAAAGTAGTCTTTGGAATTAGTAATATTTACAGTTAATTAGTTATAAGTGTAGTTACAAACATTCTCCATTTTTAAACAAAATACATAATAAAACTTTTATTTTGTAAATTTTCAGCATATAAATAATTTACATTATGTAGTAGCATTGTTATTCACCATCACCACTGCAAATATGCACTGCACTGTTGAATTTTTTTTAAGTGTTGTTTCCTGTCATCTGACCTGATCTTAGATTAACTGGAAGAAATCGCTGATTGTACATACATTAATCTGTAAGCTAATCGTGTTATAAAGTCTTTGCAGAATTTTGCTGTCTGTTAAATAATAATTTTCTTTTTCTTGTATCTTTTTTATACTTTTTACCTATATATAGATATATATAAATTATTACCTATTCATTACTTTTTTACTTTATCGTAATTGATATCTTATCCATATTAAGTCCAACCATTTAAATCCGGTCTAAATCAAATGAATCTATACATCACATTCGATTTTCTAGTTCGATGTTTACAACTCTGTTACAATTTTATATCATAAACTTTATTTCTTTTTATTATTGTTCATTAATTATTGCTTAAAACTTGTCTGCTAGATCATAAAGATGTTAATCGGGGTATTAACGGTAGATCTGTTGATGCAATGTGGATGTGGCTCATTGTAAATAGTTTGCCGTTAAACTATACACGATTTAACTAGTCCACGAATCTCTAAGACACCTCTGCAGCACTCAAGCTTTGTAGATAATATTTCGGTGCATATTTTCTACATATTAAGGTACGCTAAACTTTGAAAATAACAATATAGGAGTGCTATTCTTTGCTGAATACTAAAACTAGCCAATAGCACACTATAATGTTTTTTTCAATTAATAGAATTGTAACTCTAAAACTAACAATTTTTTTTTGTAATTTCTTAAATAAATTCCTTTTGTATTTATTTATTTAATAATGCAACAACATAAAATATGAGTTCTACTCCCTTCCGGGAACAAGAATTTTTCGATAAACACGAATATATATTTAGTCCAAGTGTAATTTACCTAAAACATGTTTTTAAACGTACCAGTTTACCGACGCACAGGCGCTAACCTAGTTGGGAATCAGATGACCTTGTCTGAGCTGTGTCAAGTTCTTACATCTTGTTATATCTCGTGAAATAGTATTTATAAACTTTAGAACTTAAGAGGTATAATAATTAAAAAGAATAAAAACAACTAAGAAAAATATGCATTTACTAATTATTTTATCATTATATGCCATATTTATAACAAAAAATTTGGTTGTGGCTTTTCGTGAGCCACAGTCTATTGACATATTTATTTAAACTTTTCTAAGTCCTTAATCTTCTGCTCATCAGTCTCAAACATTTGTAATTTAAATGGCGTCATATACGGACACCACATTTCTTCGACCTGTCGGCGTCTCTCCTCAGGAACTTCTGAAGGAGGCACCCTCTTCCACGCCTTAGGTTTCAAGAAGCGAAAGTCGACCCAACTTATACCGTTCTTGACCCATGCTGTTACATATTTTGACCCTGAAACAGTATTTATTTACTTATTTAATTATGTTTTCTTGTATGGGAGAGCTATTGCTCTGGTATTTTTTCTGTCTCGACCGAGATAATAGTTACGATTTCAAAGAAAACCGGTGTTTAGCTATACCGCTTTTCACAAAGTAAATGAAGACACTGAACATATAATCCTCCTCAACCTCCCTAAAAAGGCACTCAAAAGGGGGCAACATACTTTTGTTAACAGTTACAGATAACCTTTAGGCATTCTCTTTTCTAATACTAGGTTTATGTGGAGCAATAGACAGTTATAGGCTGTTTATGTTATATTTAATTGGTGCTAAACTAATATGCCTTCTTCTTCCGTCTTCTAAGAGATGGAGGAGAGCGAGACTTAAATTTACGAGGTAATCTGGCAATACTTATCTAATCCTTTTTTAAATAAAACATTGAATTAATGTAAATAAGCTGATTCAACTATTTTAATACGCCTGCATTAAAATATAAAAGTTTGCTTTAGTAACATTTTTAAAGGAATAATGATTAAAAATGTTTTTCTCGAATACAGAGGGCTTAGACTACCGATTCTGTCATTTTTTAATGTAGCTAGTCCTAAGCCTGATAAAGTATAAAGGGAAAGTGGATTCAGAGTGCGAACGAGTTGTTAGATAAATTGTCATTTTGTTTTGCTTCACTGTCGGTATCTATTAGGTACATACGTATCGAGATGTGCTGTCTTTTAAGGACTATTCATTATATAAACGCGACCATCATTTGACTGCACTGTTGGCCTAGTGCTTTAAGCAGTCTCTAGGCCGTTTTCTACTGCACTGAGTGTTGTGGTTGCAAACCCTGCCTTTTTTTTACATGGTGGAATGCCTTTACGCACTTCGCTCCCCCCCGCGGGGACAGGGGGTTCGCTTTGTGTGGGACTCCTGACTGACTCCAGCCAGACTACCCACTAAACCACCACGGTGTGCCACTCTGCGCCTGAGACGGGAGAGATCCGGGAACCGCTTTCTTACGCCATCCGGATTGCAAACCCTGCCTGGGACTACGCTTTAAGTGATCCATAAACTGTTGTTAAGTCTGAGTGTTCTTTATGTATAATATGTTGTTATGTTTTTTGTAAATACAAAAAAAAAAGTATATAAGTATTAATATCGGTTATCTAGTACCCATAGTACAAGCTTTGCTTAGTTTGGGACTAGATGGCGTTGTGTGTTTAAATGTCTGAACATATTTATTCATTATTATTATTTATTATGTCCTTTTTATGTATGTTTGTAAATTCCCGCGACACAGGATCTAATCAATTGTCTTTTAACACTTAAAAAAGTAAGAAATATCAACGAATAAAGAAGAAGAAAGAAGAAGAAGAGAAAGAACGAGAAGCCATAGATCGAACTAAGTGGCGTGAAATTGGAGAGGCCTATGTCCAGCAGTGGACTGCGATAGGCTGATGATGATGATGATGATCAACGAATGCAGCGACAAAAAAATTATGGCACTCGAAACTATAGTGCACCAGCTATAAACCCCTGGAGTAATTATCTTAACACCACAATCGAAAACTTTTAAGAACAATTATCACAAAAATAAAAATCAACATCATACTGTCGAAGTTGTCCAGTATATCAGGGCGAAGAGTGCCTACGGTGTAGAACTTCAGTTTCTTGACAGCTTCAGAGTATTCCTCGCAGCGACACCGGTCCATAATTACATTTATTAATTACACCAAGTAGGAACTATATTTTCTTATGATAGACACCTGTAAATTAATTTATTTAAATAGAGATTATAACTGTCAAACGCATTGAGTTTTAGTGTTACATAGACAATTTTTGTTTATGGCATAGAGAAAAAAAAATATAAAATATGTCAAGAAGTTTTTATTATAATCAAAGTATTATAGAAGATATGGAATCTATGGTACAGGTAAAGTAGTACTACACGTTTGGCCTAGTGGTTTCAGTGGTCACCACGCCACTTCCTACTGCGCCAAGTGTTGTGGGTTCAAATCCTACATGGGACAACACTTTGTGTGATCCATAAATTGTTGTTCTAAGTCTGGGTGTTCTTTGTGTCCGTTTCATGTATGTTTGTAAAGATCCCCGCGACACAGGAATGTATATTCTTAATGCGGGAGTTCTCTTTTTAAAAAAAACAAAAAAAAAAAAACAAAAACAAGTACTCGTAGATTATGTCGTAAGTATGAAATCGAGCAACTGCTCGATTGCATGATTTGATACAAAGCCCTTTAGCACCTGCTAAAGGGCTTTGTATTAAATCATGAATGCCGTTGACTTCGTTCAAATATATATCGGTATTCTATCAAATGGCCGAAATATGACCCAGGTTGCATATTTGTCACTAGCTGCGCCCCTTGTGTATCGTTCGCTATTTCATTGGCTTAAATTTTTCGCGTAACTCTATCTTTTTCTAAAATAAAAATAGCCTAAGCTACTTCTTATAACATAAGCTATATGCCAAAGTCCCAACGACATCGGTACAGCCGTTCCAGAGATTAGCAGACAGAGAGACAAAAAATGATTTATTCATGTAAGTACTGTATATACTTTCATATGTATTTACTGAAAAGCTGTTAATTTGAAATTACAAACAGACCCTTGACACAACTGTTGTGGTAGCAAACTGAGAAACTGTCTATTCTTCGCTACTTATGCTGAAAGCTTTCATTTTTCTCAAATTTTATTCATTTTATTTTTAAGTTCATTCTTTTTAACACTATATTTACATCAACAGCACACACAGCTTAATAACTATAATATATTATCGTTTTTTTTGTAAAAAAAAGACAACTCCCGCAAGAGGAATATATCTTGTACCGCGGGGTACTTTCCTAATATACCCCCCAGACTCAGAACAATAATTTGTGGATCTCAAAAAGTGTTTTCCCATGTGGGGTTGAACTCATAACACTGACGTAGAGGCCTGACGACCGCTATCCCACTACGCCATACGTGCAATTTTAACTCAAAGCAATGCATGTAGAAATTAACTCGAGAGATCCAAAAGGTTTTATGTATAGCCTTTGTAAAAGCCCATAGACCCTGAACTATGTATCAACATCAATTAAAAATACCATTTATATCTATTAGAGAAATTAATTTAACATTATCGCCTATAATATGAGCGCTTCTTGTGAAATAAATTGAATTCTATAATTTTATGTATGAATGCAAGCGAAGAAACCTATTACGTGGTAATTTTCAAGGCATTCGAAAAACCATACGCATCAAAGAGCATTTACTAGTAAAACTGTAGTTATCTTATAGTCTCACATTTTTGGAATATTGACTGCACAGATATTGTAGAGGTTTAAGTGATCAGCTCGCCGGTTCTTGCTGTGTTAAGTGTTAGATTCGATCCCAACATAGGAAAACACTTGATCCTCAAATTGTTGTTCTGATTCTGGGTGGTCACTGTTTCTGTTTCAATGTTCGAATGTATATATGTTCCTTTTCTAAATAACCAAATAAACGAGGAGTCATAGTCCAGTTACACTCGGTGATTAGAAACAATCACCGAGGGCAAGCAACGACGGGGCTGTCAGACCTGGATAGGTAACCGCTGGTGTCATCACACCATGAGTGTCTCCGTGATTCGGAGGTCACGTTAAGCAATCGGTCCCGGTTGTTATCACAGGGTAACGTAAGTCGTAAAGCTTAGTTGGGGCCTTTGGGCGGCTTAATTACACTCTAGGGTCGTACCCAAAAATTAATGTTTACAAACCAGCACTCAACCAATTATAAGACTCTACCATGGCCACGAATGGGACGACTCTACCGGAATCATACCATAGGCTTCATAGAAAACCGGTGTGAAATAACGCTTGCCGCGTATTTCACCGAGTAAGTGAAGATACCGAAGGTCCATGCCCGAACCCGTCGCTCGACATCCCAAAGGCCGGCAACGCCCTTGTGACTCCTCTGGTGTTCCGGGTGTCCATGGGCGGCGGTAATCGCTTACTATCAGGCGATTTTCGTTTGGCCCCTATTCCATAAAAAAACCGTAACTGGCTAATAGGTATATCACTTGATGAAATCATTTTTTTTCATATTTTTAAGCTGATAAGCAACATTGTTGGTCTACATACAATATATTTAGTACAGTCCATTCCAAGACTACAATAAATATACGATCCTTTGTGCTGTTAAATAATATTTCAAGATTTATAATATTTTGACTACTTCTGTGGCGCAGTGGTAGCGTACGCAACTGACAGGTTCGATAACCGTGTCGGACAAAATTTTTGTATGTTCTGCAGATTTTTGTTTCGGAGTTTGCGTGATTACTATGTATAATATGTATTTATTTATATTAGTCGTCTAGTACCTATAACACAAGCTTTACTTAGCTTGAGACTAGATGGCGTTGTGTGTTAGATGTACCAAATATTTATTTATTTTAGTTAGAAATAAAGAATAATCAGTAGGATCTAACTTGTTGAAAGAAACATGGAACAATGTCGTCGGTGTGCAACTCCTGTCTAGATAAACTTCATCAAATTTTATGTCCAATAGTTTCGAAGCTCAAACGACAATGCAGTCTCAAAGCAATTACGTAAGGCGCCAACCTAGACAGTTTACAACCTAAACAAATTCTTAACCCGTATCTTAAACGACAACCAAATAGCCATCAACGCTAAAAGTATAGAGCGAAAAACATTGCTTCTGTGCCTAAGGTGAGCCAATCGGCGGTGTTGTAAAATCGGTCACAAGATGCGAAATGTGCAATAACTTGGACGATATATTGTCGATATACGAACAAAAAAAACGGCAAGTTTTACAGCCAACCGATTGTAAAACTGGGAGCATTAAGGTTATGGCTATCTTGAGACGCATGCAGTTCGTATCTTAAATGCGTTCCACGAAATTTACATTACACTAGTTTTGTTGCCGAGGCTTAACTCGCGGACGAAGATTTTTTGCTGCCGCCAGTGTCGTGACAATCTTCTATTAAAGTTACAAGTGATTTTGTATGTTTAATGTAAATTTTTGAATAAAACAATAGTTAACTTTATTGTACCAGATGACTTGCAATATATTAATTTATAAGTTGACACTTGAAGCATTTAAAAGAAGTATAGAGCAGCACTTTTGCGACGACTTCTGCGTATGCAAGTCTTTTAAAGTTTTAAACTTATATAAATAAGTCTAAAACCACTCAAGTATTTAGTTTATTCAGGCATCTCATCATCATCATTATCAACAGCCTTTGCCATTGCTGGACAAAAATCTCTCTTCGTCTAGATCGAAGATTTTGGGATACTACGCTGGCCAGACTGGTATAAAGTTTATGCCAATTTTTCCTTGTCTTTGCAGGGATTTTATTCTACGTACTCTTAACCCGTCAACATATGGTCTTTCGGACTGCTAAAATATATTAACATAAATAATGTACGATGTAATTTTGATATCTTTACCTAATGAACTATACCTGATTATAGAGGATGAGTTTCATCAGTATGGATAATAAAATCGGCTATATATATATATATATATATATATATATATATACCGGTTTGACATATAAGAGAGTTAAAGAAATATTAAGTTAAGGTTAAACTTAAAGTTTTTAAGGCGAAACAGACTGAAGGAACAGCAGACCATGTTACTGAATACTAAATGACTCAGCTTCAATTACGAAAATTCAATATCACCCAAAAATTATTTAACCCACGTTTTCTGCGAGTCAAGACGTTCTATTATTCACACAAACAAACTCATTAGTCAATCGACTATTGTCAGTTACTTGAGTATAGACAATACCGTGGTTCATTTCAGAAAATGGTTATTTCCTAATTAATTGTATAGTACTCAGGAATGCCAGCAACATAACACAGATAGTATAGAGCATACTCCTACCAATAACATGTATGATTGCCACTTTTAATGATGATTGATGTAAAGGTATTATTTGAAACGACTTCTTTACAATAATACTCGGCCGGCGCAGCTTGAAGAAAATCAGATATGGCAGAAAAAGAAGTTTTTAAAAGAATCCGATTTAGTCTCCAGGATCCAAGATTTGTTTGGGTAGCAAAAACATTAATGAACTCCCATATTCACGCTTAAAAAGTTAAGATCCACCACGAAACCATTATTTAAGTATAAAGGGGCTATAGTTATAAACCCAAATCTGGCGAAAAGGCAAATATTATACGATTTTCACCAGATTTCATACTATGATTATTTTGTTTCTCAATTCATGAATAAATGATTCTGTAGCTTCAGAATTACTCCGCTGCAGCAGTTTCTACCATGAACTTCTTATACAGTTGATCGTGATTTACCTTAAGACTATATATAACTTCATTTGAGCTATATACAACCTTTTAAATCTAAAACACCCTTCCACTTCGCGTCAGCTCAAAACCTTTAATATCAATTTTCACACATCGAGTGCTGCTTTAGCTACCGGCTATAAAACGGAACTGTAAACTATACAATTAATGTTGGCGGCTGGGTCGGAGGCATTGAGGGTTGTAACTGCGCTCGATTGGCGAGAAATGAAAGCTACCGGTATTGTGAGATTGGGCATAGCGCACACCGTGCACTAAAAAAGTTTATCTCTGCATACGCGCGAAGCTTCACTAACGCAAATTAGTTTGGATTCGATTGTCATTAATTTTATAAACTAGAAGTGCTCTATTTTATAATATTACTATGGAATAGATACACTACAGTTAAGATGTCCACATGTATTATAAAATCAAAAACCTTTCTATATAAAGAACCGCCATTCCGTCAGCTTTTGGCATCTGATCTTCATGATACACATGGTCGCTTTACTGTATGTTTTCTATCAGGCTCTTCTATGAATGTTGACAATCCCATATTACTGCGTAAACACTTTCGCGAATCAGTGACTCAGCTGTGGCACGGTGTAAGTTTTATTTATTTATTTAAAAAAATTAGTGTCTTCATAGAAAAATTGATAGTAATGCAAAAGATTTTTATAAAACGACCGACTTTTTCTGAATTTTATTTTAGTAAATAACATAACGATTCCTAAAACGTCATTCCCAGCGGCTTTATGTTCCTATGTGCGTTAAACTTTATATATTTACGATCGCTTTACTAAATGAGATTTTATCTGCGCTTTTTTACTTTTACTCTTGAAGACCTCACCGATATGAAAAAGAAAAATGTATTTTTTTATTTTGATACTTTTATAATATTAAAGATTTAGAGTTGGGAAGATAAATCATGTTTACTTTGGACACGCTGGATCCATTTTATTGTCTTTCATCTTTAATGTTTTGAATTTCATAAGTGAGCAGATATTGTAGAAACCAACGTAAGATATCTATGTGACCGTCATTTTGAAGACTAATGAACTATTTGAAGTACAGTAAACAAAAAATAGTTTAAAAATGTGGCATGCTTATGTAAAAAAAATTGAATTTTATATGGTTTTGTTCTCAAAATGTAAATTAGATGACGTGTATTATTTAATGAGTTATAATCATTTGAAATATATCAGAAAGCCACCAAATCATGCAATAAACACCATCAAGTGATCAGTGTGTACAAGATTGAAACCAAGAACGGATCTTTTCGCAGAATATCTGACATCTATGGACCATGTGAAGACCTTGCACTTTCCAACTTTTTTCTTTTAATGACAACTTGCCTACCAAACAAAATTAAAGTTTAATAGTTAGAGCTAAAGTCTTGTTTTCTTTGAACCGATATATAATCATTACAAGTCGCCGCCTGAAGAAGAAATCGTAAAGCAAGGGAAGTAATTTGCATCCGTGGATCGGACCGCGCGACAACACCCGTGAAATCGCGTATAGGCGGGTGCGGTATCTCACTTTAAAGTGAAATGTCATAAACCAAATTACTGCGAATAAATTAGAACCCTAATTTTATACTCACTAAGGTTGTAAAAGGCTTGGCATCGACGGATTGTTTTATTACTTTATAATGGTCAGTTAAGAGTAACGGTTACATCACTGCCTGGGTTTAAATCAGTTGTCTAGAATAAGTTTTCGTATAAATGTGATTGATTTTTCTCATTAGTGATGTATACGCCGGGAAGTTGCTTTATTACTAAATTAGTGTGAGATTTCAATATTTATTGCCGGATTATGGACGGATATGGAAGTGTGAAGACCTTTTGGCAAACGTATAATATCTGATTATTTATGTGTTCAGGGCAACGACTTGCCTCTACGACACATTATCTGTATATAAATAGGTACGAAATAGTCAAGTAGCCTTTTCTGTTCACTGAGTTTTTAAGTGATTTATAGTTTTGTTTTCCCACCGCTTACAGAAGTTATTTTTTCAATGCTAATTAGAGACTTAAAACTTACAAGAAAACAAATAGTTTTTGACTCACCTGTCCTTGGAATAGAATTTAGGTTCGGGTTTAGTAAACGACTTGCTTTCGGTTTTTCTAGTATAAGAAAAATAGGTAGCATAGCATTTACTATTTCCTTCCCCTATTTCGGTATTATATTTAAAAAAAAACAACTTCCGCACTAGGAAAAAATCCTGTATCGCGGGGGCCTTTGCAAACATACATGTAACTGCCACAAAGAACACCCACACTCAGAACAACAATTTTTAGACAAAAAGTGTTGTCCCATGTAGGATTTGAACCCACAACACTTGGCGAAGTGGGAAGCGCCGAGGCGACTACTTAAACCACAAGGCCGTACTTGTAGTCTAGTCAAACAATCGTACAAAACCGAATTGTGTGTTTTGAGTTTTATGTGTCTTTCACATTAAAAAAGACACTTACAATTAGGTAACTCGACTACTCACATGCACATACAGCATGCCTTATTGCTTGTTTGCCTTACCTATATTTCTACCTGCTCCAGTTTACTTCTAAATATTTTCGTTAGGAGTTTCAAGACAGTTTCATTTTTCCTTGGACTTCCCGAGTGGTACAACGCTTGAGTGGGCGCGCATTCCAGAGCAGTACTGCTTGCACAAAGAACGAGCTGTTCATGAAGTCGGAGATGTGGAAAGGACAAGAGAGAAGCAGATTATTAAAGAAGATTTCTATCGTGGTTAGAGCGTAGTGTGTTCATGGGTCACTGTTGTTAGTCCGGGTATATAGGAGTTAAAGTGTTGAAAGTGTGATCGGGATTAGGCCAATACTCTCTAACCTAATACCTTAAAATAAAAATGTATCATCTCTTTCTTTTTATCAATATTTTATGCATGCATGTTTAACATTTATCCGTTTATCAAGAACATACAGACACTTTTTTCTAAATACTAAATTTACCCGCGTCTCAGTTTGCGTGTATATCGATGATCATGTTAATAGTAGCCTATGCACTTCCTTAAGAATTATTTTATTCCATGACAAATTTCACTGAAATAAATAAAATAAATAAATAAATAAATATTTTCGGACATTTTAACACACAACGCCATCTAGTCCCAAACTAAGCAGAGCTTGTACTGTGGGTACTAGACAACTGATATTAAATAAATAAAATAAATATTTCGGACATCTAACACACAACGTCATCTAGTCCCAAGCTAAGCAGAGCTTGTATTATGGGTACTAGATAACTGATATTAATACATAAATACTTTTTTTGTAAATACATACATATTATACATAGAAAACACCCAAACTCCGAAACAAATATTTGCAGATCATACAAACGTTTGGTCCGACCCAGGACTCGAACCCGAGACCTCACGGACAGCAGTCGTGTACGCTGCCACTGCGCCACCGAGGCAGTCTATATATAATTACAGTATATTTTTACATATATATCCTTTTTTTATAGGTGCAGCGGTTTAGCCATGAAATTGTAAAAAACAGACAGAGAGATAGACAAACAGCTAGAGTTACATTTTTCGTTACACCAATGCATTTTTCATATTAAAATGGATTTTGATTGATACGGTAGGCACTGATAGCCGTCATACATTTCATAGGTACTAGCACGACTAAAAACGTTCAAATACTATCAGAGTATCAATAACTTTGTAGTAAAGATTTACTGGAACAGTAAATTGTAAATTAACGAATATATGCTAGGTCAATAAACAGTTTTAGTTTAAAAAACTTACAAAATTCAGTTACAAACAAACGTCTTAAAAACGTAATATTTCTATTGTCTTAGAAACTTATAGCTTTTTCTATCAAAAGTGTTTATTTTAAACCACCAATTAAACTTTTTATAAATTAAACGCTGATGCAACCATTATTTTAGAACTCACCTAATAACATTCACAAAACAATTGAAACTAACCGATAAAAAAATATCGTTTACAAAGAAAACAATAAAAAACGAACATTCCATACAATTTATAATTATGTAAAAAATAGATAAAACATCTTATTATACCCTTAATTAACGACTTGCTCGATAAATTTCAACGACAATATCTTTCATCTAAGACTTTTTTTAAAATGGCGGCCGAGAATAACGGTATTCAAGGTAGTGATACAAATTTGGCAATCAAATAAATATTAGGACGAAATAGGGACAGGTGAAAAGGGGCTTTTGTAATTGAGATATAAACGTTGTTTTTGATTAACTGCGAGTTGCAGGTTTTATTGCTTGTAGTTCGTACATGTGAATTTATGGCGGTTAGTCATTTATGATAACAACGACAAGACGCGTAGTAATTTAGACTCAAACGTCAGTAGCCATACTTGTGCTTAAATAACCTCTGTACCTGTTTGAACTAATATTTTTCAAAATTAAATATCTACTTTTTCTGGCGCTTCCGTGGCTCTACATTGAATCCTTTGACGGTTTGTTTTCTTCTTCTGCTTAAGCTATTTCTGCCAATGTCAAGTATTTAAGGTCTTAAAATCGTCTTCAAGTCTTCATCGTGCTAAATTAAAAAATATGGATTATGGGCCTCCAGTATCCTTATTCACTCAATGAAACATAGTGCAAGTGCTGTTTCACACCATTTTTTTGAGAGGTCATGTTATCACTCCGGTCGAGCCGGGCCATTCATGCCGGATAAATGGCAGAATTCAATAGTTACAAAATACAAAATAAATACAACATAATTAAGAATCACCTCTTGATTTAAAAGTCAGTAACGAAATACACGATCATCAAATTTTGAGTACAATCGGTGTTTGTGTTTTTAAAACAACACAAGAAAAACACTTAGCTTGGGACACAATTATTCCGTCACTGAAACTTGTTTTTAAATGTCAGAATGCTTGTAGAAAAAACTCCCTAACGAGAAACTAAGAACTCATTTAATAAACTTTAGTAAACATTGATGTGCCTTTTTCTGTACGGCATTGTAAACCACTTTTTATAAAGTATCCACTGGATTTGCCACCTCTTTACGACATAAAAAAACAATTAGGGTCAACCCGTTTCATTGTGAAGGTTTTTTATATAATACATTGCACGTGTATTATTAATACTATAATTTTTTTTATGCGACAGGGGGCAAGCAAGCAGACTTATCGCCTGATGGTATGCGATTACTGCTGCCGGCAACTGGCGTCACAAGTGCGTTGTCGGCTTTGTACGAAGGAGTACTCTCTTTTCTTGAAGGTTTAAAGGTCGTATTGGTCCAGGAGTATATAGGTGGTATTCCCGGATATATTGCAGGCAGAAAAAACTATTTAAATATCTAAACATTAAGGACCATCAGGGAAAAGCCAGTGGGTAAAAAAATTTTTTTTTTTTTCTAATTTCAATGAAGAAAGATTACGTATAGTCAGACTATTCTAAAACAAATCTGCCAGTATTTAGGTCACCATCAGCAATAGCCTTCAATAATTCACTGCTGGAGATACAGCTCTCCGTCTAATAATAATAATTTTTTATTGTAAAAAAAGAGGATTACAAAAACTGTATACCCTGACTCCCAAAGTAGCGTCAGCTGTGTGTTGGCAGTCAGTTACTTTTCAAAAACAAGAACAACAATTATTACAATGCGATGGTGGATATATTAAGTTTTTTTATTTAGAAATGTATATGTATGGGTGTAAGTGCATGAGTGTGAGGTGTGTGTTTGCTGTGTACTTGAGGCTATTAGTATATACACAATGTAGTGATGATGTGTGACTCTATTCTGGCTTACATTACTTTACTATTTGCTGAAAGCTTTCAACATCGTCAAAGTCCAGTTCCTCAAGCCATAATTTATAAGTTTCTTTAATTTTTATTAAAATTACTAAAGCAGGGGTGTTATAGTCTACTAAACTACGCTAGCCAAACGTTTTGGTCAAGGGTTTCTTTGCTTCCTTTGTTATTTAGTGTAGCTCTTACCCATTGATTTAATAGGAGAGATTCTTAGTATTCTTAATTCGTCACCACACATATTTAATAATCTATTAAATAAAATTCTCATGTCGCAGTTTTTGTTACTAAACTCCTCCGAAACGTGTGTGCATATCAAGTCGGCCTGAGAATTGGCCAACATCTATTTATCGTACCCCTAAATGATAGTGTGAGTGACCTAATTCACATTTCTATTTCAATTTTTATTATTTAGAATTAAAATATATGTCAAAACAACGATTGCCGGGTCAGCTAGTTGAATTATAAATAAAATATAATCAGACCATCTTGTAAACAGATATAAAACAAGAGATTTCATAAAACAACAAATTCCTTTAGCATGACAACACCAGCTGTCAATCCCGTGCGTGTTACAAAGATTAACGTGCGTGCCGTGTTACTACCGTGGCTGTCAAAGTTCTATTAGCTATGCTTCACGTCTATTAACCATAGAGATTGCAATGACTACTGGTATGTAAGTTTGCACGCCGGCTACTTCAAAAGTAATAACTTTTCCCATAGAGTTTCATGGTCAACCCGGCTGGGTTGCCAGCAATATTTGGCTAATAATAGACACTATATTTTTTAAGTATTCTTTTTTTTGCGAATACGCAAATGTACAAGTTACAAGAATGTGGTGATTGACTATCAAGTTATCGGTTTCTGTTAATAAAAGTTCAAACTGTTATTTTCGTATTGGTAGATATATAGTATAGAGCTTTAGTCTGTTTAGTGCAAATGTAAAAATACGGAGTATTATCACCTATTCATTCCACAAGAGCCGACTAAATTAGCAAACTATTAGCTATTACCACCGCCCATTGACACACGCAACATTAGAGGCGTCACAAATGCGTTGCCGGCTTTTGGAAGATGGAGGATGGGAAGAGAAACGGGGGAAGGGTTGTAGTATGGGCCTCCGGTATCCTCACCAACTCAGTGTTTGAATGAACTCAGTTGAATTGATTCACATAAAAGAATTTACAGCCGTAATGTATGGTTATTAATATATGGTTCAACCGTGTTTGTTTTAACCATTTAAGTAGGTATGTTTGCTTTTTATGTGAAAACTAGCTGAGCTAGCGAGTAACGCGGCCTAAAACGTATCCTAACTTACTCCTTATACCATCGGCTACCTGCTTGTGAAAGTCCCGTCAAAAACAGTCCAGCCGTTCCAGAGATTAGCTAGAACAAAGTCAGACAGACAGACGAACAGATAGAAAGACAAAAGTTTAAAAAAATGTTATTTTGGTATATGTAACATGTATACTATACATACATATGCAATTAGTAAAAAGAGGTTATTTTAATATTACAAACAGACACCCCAGTTTTATTTATTTGTTTAGATTATTAAAGTCTATACTGTTACATTAGAATAAGTTTATAGCCATAGGGCAATTGATATATAGATAAAAAAATAATTCAAATAAATTGTTTAATAATTTATTTTTACCATAGATAAATTACTTTACTATTTCTGGACTTTAAAATTTCTGTGCCATCCTCCAGCACTCAAGGGAAGTAGGAATACAAACTCGTAATTTTTAAGTTTCGAGTGTTCAAGGGCGGTGCTTCTCACATATCATTACGTGACAGACTGCATAACTTTACCGCTATACTGTATAACAAGAAAAGTTTAGAAACCTAATGATAGCCATAATACGATTAACCTTTCAATAAAATTGGTATAGCTTATGACACCCGGCCTATAATTGTGAATCTATTAACAACATTCTCCTAGCCGGCTACGGCGGCCAATCTTAACGGAGACCAGCCAATTATACAGGAGATATTATAGTGCACAAGTGTGTACCTGAACGCAGGCGCACTCTCTGTTTCCTCTCTCTCATAATCCGATGAAACGTTAAACGACAGCTTTAGTGCATTCCGAGGCACGGTGGCTCAGACCCCACCTTGCAAAGTCCGAGCTATTACCAAGTATTTCTATAATAAAAAAAACTCAATAACACTTTTGGCCCGACCCGGGATTTGAGCCCTAGACCTCTTGATCGGCAGACGCATACGTCAACTGCATGACCAACGAGGCAGTATTAAGAATCTATTAGCACGACATGCATTAAAATCGGATTAGTAATTTTGATACAGTGGAACATAAAATACAAACATACATAGTCTGCCAAAATTATTACCCTTCCTTTTGGCTTCCTCGTAATCGGGTAAAAGCACTAAAGTTGCCTCTTTCTTCCACAGGCCAAGCCGGTGTAAACCAACTTGGAGGCGTCTTTGTCAATGGACGACCTCTCCCCGATGTGGTTCGCAAGAGAATCGTCGAACTGGCCATCATGGGGGTTCGACCGTGTGACATTAGCCGTCAACTGCTGGTCTCTCATGGGTGTGTGAGCAAGATACTGACCAGGTTCTATGAAACTGGCTCGATAAGACCTGGATCGATTGGCGGCAGTAAAACGAAGGTGAGCTTTTTCAATCAGTTATTTTTTACGTCACTGTATCTTAAAATACCTATAAATAATCTCTTCTAACTTCCATAGTAAATAGTTTATTTATGGCGAATTCTAAAGATCACATAATAGTAGGTGTTACTATAAAATTATCCTAAAAAATACGAAAACTGCATCAATGTCTACCGGGGGAACTCCCTATAAAGTCGCTGCCAGTTGCGGGTTCGCGCCAGCCCCGCGTTGCCAGCGATTATGATGGGAAAGGTGGAAGGGAAGAGACGCGCTAGATAAATGAAAAAATCGTGGCTACTTATTATCCGGGAATGGACCGGTATCACATCACACGTTGAAAAACTATTCCGCCTGGCCAATGACATGGAGGCGTACAGGAAGCTGAAGGCCAACCTTCAGGATTGAAGAGGCAACTAAAAAGAGAGAGAGACGGTGAACGATATCGCAATAAATGAATATTGTATTTTACCACATTAATGATAGTACTTCTATACTGATAATTAAAGCAATTTGTGCAAAATTATTCCCTAACCATCCCAAAATATCAAAAATGCACTACGTTAATATTCAAGTTTTCACTTCTGCATGGAGTGTAACCCGTTTTTTTTTATTTTATATCGTCATGTGTGTTAATATTCCAGAACTGTAATTTTTAATAACGAAATAATAATAGTAATTCCAAAAAAACTTTAACTAAAACCTCCTTTTAACCATGGAATTATTAAAACTGTGACTTCTTTTACCATAGACACAGGTTAAGTTCTATCAAGCGAAAGTAACGTACTCATTCGGCCTAATTAGTAATATTAATAAAAAAAATAACAGGGGGATCTACTCGGTTAGTTTTTATATACAACCATGGGTAATTAAATCGCTTCTGTCGTCACGGTCCCATGACAGACATGCTTTTTGTTACTATTAGTTGTGCTAATTGAACTGAGTGGAGGCAACAGAAATACGAATATATTATGTAATAAATAAGTTTCGGACAAAAATGAGTTTATAAATAGTTGTTCTAGTTTATTCTTCGCAATTTAGATTTTAAGGAAGTTTCTCAGTTAATTTGAAACATTTAAATTACAAATGTAGGTATACTTTGCATTTAAAACTTACTCGGATATCTGTTAGACCGACCTATACATTTTATGAGTGTCTTAAGAGCCGATTAAGGGGGCAAACGACACTGCAAAGGGTAATGAACTCTTTTACCAGCGTCGTATAGTACACCACAATTAGAAAAAGAGGAAACATTTGTCCATTAGAATGACAAAGGCTATTTATTAACCATGATTATTTTATTTTATTATAATTACAAACGTATATTTTGTAAATATTAAACATATTTAGATACCATGTTATCCGCTGCTACACCTGTGTGTGTGTCTGTTGTCGGTAAATAAATAACAGCTTATGTCCTTCCTCAAAAATGCATCTCCATTGTAAATTTCATATAAATCGGTTTAGTCGTTTAGCCGTGAAAGCGTAACAGATAGAGTTACTTTCAAATTAATAATATTAGTATAAATGTGTATAGTTAACAAGTAGTGAGGTGTGTTCTTTTTTTTTAAATATAATATGTAAAGGTAAAGAGTTTGTTTGCTTGCTTGTGCTCTTCTTCGGAATTACTGGTTCGATTTGAAAAATTATATCAGTTTTAGATAGCCCATTTATCGAGGAAGGCTATAGGTTATATATCATCACGCTTAATCTATGAGGAGCGGAGCACCAATGAAGAATGTTATAAAAACGGGGGAAAATTATTACGCTACGGGCAACAGGAGATGTTAACGAGGTTGCGTGGGTCAGCTAGTAGACTAGTCACGCTAGTCAGCTAGTAGATATGTAAAGGAGAGCCCCAACTTTGCTTGTACTGCAAGCATAGGTACACAATAAGAGTAGCTGAAAAATCATTACGAATTACTCGTATATATAGTGGACTCAGATACTTATTTATCCACTACAGACATTAGACGCTATGTTTCCCGACTACGGTAAAACTAAAAAGAAGGGTAGTAGTTTAGGCAGTTTGTGTATGTTATACCGCAGCGGCTAACTATTGCATTGATATTAAAAACACCGTGGGAGAGCCAGGCACAAATGGGCCAGCTCGGCCGTAGTGATACCATGGCCTTTACAGAAACCGGTGTGAAACAGCGCTTGCGCTGTGTTTCGCCGAGTGAGTGAAGATACCGAAGGCTGATACCCCAAGTCCTCCCCCGAGGCGTCATAAGTACGTAAGGCAATGTACTTATGACGCGTCTGGTGGTGCGGGTATCCATGGACGACAGCAATAGCTCACCGTCAGGCGATACGTCTACTCATTTGCCACCTATTCCATAAATAAGTGTCAGTAGCTTCGAAATAATGATCCGAGTCACATAGGCTGCATAAACTTTACCAAGAGGTTTTACGTAGTCGGTTTAAAGTTTTTATATATTTCTTGTTAGTTATATTAATTACTTGGAAGAAAGATAAAAATATAAAGCCCTCAATACTAATTAGAGCATGGCTCCCCTTCATAAGTAAATAGGGACGGTAACACAGTTTGACCCCTCACTGCTTGTCATCTGTATAATATGTAGGTCACTCTCTGTATACATAATACATTACTATTAGGATATTAAGTAGGGGTTCAGTTGCCCAGATCCTTGAATGAGCTTGAATAGAGGACCACGAATGTACTTCAGTATCCCTCGACATTTAGGTAACGTCGTCGACATTTAGCTCAAAATTTTATTTTCCTACTAGTAAACTACGTCAGAGGTACTCATAGCCCAGTTGTACTCGGCGATTAGATATAATCACCGAGGGTAAGCAATGTCGTCGCGGTCAGTACCTGGTTAGGTGGCCGCTTGTGGCATGATACCATGAGCGTCTCCGAGGTCACTTTAAACAGTCGGTCCCGGTTGTTATCATAGGATAACAGCTGTGAAGCTTAGTTGGAGGGTTTTGGGCGGTGTGGAGGAACGGGTGTCATGTCCCTCCAACACAAAGGGAGGATTCTCCGACCAGGCGAGGTGTACATGCCTGGCGGGCCACTGCCCAACGGTTTACGTTGGGTTGTTGTATATATGTTAATCGGCGCGAGAACTTCTATTGCGCGATTTAGGATTGGTAGTTTATTAGTTTTCTTCGTTGCTCCGTAGTTCGATAATTCTTCGGTAGATGGCGCTGTTATATATTTTATGTTGTTGCGCTGTATGTGGAAGTCGCCACATTACTCCCCTCCAAGACCGGAGGTCGATATCATTTATTTATCAATAAATGTGCACGAAGCCTAAGAGGTGTGTCAGGGCTTGTAGTAAATGTAGGTCAATCGTCTCTGCCCAACCCTCTGGGTAATAGATGCGACTTTATGAATGACTTTATATATTTAAGGAATTGCTATTAAAAAGTATCATACAAACAAAATAATGTACCTACTTCGTAAAATAATGGAAAGAGAATTCTAAAATTTGATTGAAAACTGAGAATTCTGTCAGAAATGTTAACCCTTTAGCAAACGTTTAGGGGCAAAAAATGTAAATCAACAGTTGAACTGGCAGATCACGGGTCACGGCGGCAATCACCAGTAATTATAAACTATAAAATTTTACCGAAGCCGGCTTTCGGCTTCTTGAGATGGCCTTTCGATACGGTGCAAGCCACGTGATCGGTACTTCATAAAGGTTCCGTATGCTCGTAAAAATCTATATTCATTTTGTCTATGGCACAGTTTAACTTTCTATCGTTTATAAAATTCGAATATGTACAATTATTTTTACATTAATAATTTTTAATCCTTAAAAATTTATTTCGGTTTTTTAACGACGCAGTATTATTTAGATAACAATGTTATCTTAATTGAAATGAAAAGAAAGCGATTGTGCATACGATTGTAATTTAATTTTTATAATTGAATATAAGTTACACAATGCGATGAATAGCGGAATTTAACAATGACTAAGTTGTCTTACAAAACAAAGTACGAACTTTAGTAGGTACACAACTGCAAATCTTGTTGTTTGTTAAAACTCGCTATTAATAGTCACAGACCCCTATAGGTGTAAGGATATCTTTTGACACAGAACAAAAAAATGCTGAAATCATAATATGCTTTTCCAGCAGCACAACATAATTAATAAAAAACAAATATTTTCTATGTACCGTTCTTTTTTCAAACGTTTTCTCGTTGTCCGTCAATACCCTAGAGTGAAGTCCGGTAAGCGTATTCGACACCGACCTCACTAAATTCGGTACGCCAATAAAACGACCATTTGTTCTTCCACAAACGGACGCCGACATCAAAAAATTGATTACAACAAAATACTTCCAAATCACCGAATACTTTTATTGGCGGTGTTATGGGAACACTTAATTGACTACTAATCAACGTGCTCAATCGTCACGTTCGACTCGATACTTCATCGATATACGTATAATCGAGAATTATATCGATATGACAGTGATCTCATCGAACCGATTGTGAATTATGTAAAACGTTTCGTCTCGTAATTATATTTTTGCGTTTCTTCAGATTACTTTATGGTTATATATTGCTATTTTATTTTGTTGATTGAATAAATAATAGCGTGGCCTTTTACTGACATTTTCGATTTATTTTCCCGCGGTATAAAGATTTGACCGTATTTTTTGCTTTCTAATTATTCTCAATTGTAAGTCGTCGTTTGTATGTAAAATTGATTGTACTGACGATTGTGGAAAAATATGCTTTCACGTTGATTTAGTAATATTAAATTCGTATATCATGCTAATTACATGGGAAACAAAACATTTGAAACGTTTAGCAAAGGTTAATTAATTAATGAGAATTAAATTAAATCTTAAACGGTGCAGTTAGTGGTGAGAACCAAATATATTTGCGTAAGCGATTATAACCATTGTATATTGTAATATGTTGATATCGTAAGAAAACGTAACGTAAAGAAAGCTCCTTTTGTTTTCAAGGAGCTGAAAAATATTCCTAGTTGACTTTTAATTATTTCTTACAAGCGGAAAATTTCGATACCGTAGTACCTACCTATTAGGACCCTAGGCTACAATAAAGGTGCGTTTTAACTTCGAACTTACTTATACTTCGAATTAGACTCAAAGCCGACCCAAACCTAATTAGGAAAAAAGGCTAGACAAACTACAAGTTACTTGATTGTATGAATCAACGTATCGTTAATAATACTGCAGGAAAAAATTATACCTAAAAATTTGAGGTCCACAAAACTACCTTAATTAAATAGTACGATAACCTCAATCAACACTACATCTAAATCAAAGGTAAAAATGATAAACAATAAAGATTTCTCTGTGAAAAATCGTTTGATTGGATCCACGAACAATTAGTCCAACCTTCAGCTTCGAAAGGTTAACACAATATCGTTTGAGGCACCTTGAATTACAGATTGCGTTTAGGATGATACTCAATTATTTTCCTTACAAGACATATTAAATGTGTGCCGACTGCCACATACAGCGGCAACATAAACATATGACAACTCCATCTACCGAAGATACACTGAACTACGGAGTAATACGAATAAGCTACCAATCCTACACCGCCCAATAGAAGTTCTCGCGCTGATTAACATATATACAACATCCCAACATCAACCGGTAGGCAGTGGCCCGCCAGGCATGATCACCTCGCCTGGTCGAAAGATCCTCCCTTTGTGTTGGAAGGACATGACACCCGTTCCTCCACAGTGGTGACCCCGACGTGATTGGAAAGCAGCCTTCGTAGGAGCAGATCGACAGCAGAGCGCCACCATCATGTTCACTCCCATAGCAAAATACAAATGTATGTATATTTATTTTCCTTAAATTCGCAATCTGAGGGAGCAATGTCTGCGTGTGGCCGGATCATGTCAGTGGTGCTCGCATTTTCGCAAGCCACAATTGGAGAGATCTACTTTCCTAGTTGCAAAAGTTTCGCGTTAATTTTCTTTCTACGATCACTGACGTGTCTATTGGGTAGTTGACTGTGTCGTAAATAATTACCGATGTCTCCTTCATTAAAACGAATATTAAAAAAACATCCCGGAAAATATAATTATTAAAGCATTTCAATTCTATTACAATTTTTTATCAAATAAACATTGAAATATATTGCTCAATTGAGGAGTCTAAAGAATCGACGTCACAAGTCAGGTTTTAGTAGATTTTCATACAAAGTTATCGTTTTGACAGATGATATAAAATAACTGATTTGACTAAGGTGTCAACTACCCTATTGGCTAATATTTTGTTTTGACCACGTGATGGGGCATTGAAAGATGTCATTCCTGTTCAAGTTTACGATTGTAGAGTACGACTTTGCGAATAGGCTGAATAAATAAATAAAAAATAAATAAATAAATATTTTGGACTTCTAACATACACCGGCATCTAGTCCCAAATTAAGCAGAGCTTGTACTATGTGCACAAGACAACTGATATGAATACGTAGATACTTTTTTTGTTAATACATATTATACATAGAAAACATCCAAACTCTGAATCAAATATTTGCAAATCATACAAACATGGACGCATACGCTACTTCTGCGCCACCGAGGCAGTTAAAGGATGCTTTTATAAAAGCCGTTTTCTTTTTTGTGAGTAAAGTACCTATAAGACATATTTCTCCTCAAAAGAAAACATATAGTAGAAAAAAGATAAAAAATCAAATGTCAAAATCAGTGCCACCTGGCCGATTTGAGTGTTACCGTTTCAAAATATTAGAGCAATCCTTTGTGTGATCTACAAATTGTTGTTCTGTATCTAGGTGTGTCTTTATATGTAATTATGTATTTAAAATCCTCCTCAATACAGGGAATATTCCTAGTTATGTGCTTAAAGAAATATGTACTTTTATATCTTAGTGCTTTCCTACAATTATTTTATATCCTCAAATAATTAATTGCTGTAGTCCTGAACGATTTTTCATGTTAAAATAACCTATAGCTTATTTCTTCGGTCTTTTGTCTTTGTTTATATTCATGGCATGTAACGCTGTAATAAATTTTCCCTCATATTTAAATCGGTGATCGTATGATTGTATTTTTTTTAATATATTAACAAAACATACTATACTAGTGGTATAGGAATAGGTATAGGTATTTTAGGCCTAACTTCGTGTTATAAGCCCTTTTTTAGTGCTGAAATCCCCTCGGATACCACCAACTGGCGGTAAGTCGGACTCGAACCGACACAAACTGCACACTTTCTCGGATAGTAAAATCCATAACCAGGTGCACCCTCAAAAGGAAATTCCTGGAACCCCGACGAATCTCGGGCCACCCACTGTTACAAGTTCTAAGCCTGGTTAAGCATTTTTCACTTCTTGTGATAATGAAGGAAGGTAAAGAGAAATGATATACCTAAATGTTTAAAAGCTAAGAAAATAAACTAAACAAATTAAAATTATATTTCGTTTTTAATTCCTTCTTATATTTATTAGTCATACATACAAATATAAGATTATAAATTTATCAAATACCCTAAAATTGTGCGACATTTTTTAAGTAAGCGATTCGCAATGCAATAAACTCAGAATACAAAGAACGGTACATGTTCAATGTTGAACTTACACAATAACAATACGAACACCAAACAACCATTAAATTAAACTATACTTGTATACGCAACAACATAAAAATAAATGTGAAACATATAAAAATCTTACACATCAACTAATTTGAGCAATTCAAAGTACTAGTGTGGGAACGCACGCTAGCTATGATAATTTTTTTCTAACAAATATTTACCGTTATCGATATTACACCTGTTACGAATAGCGAAAACTCGAGATAAATGCTCGATTATACCGTGTAGCTATTATAAAAATACGATACGCTTTTTCTAAAATAATTGTTGATCGCTTCAGAAGCATAGTTTAGAAGATCTACTAGCCGGTTTTGCTTCCACTTTTAATTAAAATTAAAATCATTATGACCCGTTTCCATGCGTTCGTTAATATTAACCGAGGTTGAACACGAAATTTTTACTGTCGGTAATGGTTGAGATACTAAATGGTAAACAAATGAATATCTCTGAGTTATATATTTTTATTATATTGTCTGTGGTTTAGAAACTAATCCATGGGGTTTCATAAATGTTGGATAGTTTCATATCAATGGGGGACGTAAATTTCTGTAGGTATACAATGAACTTGTAGTTTTGTGCAATTTGCAGGCACAACTCTGTTCCCTTATCATACATTGTTGTACACTTCTATGAAATGTATGAGAGAAAGTATTTTCTTCGTCTGTACCTTGATAGTTATTCTACAGAGGCAAAGACAACTAAAAGGAGCAATCATTCTAAAAATGAGTTCAGCCGTACTAGAATTGTAATAATAAAACGTATACACAACTTTTCTATATATACCTTTAAGTTCAGACCTTCAATGGTATCGTTGGGTGTTTTTTTTCTTTGTTAGTACGTTAGCTTTTGAAGCATTTCAATAAAACGAAGTTCAGGTGGTAACAGCTTGCATACAGTTTACCATTCATGTAATACTTACTAATAATAGTAGCCACGAGTTTCTTTGCCAGTATTCTTCTCATAAGGCCCTACGCATTTTGGAAACTGGAAGTTATGGAACGACACGGGCAGGCAGTGAGTTTTGGGGTTTTTACTTAATTCAACCTTGAAAATACAGCACATCTGGCGTCTGTTTGTGTCGATCTATGATTTTTATCTGTAGCTTCAATTTAACGTTCATAAATGTCACTTAATGTCTTAATTGTATAAATGGTTTTGAATTTGAATTATTTATTAAGATATCTTGATTTTCAGTCTCAAACCGAACAAGTACTTTTCAAAGAAATCAGACATAACCTTGTGCAGTGTTACATATTGTCCAGACTATAAATTTTTATTTTATTTTATTTTTTTATTTAAAAAGATAACTCCCGCATTAGGAATATACATTCCTGTGTCACGGGGATCTTTACAAACACACTTGAAACGGACACAAGGTATACCCAGACTTAGACTTAGAACAACAATTTATGGATCACACAAAGTGTTGTCCCATGTAGGATTTGAACCCACAACACTTGACGCAGTAGGAAGCGGTGTGGCGACCACTGAAACCACTAGGCCAACCGTGTAGTCATATAAATTAAATTGAGAAAACGACAAAAACGACAAGAAAAAGAAGAATGATAGACTTGATTCACATTTCTTGATCTCTTTTCACTAAATTCGGATTCCCTGTAATGTCATCGTTAATCTAACGATCTTCAGTGAGTATTTTTAGTTGTTTTTTTCTGTTATAAAACTTAGGCAACGTTAAACTCAAAGTGCATATTTGATAAATATATAAATTGACTGCACGGTTTGCCTAGTGGTTCAAGCGGCCGTTTTCAACTGCACTGAGTGTTGTGGGTTCAAACTCCACACGAGACATCACTTTGTATGATCCACAAATCGTTCTTTTGAGTCTAGGTTTCATTTGTGTGTAATCATATTTTTGTGAAGTTCCCCGCGACACAAGTTTAATTCCTAAGGCTGAAATTGTCTCTTTAAAAAAAAAGACGTTTAAACATATTTATGTTGCCGAGTTACTTGCACCAACTCTTTTAGAAGATTCCTCACTTACATAAATTATAATTTATTTTTTTTAAATAAATCCTACATAGGTGTATCCCTTTAAATGCTGGCAACACATTTGAGGTATTTCTTGATAATCGTTTATGTAATTATGCGGTGTAAGCTTAATAAATAAATGAATTTACTTTACCATTTATAATCTCTTTTAATGTTTATTTTATTAGTCTAGGATCCACATACTTAAATCCCTTCCACTTATAAAAATAATGGTGGCCACGGTATCATGATGCTCGCCGACATTTTAACCCTAGAAGAGACCTGCTTCGTCACACATGGGCCTGTTCGACCGGATAGATATGACGGTTTTACAGAAAATATCTATTCAATTGTTTTTTGAAAGACAACTCCCAATATAAAAATATTCTTGAATCACGGTGTGATGTTACAAACATTCATGATATGTAAACAAAGAAACAAACTGAGAACAACAAATTGACGAATCACACAATGTGTACTTGACAATCAAAGTTTCTCAGAAAAAAATCAATACATAAATGTGTATGCTGTGTAATGTGTGAGCTGAAAATCTCACATTCATTCGATTTCCAAAGAAAAATACCTATTTAAAGATTCAGGGTTAACCGTTCAAATGCGATAGAAAAACCAAAGTGGTAGGATATCCAAAGATTTGCATACACCGTACAAATCCCTATCTGTTTTACGACCGCGAGTTATGGCCTTTATGATCGATGGCCAGTATTTATGACCAAATGACCGTAATTAGTGGGGCCGAACACCACCGCAGTTTATAGTGGCGGCAGCCGATTGAACAGCGCTTTCACACTGAATTTTTAGTGTTTCACATAATACTGTATTTGTTCTGCTCAGAGATTTGGTGTTTAGCGGTACAATTTAATTGAAACAGCAGAAGCGAGCCGTCTTTAATTTTGAATATATTGAAGTGAATCAAACAATTTACGATTTCATAATTATAAATAGTAATGGTTGAATTATTGCCTAATCATCGTTATTATCACAGTCTTTATAAGATCACTGATGGACGTAGGTCTCTTCTTAAACAGACCGTTTGGCTAACTATACCACACACGCTCATCAGACGGGTTGGTCTAAGGTTTGTGCCAAGTTGTCCTTACCTTTGCAGTTATGCTGTCCTCTTTAATTTGTTCCCTTAATCGGCTCTTACGATTATACCTTACGATTCCGATACGTTCCATTAAATGAATAGGGATTGTGATACTCCCTATATTTAGTTAATTAGTTCTTTACCACAATGGACTAAAAATGTTTTTTTATGTATGGACCTGCCAAAGTCTGCCAGTCTCTCACATAGCATGCATAGTAATTTGTCTAATGTCCGCTTGTTTTTGTAATGCCTAATGTAATATTGTACTATGTGAGAGAAACAATAAATTATTATTATTATTATTATTAAAGTGACTACTCTGCCTGAAAGTATAAGCAAAATCCAGAAGCGGTGGTCTCTATACTCATTGCGAATGCAAGCAGTACAACAATGCAGCATCGTAACCCATACCATGACGGTCTAGTCATGCTTGTGATGCTCCTGCATCATCATGCCGCATTCTATTGTTTATTTTATGTAATAGGGGGAAAACGAGTATACGTATCGCCTGATGATAAGTGATTACCGCCGTATATGGACAACCGCAACACCAAAGGCGTCAAAAGTGCGCCTTTGGGGGATGGGGGAGAGGTTGGCTATGGGCCTCCGGTATCCTCACCCACTTTGTCAAACACAGCGCAAGCATTGTTTCACAACGGTTTTCTGTGAGGCCGTGGTATCACTACGGTCGAGCCGGCCCATTCACGCTGAAGCGTGGCTCTCCCAATCAATCAATAAAAAAATATTAAATATATGTAGTACAAAAGTAGATAAGTCTTTTAAAAGCTACCTACTAAACCACAACATTAGTTATTTAATACTATTTCAACATATTTTACATTTGTACGAAAATAAAATCACGTCAATGATAACAAATCAACCTTGTTTGCGCAAATCGAAGCCAACGTTTCGTTCGACGCTATTAGGCTATGTTGAACTGAAAGGTTTGTCGTTTCGTCATTGTGTGTTTTGAAGGTCCTTTAGATCTATGCAGTCCGTAAATACTCCGAAATATCGTGTTCGCGGTTAATTATGAAGTTAATACAAATCAATTTGTTAAAAGGAAACTTTTTAATGACATACAGCAATCATGTTGGAACTTCTCTTTCATTTTTTCTTACACAATATGACAGCAAAAGCATGAAATAATTAAAAATTTACAAATAAAAATGTTTTATCTTTTTTAAAATTTCCATGAAAATTTGTGTAATATTTTTATTATGTCTATAAATTAATGTAACGTTTATTGTTTGACTAAAAAATGTTTCGTAGTAAAATAGGCTCATGTAAAATTTGAAGTTAGATTCAGGCAACGGTGGAATGAAAAGAATTACATTGGACTTACTAATATCATAACTCGGTCAAGCACTTATACCGTTTTAAATTACCCTTTAAAATCCACCCACAAAATTAACTTTCTGTACACTTTCCATCAGTTTCTACCATTAAGCTACGCCCTCGTGGTCAATAGAAGTGTTAGTGCGAAGTTCTGCGTGTATTCATTGTTTATGGCCAATTAGAAGGTTTGCGCAAACTCGAGAATTCCGTTCTGCTGCAAAGTTTACTGCCTTGATATTTAAAACAGATGTACCTACTGACTAGCTTACTTTTTTACATAACGCTCAACACGACTTTTGCTTTTGGAAAAAACGATTCCTGCTTAGATCAGGGGTGCTCATTAAATTAATACTGAAAATTTGAGACATAAGGTTCTTCAAAATATACGATATTTCACGTACGTACGCTTCATGCTTGCATGGGTCGGCTCGACCGGAGTCATACGGCCTCACAGAAAACCGATGTGAAAAAGCGTCTGCGCTGTGTTTCACCGAGTGAGTGAGGATACCAGAGGCCCATACCCCAACTCCTCCCCATCTCCTTCTCTATATCTTACCCCATACCCATGTTGCGGGTGTCCATGGTCGCTGGTAAACGCTACCACCTGGCGATGCGTCTGCTCGTTTGCCCCATATTCCAAAATAAAAATATAATACCGAAAAATCAACTTTTATCAACCGCAAAGTGTATAATACACATCACAAAGGGTATCCTTTAAATAAAATTGCCAGGTGATCTTAAATTACTACATTTGTTTTAACAAGACTTTAACTACTTTAATAATAAAGATGTTGTTTTCTTGTAATATTTATTTATTGTCATGTCTGTTAGTTTACCCTTTCTTTTTTTCCCTTTGCGGAAATCCCCTCGGCTACCACCTCCTGTGGCATGCTGGACTCGAATCGACTAAAGCCGCACGCCATCACGGGTACTAGGAGCCGGGGAACCAGGTGCACCCTAGAAATGAAAACTCTGGAACCCCGACGTACCTCGGGCCAATTCCCCATAACTGTTCTTACCGTCGCAATAACGACATACCCAGTTGTCAGTTTACCCTATGAATTATATAATAAAGCGAATTTTTCGTACTCCAATGCACACTAACTTATTCTATTTGCATAGCAATGACATCGAAACATCTAAGAACTAAGAATCAATTTTTCCCATATAAATCTTCACAATAATTAATACATATCTATTTTAACGCGTCATGTATTTTTAAAAGACAATGTTCACAATTATACAAACACAACCCCTCACGAACCAATTAAATACAATACATCCGATCACCCCTAATATCCGGGGGTAGAGGACATCGTTTATCTTAATAACATGTTAATACAACGTGCGTCGCTATCGGAGGGTTAATTTTTACCTGAATGTGGTTTGTGAACGCTCATTTGTGGTATCTCTATTAGATCTTTACTCGGAAATACGTATGGGAATTGTTTTTTTAATTTGTTTTTTTTTATACTATACTTTTATATGCAGAAAATAATGTGCAAGGTTTTGCGACTTGTCAGTATATTGTATATAATGCTCGTGGCCCGATGAACTCCTAAACTATGTAACCGTTTATTAAGTTCTTTTCTAAATGTGTGTTTTGCTGGCGTACCTAACCTAAGATAAGATAGTTAACATCACGCTTTAACTAATAGGAGCAGAGCATGATCGAACAGAAACGCAGGCGAAGTTGCTTAGGTTAGTTAGTTCAGAAATGAATTTGTTTTAGATTATTTTACAAACCTGTTCGGCCAGCTTGATCTAATAGGCCAAAACCTCCTTTTTAAGCAAAAGCCTCTGTCCAACAGTGGACTATTGAAGGTTAATATGATGATGTTGAAACATATTGGTGTTTTCTATGTAGAATATGTATGTATTTACAAAAAAAAAGTATATAAGTATTAATATCAGTTGTCTAGTACCCATAGTACAAGCTCTGCTTAGTTTGGGACTAGATGGCGTTGTGTGTTAAAATGTCTGAACATATTTATTTATTTATTTATATTATTAGTATAAACAAACAAATACTTATGTGTTACACTATTGCCGGCCGTGGAACAACTATTGATACCTAAATGTCTATTCATGTACTACTACGAACCTCTTTTATCTACCGTACTATAGAATAATAATATTAAAAATATTTCGGACATCTAACACATAACGCCATCTAGTCCCAAACTATCAGAGACAGACAGACCGAGCTTGTCTTATGGGTACTAACAAATATTTGCAGATCATACAAACATTTGGTCCAACCCAGGAATCGAACCTAAGACTGCAAGAACAGCAGTCGCATCCACTGCTACTGTGCCACCGATGCAGACAAAATTTATACGAATACAGCAGAAATTAACACCCTTTTTCAGTTACAAGTATGAAAAACCTTTTCAGAACTCCTACTTCTTGGATATTAGGAGTCAAAAGTGGTGAATCTAATAAGAACCATTTATGTGTGGTCTCTGTGTCCATGTTGATATGATTTCAAGCCCCCCTCCTCTCCCAACTCGATACTACGTCTACGCACTTACACTGGGTAAATATTTCCCTCCCATCTATATCAGTGTGGTGGTCCGGTTTTATCTTGATTTGATCAAGCTGCAATCCCATACCTTCATAAACACCCTACTTACTATAAGTATTGTTGTGCATTTTTTTTTTTAAATATTGAATATAGTTATTCTAATCTTACAAAAGTCTCTGGTACAAAAAGTCTAAAATAACTATGATATAACGAATCAAGTCCTTGTGGGTGACCAATTAGAAAAATCACGCCTCTTGGTTAGTTGGAGAATTAACGGACATTCACGGCTGTTGAGCACTGTGGTAATCCTTCACTAAAGCAGCCACTATAAGCTTATTTTCTAAGTAGTTTTAAGTTTATTTTCTAAGTAGGTAGAGAAGATAGGTTGAATATATATCACTGTTGTGAATTTATATTGATAAATAAACTAAACAGTTTCAACTTTTATTTTATAATGTCTCTTGAAACGATAGATCTAGGTCCGAATCCACTCAACCTCCCTCCCTTTTTTGGGACAATAGCTACCTTGGTGTTCGATTTTTCATTAGATGTATTAGATCAGAAGAGCAAAAATTTACATGCATTCTTCCAATAATACTGTAACATTAAATGCCACGTAAATAATAATTTCTTATTTAAATCAAATATCTAACAATTTCGATACAAATATTACTTAAAAATTACTACGAAAAAGAGATAGTAATCGACTGATCGCAATGACATGCCAACGTGACATTAACAACTTTGTCAAACAATAACGCGGCAATATTAAAATATTCATCGCTGGCAACACATTAGTCATAAGTACATATTTTAAATTGATCTAGCAATACAGAGTTGCTCGGTAAACTGAACAGGATACTACATTTCAATGTATTTAATGGGAATTGTAATTATAAATGACCAATATAATATATGTAGGTATATGAAAGACTGCATGTTAACGATAACAATTACTTTTAATAAACTATTTACAAAACACTACTCCATTTATGTTTAACAGCTTAATTATTTTGAATTAGTGACATACTTAAAAACACAGAGGTTATTATTAATTTTGAACTCACATATCTCACACACAGTAGGATAATTCTAAACTAAACAGAGTTTGTGCTATTGTAGCCAGACTGCTGATAAATATACCTAGATATTTCTAAATTCATACATCTATCAATTGACCTATCGTCTTCCACTGCTGAACGAAGGCCTCAAACACATAAAATTAATACATTCTGTACATATATTATACCAAAACACAGACCAACAATTAATTATTACATAAACTTATCTTTCTTATCTTTCGGCTGTTTCATCGCCTTGGAAATTGAATTATGTTTTTAGAAAACGTACCACTTTTGGAAATTAAAGCATGAAAAACCTACAAAGATATAATGATTAAACTCACTTTAACTGTCCTGATAGTACCCTGGTAGTAATAAATAGGTAAAATATATATATATATATATATTTCCGACATCTCACACAACGCCATCTAGTCCAAAGCTAAGTAGAGCTTGTGTTATAGGTACTAGACAACTAATATAAAAACAAATCTTTGTAGATTATACAAACATTTAGTTTGACCCGGGAATCGAACCCAAGACCTCAAGCACAGCAGTCGCGTACGCTACCACTATGCCATAAAAGCAGTAATGGTTGTTAGTTGTAATTTCTAGGCCAGAAGTCGGAGTTCGATTCCCAACAAGTCGAATTTACTGTATGTATAATGATTACGGTTACTAAAATGAATAAGATAGATAATGTGAGATAATGTGATACGAGAGATGAGATAATAGTAAGATAGTAGTGGAGCCACGCTGATTTAAGCCTGAACGGTCCAACTCGACCAAGGCGGTACTAACTCCTCACAGAAGACTAACCTAAAATGCCAGCATTCGTGGTGACGTGTTTCGTTGGTGAGTGCGAGACCGGAGGCCCAATGATGTAGAATAGAATATAATACACTTTATTGTACTCCAGATATAACAGTTTACATATAAATAATACATATATTGAATGACCGTTTACAAATGGCAGTCTTATCGCTAAAAAGCAATTTCAAGCAAGCAGAAGTATCACTCGACCGCCATAGTGAGGATCCTCATGCTACATTGTCTGCATTCATAATGAGTATGGTAACCTCTACTCTTGGATTGAAGACATGCTTTCGACCAGGTATAGTAGGGAAAAAAATATCACCAAATTATGGACGTTTAATATCTCTTTACATTGAAACTGTAGTGTAAGTGTTCGATTACTTACGTTTAAATGTTTTTATTTGTTTAGTTTATAATGTAGACATTAAAATTGAAGAGTTATAGTTCATTCGTGATTGGACATGATCACTCCAAATGCTGTGATACAGACACTAGCCGATCACGATTAAATGAACGCGGTAAATATCCGTTTATATGACACAAAAGCTATAACTACATGCACTTCTATCAAGGTTTATTCTTCTGTGTTTTTTATTATCATAAAAGTTTCTTCAACGGAGAATAACATAAATTTTTACTTACAAGAGCACAAGCTAACCTCAATCAGGGGAAACCTCCACCGGCAATGCGATAGTTATTATATTCGAGGGGATTTTCGTATAAAAAAACGGGGATGTCCTTTAAAAAACTAAATAAGAATTATCACGATTACATCTGAAATGGGTGCTTACCCATTTCAGATATAAGTATTACTCATCAAAAGTAATAATATAATGTCAAGTTAATACTATATTTTTCTTAACTAGCTGTTAGAAGTCTACACTCAGCACAACACACAATTCACAATTGAAAAAAAGTAAAACTGTAAAATATATAAATGTAACGAATCTATTGACACCTCATTCATATAAATCAGTTCAGTGGTATAGGCGCTATGTTTCGCCGAAGTTGAATAAAAAAATATTTAAAAAGATAAAAAAATCTTACCTCGAGAAGGTCTGTTTTCCATATTTGTACCTCGAATTACTATTGACGAAAGTCCTACCCCTTTAATGGTAAAATATCTTCATTGCAGAATCACATAATATTTAGTAAGCCATATATTAAAGCTTTAACTTCTCAAAGTTTTAATTAACATTTTATCTTTTGTAATATAACAAAATTCAATCATTTGCCTCAAAAAATAAAACAATTAATTGATTGAGATATCATTTTACATATTGGTTTTCGATAAAACCAAAACAGTTATCTAATCTGCTTCTGATGTCCACTTTAAGGGACAAGGAAACTGTATACGTCATTTGGCATGACAGGGTTTATCTGATCCGATATGTAATTGATATCTTATTTAAAAAAGATCGAAAAATCTTTCTAATATTTGTCAAAAGATAGAAAACAGTAGAAAATAATATCCACTTAAGATAAACCATAGATAGGGAGCTGTTATTTTACCGTTTGTACTATATTGACAGTAAATGTACAGAATCTTGAACTCTGGATAAAGAAGGTAGCTACATCATAATAAATACAGTTATTTGAAGTAACATGTGTGTTATGAATTAATAAAATATGACTTGAAGATTTTAGTATTTTAAACTTATACTTGAAAGGTTACCAGTTGAAAAAGACAAAGTTTTGGCGCGCAAAAATTTGATTACAAAATAGTACCTAAATAAAGCAATCAATACTATATTGAGTGATCTCCTGTGGTAGGCATTACGAAACTTGACAAATAACTAAATAAATTTAGAAAAAAGTCATAGAGCAAAAATACATTCTAGTGAATTTTTCATCCGATAAGGTATTAAGATTAAGCTTTTTAATTTTTTTTTTTAATTTGTACAAAGCTGCAATTCCAAATAAAAAGTAATTTAAAATTGGAATACACTAAAACACTTGGTGTAATTAGTTCTTCCGCACACAATCAGAGGGCAGATCAAAGGGTAATTTGTAACAATAATGCCACGATTGGTCAAGCGGGTCATGGGACTGAGCACCTGTCAACCGATGTCAAACTATCGCCACTGTTATCTGTTTAGGCCTTAATCACACGTGTGGAAGTACAGACAGGATACGGGAATTGGAACGTTACAAAATTTAGCTTTTGGTATTGTTTTTTTTTATTTTTTATTTGTGATGTACAAGGTTTACAATGCCTACTTAAAATTTTTTTAGATACCTAAATAAATTTATGTTATACTGAACTTTACGATATTAATTCCCTTAATATTTTGATTTATTATTTTTAGAGGTTAAATATGTAATTATAATATAAAGCTATACTAGCTGAACCGGCAAACGTTGTTTTGGCATATATTAAAAATTGCCAAAAAACAAAGACTGTAAGTCACGCGTATCATTTAGGTGTGTGCAAAATGAAAAAAAGAGGATTCTCAGACCGGATATGCACTCGAAATTCCATAAAAATCGGTCTAGCCGTTTCGAAGGAGTTTGGTGACCAACACCGCGACACGAGAATTCTATATGTTAGAAGATGAATACCCTTGTATTTATAGAATATGATCTGATATAAACTATTATTTCTATTTATATTTCTATATATTCGGAATGACGATACCCTGAATGCCATAGTGATAATACTTGTCATAAAAAATTGTAAAATTAACCCCCAAGTTAGTTAAGGTTATTGTATATATATTATTATATTTTGTCTTATTGTTATTATTATTTTCTTTTTTTATTAATGGTTTTTTTTTATGTCAACCTAGCATTTATATAACCATAAATACTATGGCCTTACTCCTCTCCTGAAGGGAGACCCGAGCCCAGCAGTGGAACATTATGGGTTGTTGAGGAATGGTAATCGTTACAGGCACCCACAGGACAGGCTTGCCTAATCAGGGGCCACTGGATACAACAATTACTGTATGTGTCATTTTGCAATAAATTATTTTTTATTTAGGTGTTTGTATAAAAATATCTTAGATGCTGATTCCCTACGCAACTACTATAAACGGAACCACCATCTATCTAAAATATTTCAAGCACACGACTAAATTAATACATAAACTTCTTTCCATTCTTCTTTTTATGAAACCAGTGTAGTGTATTTTTCCAAGGGGTTTAAAACTCACTCGTATAAGTATGATCTTTATATTATATGATACATTTAATAGATAATAAGAACCTACATCACATTCAAACAACACATATGAAACCTTCGTAGAAAAATAAGTCAAAGAAAGAAAAGAACAAATATCTATGGTATTCAAATTTCAAATTTTATAACCAAACTCTATTGAGAGAAGAAGCAAACGTGATAGTATTGAGTCTCAAAACTATCATAAAACTCACAACTTTACAGTTATAAATATTATAAATTCGCTCTAAACTCCCTCCTATTCACTGAATAAAGACATCTTACTAATAAATACGTGTAGTTTACACAATGGCGGCAATTTCAACCACATGATAAACTGGACATATCAGCTATAATTTCCAATATGTTTTATGAACCAGCTTTACGGTATTAAGAGGCGAGTAATAATATTGACAGGGTAATCCATGGAGCGTACCATAAACTGAATATTATCGGTGCAAATCCTACTTAAGTTGCGAAAATCCGTACGATCTATTCACTGCCAATGGATGTGCATGTGTGCATAGCATGAGTGTATGTGTGCTTATATATGGTATCCGTACGATCTATTCACTGCCAATGGATGTGCATGTGTGCATAGCATGAGTGTATGTGTGCTTATATATGGTATTGCTAGCCTTAAGATTTTTACCGCTTTAGGGTATTAGAATAACTGCATTATATTCATATTGTTTTATTCGATTGCGTACACTGAGTGATATGTTTAAAATTGTCATCTGCTATTCCTGAAAAATAAAAATTAAGATTACGTTTCAATTATATTGATGAAATGATATAAGCCACTTTATTTATTGTTTTCATATTTTTAGGATGCCGTCCGATTGAAGGTAAAACGAGACCCTATTGCTAAGACCTCGCTGTCCGCCCGTCTGTCTGTCTGTCATCAGGCTGTATCTCAAACACCGTGATAGTTAGATGGTTGAAATTTTCAGAGATGATGTATTCCTGTTGCCGCTATAACAAGAAATAATAAAAAGCAGAATAAAATAAATATTTGAGATGGCTCCTATAACAAAAAAAAAATTTTTGCTCGATAATGATAACGGCAACAAGTAGACGCTTTAAATGTACAAATAATGGTATGGAAACCTTTCTACGCGAGTACGACTCGCACTTGGCCGATTTCTATTCTTTTACTTTAAAGTTAACATCCTCTAATATGGTATAACAGCACCATTTATGGTTGCATAGTAATTTGATTTGTCATTTTTTTTTATTTAACTTAAAAGCAATTAATATCTTTTATTTGGCAACACTGGTTCAACCCGTAAAAGTGATTTAATGACAACTACTGCACGATTAGTTTGATATCATTCGTAATATATTTGATAACAACTTTGGATAAAATCTGGCCGTACCAATTTCTGTATGATAGGAGTTAGATCAGGCAGGTTTACAGCGGGACGATGACATATTCTAATTTAGCATTTTTTTTCTTTATCAGTAACAATTGATGTTCTCCTAGTTGATTACGGCCACGGCGGCCAGTCTTAACGGAGACCAGCGAACTACGCAAGAGATATTACAGTGCACAAGTGTGTGCGCAGACACAGGTGCACTCTCTGTTCCCTCTCTCTCATAATCTGATATGACGGTTAACCGACACGACCAGATAGAGATAAGGCACAGCACCGACTGCTTTACGTGCTCTCCGAGGCACAGGGGTTCAGACCCCAACTTCCAAACTCCGAGCTATTATTAAGTATTTCTGTAATATGAAAAACACAATAACACTTTTGCCCTGACCCGGAATTCGAACCCGAGACCTCTCGATCGGCAGTCATATACGTCAACCGTTATACCAACGAGCCAGTAACAATTATTCTAAACCTTACAATAAGTATGATTGGTATTCATGACTTCATTTATAAACTCAGGACTAATGTTCACAGCTAGTTATGACCCTCAGGAAGTCCCAGGCAAATTAAATTGTCTTAGATCCCGCAACAAAATTATTCAGAAGAAACCGGCGAATATATAACTACTTTAAACATTTTGTAAGTATTTAAATGTACCATGTGTAGTGTGGGTCACCATGCTCTTATTGCATTGAACACGTTTGCTATGAGTATGGAGAACACTACTCTTGGATTCCCCTCATCCTTTCCATGAAGCAGAGGAGAGTCACTTTGGCAGATTCTTAAATTAAAAAAATACATTAATGAACTCAGTTAATCGAACTCGCCGCAGTTACAATCACTCAAATCACATCAGTTTTAATATGTCGTAAAAAAACCTAATTATCAGGAGTTCCGTTAAAGAAGCGAGGAACATTAAGTGGATAATTACTGAACATTAGCTGGTACAATCCGAGCGACCTTGAATGCTCGGAGACAGCTTTAGGGAACAATATACCTGTGATAAATACAAGGCGTTGTTTCGGTGAGGCTGGTATACACTTTAACTGTACTAAATTTCCCACTCCTTTAATTTTCGTAAAAAGGGGCACAAAGCTTTTGTTTCACGTATTAATAGAATGATACTGTTAGCTTATTATCAGGTGCGCTATAAATAACGCTTAGTTTAGTGATAGTTTTATAACAATGTTTATAAATTTGTCCCTAAATTCTAACGTCAACTTAGAATTTATCAATTTATTTCATACTTTACGCACTTTGTTTATCGGCGGACTTAATGCCCAAGGCATTCTCTTCCCGTCAACCTTAGAATGGTGTAAAAAACTTGTAGGCAGGTACACAGATTTCTCACAATCAATGAAACTTACATTATATGTATACAGACTTATACATGCACATATAAACAAAAATCAATCACCGAAATTTATGTATCCGCATATTTTATGTGTTTGTTCTTGTCAGCACAAAGTTTGTATAGAAGAAAATAAAAGGAAATTAGAACTATTAAATTTTCTGAGCCCTTAGCCCGCGACTGCACACTACCTACAATTCTTGATGTTGTGATAAGTGTATCTCGTTATTTGAAACTAACGTATATACGGATGTAAGTAGGTTAACATTTATATATATTACGTATTTTCATATGAGTATGTATGTATAGTATTTTATTTTATTTTTCTTTTATTTATTCTATAGTATTATTATTATTTCATATCATTTTTTATTAAATTTGTAATATAATTTGTTTTTTGTTAAATACGTAAAAACTTTTTTTTTTCTTCTCATTCTTAAATACCCTGCACCAGCTTTGAATGAAACCTGTCCATCCAAAGGTTGCCTGGAAGAAATTGCAATGAGTAATAAGGCCGCCCTTTGTACATCACATTTTCAGTTTTTTCTTTTTTTTTATAATTTTTAGAATTGTATATTGTGTGTAAACCTTGGGGTACAAATAAAGTATTATCTATCTATCTATCTATCTGTACCGAAACTTCGATAGAAACAAAAATAACTGAAATCAACATAAAACGTTCTCTTATTTAAGAAATCAGTTAAAACTTAGAGCGTAACAATGGTACAGAAGTGGTATACGCGTGTAGAAATGAGTTCAAAGCGGAAACACTCCATTAGGAATTGCAAGAATTATATAGATTCCCACACCGATTGTGGATGTGGGTTTTTATGTTCAACTCTGCTGAGCATGAAACATAGCTTTAGTAATATGTTAATAAGCTCGTTATAAGCATTCTTGACACCTACTGCTTTTGGAATCGATCGCCATGAAAGGGAAGCTTTCTTTAAAGGAAATCATTTAACTTATAGCTACTTTGTATGTTAGTAAAGTTTTTTTTTGTGGTATCGGCGACAAATAAGCAGACAGGTCACTCCACAATAGTTGGAAAAGACGTTTCGTTCTCAAAATGAAATTCAACCGTAAAATTTAAAAAATCATCAAATTCCAATCATTTTTTTTGGATAATATATTTTTGCTTCCTACAACCTCATACACTTACAAATATTTACAAACTTTAATTCTTTAGAATATTAACTTGTATAGACAAATAAAAATAGAAAACAGCACAAAATTCTGATGACTTTAAACCGGACATATTGTCATTCCTTTTATCCAAATGGACTGCAGCTGATTGCAAAACCTGTTAATATCAAAATTAATTACACTCGCAACCATATCCTGGTCCATTCATCAAAGAAAAATAGCACCTAATGATTTATAGATTACCTGAATCAGTATCGCAGCTGATAGCTTCTGTCTTTATCTCAATAACCCATAATTATATTAGCCTTAGTTCCTGATAGAATACAAACTTTATGAGTAACCACTGACCCATTTATTTCTTGAGAAAAAAAGCTTGTCAACCTCTAAACACCTGCTACATTAAGCTATGATTAACAATCTAGCCTCTTATTAATATCGAATCAATGTGCCATTAAAGCAACGGATCTCACGCCCCGGGAAATTATCTTTTACCCGATCAGATGTGGAAAGCCTAATAGAAATTGGTAATAATAAACACTAATCGTAGTTGGACAGTTACTGGCTCGAGTTGCGGCTTCTTGTTGCGGTGTGCAAAAACATTATATTGGATGTGTCAAGGCATGATTGATGTGCGAAAGAGGACAAAAACTGCGTTGAACGGAACACTCCGTGACGAGGCGGGGAATGCGCCAGCGCTGTTCTTCGGTTGCGTTCGTGAGTTCATTTGTTCGTGGTTTCGTTTTGAACTTGTAAATGATCGAGTATTTGTCTGTTAATGATGTGTTGGTGTTTTAGGGTGAATATTTGTGCAGATCGCATCTAACTTTTTTGCATTATGCAGTGTTTGTTGTCAGTGTAGTCAAGGTGACAAAATAGTCATTTGTTTTAGTTGTTTGAGATTCTTTTAGTTGACTGCCTCGGTGGCGCAGTGGTAGCTTACGCGACTGCTGTCCGTGAGGTCTCGGGTTCGAATCCTGGGTCGGACCAAATGTTTGTATGATCTGCAAATATTTGTTTCGGAGTTTGGGTGTTTTCTATGTATAATATGTATGTATTTACAAAAAAAAGTATATATGTATAAATATCAGTTGTCTAGTACCCATAGTACAAGCTTTGCTTAGTTTGGGACTAGATGGTGTTGTGTGTTTGATGTCCGAAATATTTATTATTTATTTATTCAAAAGATGAAACCATCACAGTTTTTGTGAATACATAAAAACAAAAACGTATTCGGTTTAAGCGACTGTCTTGAGCGCAGCCTTTGTTTATTTTGTTTTAAAAATGTACAAATAATATTTATTGTTGTATTGTTTTTTTATGATCTGATTTACTTCCAATATGATTACAGGTTTTTAATAAAAATCCTTATTCAAAACAATTTACGTGTGAATAAAAAACGACGATATGTTTGACCTGTCATAAATAAACAAGATCCAACTAACCCTATTATCAGATCATAAATCAATCTCACTCGAGGTAATGGTAGTGAGGTTCATTATAACGAACTAGATGTATCTAGAGATGTCTTGAGAAAAACGTTTTTTTTAACATTAGTACCGATTAACTATTTGATGCTCTATTATTTATGTCATTTGTTACCTATGCAATCACAGGATAATTCAAATACAAGTAAGTACACCTCTAAGTTGCTGAGTATGTGTTGATTAAAACGGCTGTTTAGAAAATATATAATTGACTCTTACCATATTTCTTTACGTCACGGCTCTACATGTGTCTATGACAACCGAGACCAAATAACTTAATGTACCTAACTTGACTACACTTATACTTATATAACAATAGGTACCAATGTCACTTACATGTTAACAATACTTACAGTTTATAGACAATAGTATTATAATTGTAGAATGTTCAAAAAATTTTGTAGCAAAAGCTTTTGAAGAGCTTTGCAGGTCGTACATCATCATTGTTATGTTCAGACACTTTAACACACAACACCATCTAGTCCCAAACTAAGCAGAGCTTGTACTATGGGTACGAGATAACTGATATTATACATTTTTTTTTGTAAATACATACATATTATACATAGAAAACACATCATCATCATTATCATTTTTTTTATTTAATAGGGCGTAAACAAGCGGACGTATCATCTGGTGGTAAGCGATTACGGCCGCCCTTATATACCCGCAACACAAAAGACGTCAGAAGTGCGTTGCCGGCCTTTGGGGGCCTGGGAAAGGGATGTAGGGAGGATTCTGTGAGGCCGTGGTATCAGTCTGGTCGAGCCGGCCCATTCATGCCGAAGATTGGCTCTCCCACGGTGAGCACATACCATCAACACCTTGCAATAGTACAGTGCTGAACATACGCCTGGCTAGACCGGTTAGTATTGGTTACTGTCAAGTTTTCCTTTTTCATTGTAATGATGTTAGCCAGCAGAGCTTGCTCCCTTAATCGACTCTTGAGGCACCCACGGAATAATTAGGTATGAGAGCGTTTTCACATTACCCGATACGATATCGGTATTGTGCGCCAATACGATATCGAAGGAAGTATAAAATGTATATATGTGTCTATTTTATTTTTATTTTCTGAATTTGGAACAAAAAACATTTACATGCTAAAATCTTAGACTGTTGTGTGTTTCTTCGGTAGATGGCGCTGTTATATGTTTTATGTTGTTGCGCTGTATGTGGAAGTCGCCACAGATATAATAAAATATTTGAGGTAATGAACGTGTAACCCACACTAATTAATAAAAACGAAATAGGTCACATTGTTATAGTGATATATTTATAACTCGGCATTCTTCGATCAACTTCGGCATAAATGGGCCGGCTCGACCGGAGTGATACCACGGCCTCACAGAAAACCTGTGTGAAGCCAGCGCTAGGTTTCACCAAGTGAGTGAGGATACCGGAAGCCCATATTCTAACCTATTCCTTCCTCCATTCCCCTTCCCACCCCCAAAAGGCCGACAACGCACGCCGATAGACTGTTCTTGGTACAGTGTAACAAATTTCATTTGTGTGTCGACTCCGATATCCGATATCGGGTTGGACGATATGAAAGACAGATACATATTTCATGCATTTTACTTCCACCGATATCGCATCGGCTCACGATACCGATATCGTATCGGGTAATGTGAAAACTCTATTACACTTAATCTTAATCCGACTACACTGAAAATTATCTGGATATCTGACACCAGACAGAATAATTTTAGCTATAGAATCACCCATACCATCTGCTTAAGTTGTGTGGTGTTATCTCGAAATTGATTCAATAGCTCACAGTCCTTAGACTACTTCATATTGTTCGATAGACGAAACCTACTTTCCATTACAACAGTAGTGCAGTTATTCATATAATGGGACTGCTGTTCTTTAGTTTTCAGATTTAATCGTGAGATATAAAAATATTAAGAAAATTCACGAAGTCTAAAATACGCACAGACACACCTCAAATTACGCTAAGGTAGTTGTAAAATCGTGTTAATTTTATGCGAAATTAATCATTAGCGTATAGCCATTAAAGATCACATAACCCGTTAATACTGTAACGTTATGGGTATATGGAGGAAGACGCGTGCCTTTTTCTTATGTCGTATCATCATCTACATCGTTCGTGCAAACACCGCTGTCTGCACGATTATTAGGCTGGCAATCGCACATTTTTGTTGCATTTTCTTTTTGATTCTACAAATAATCTTTCTACCATTCTTTTGAAACAAATCAGGTGAATTTCTACTTTAAATTTATATTAAAAACTCTTGAACTTTAAATTTGTATCATTTTTGCCATTAAACCTAAACAAGCAGTACTGGCTAGGTGATACCGAAGATTTGTCAAAAGACTGTTGTCGGTCTTTTTTAGGAATCTAACTTCCCGTAATCATTACCACTGACGTTCGTATGGCAACATCACTATAAAGGTAAAAAACTTAAAAAAAACCCTATATCAATATATCTGACTAGCGTAGGGCAAAACCTCCATTCTAAAGAGAGACTTATTTTAGCAGTGGACTAATAAAGACGCAGGTTTATTTTGCATCTACTCAATAAATATGGTCGAAGTAAAGATCAGCCATTAATTTAAGTCATGCCATGTCAAAATATTCGTAGTTTTTAAAAGCTGGCAACTTCTTTTTATGATTTTTTTTAATAATTGCATCAATTTCCGGAACACCTACATCTGTTGAATCGAATCAATAAGTTCGACAATTATCTAAATTCAGACCAAAATCCATTATACCATAATTCGTGCCTTTTTTACTGTGACTTCCACGCATGTGGTTTTAAAAAATAATTATAGGACTTTTAAGTAGCCTGTCAAAGTTAATGTGTAAATAGTAGGTTTGAAAGTAGAGGTGTGGCGAGAAGCTCGGTTGAATGCAAGGCGTCAATTTTAGAGGGTAACCGATTATTACACCATTAGAAGCTCAATCGATATTCCTATTGAACGGATGATTGTATGCCGAATACACATGTGTTTAAACTTTAGGACTACCTTTTTAAAACGTGGTAGTGTTTTTTTGTGCCAAGGTAGAAAGTCCATTTGGTCTATTACATACTTTGTAAATAGTAAATTTATTTTATTAATTTGAACTAAAAACATAAGACTTTTACTATTGCCATATGATAATTTTTATAATTCCTTTTAACATGTTTATTCTCTAGATCTTTTCAAAAACACACATAATTTTATAAAGTTTATGAACTAGGTGAAGCTATTTCAAAAGATAACACAATTTTTAAATGGGTATTTTCATGATCTGATACGTAATATCTTAATAAAGCACAACAAAATGAGCAGTTAGAACTAAATTTTAATTATACATACGTTTGCAACCGAAGTCTACCAGATTATTGTTATTATATGAGTTTTATGGACGAAAAGTGAAAGGAAGAAATATAACTAAAATAATTATTCGATTCGGAATCGGCTAAAAGCCTTTTTTGTAACACCGAATCGCATAGCAAATTATAGGGGTGGTCTACCGCGTGTACAATTAAAAATGGCATGTTGTAACATGCCTCTGTCATAATATTATGGGTACTGTGAAACTATGTATTGTATTGTGTGAACTATGAATCAAAAATCTGTTCTATGTCTAAAAATTTTGATCTGAAATGGATTCTTGCTTATTAAACGTTGTATTGTAGCTCTTGATGAGATCTGAAGCTATCAAACCGATTTTCACGCTTAATAATGTGTATTTTGCAAGCGTGCCTAAGAAAGGTTAAACATAACGCTTAGACCAATAGGAGCCAACCATTATTGAAAAGAGGCGCAGCCGAAGTAGCATGGGTAACAATTTATTTTTTATTTTTCTTATTCTAAATTTCATACACAGTATCTTTTAACAATCATTAAAATTTTTAGTACAAGTTAACGATTTGATATTATCTGCGCATAAAATCTTATGATAATATCCAAAAAATAATTCCTTATTAATTATAAACAACGACAAGGAGACAAATGAAAATATAAATAATCATTTTTTTACATCGATAGTGTAGGTACCTATGTAATTCAAAGTAGTACATTTCTTCCTCTGTGGTAGTACAGTATAATATAAGCAATTCTTAACCTTAACAAAAGGATAAACAAACCAAAAGCAATCACCTCCGGCATTAAGAATTCCTCCTTTATATCGCATAATAGAGTTACTGACGGACTTCAATAACTATAAAAAAAGTGTTCTAAAGACCTTATCAAAGTTATCGTTCGTATACAAACATAACTACTGGACTTTATTAGTGTAGGAATTTTCATTACACCTATATCGACTATTCGACTATCAGCCAAATGAAAGTCCGTGAGAACGATCAGCTGTGAACAGTAATGATTCTTAGTACGATGGCTTTGCTCATTAGTCGATAGTTGAGTGTTCGATATATCAGATTCGACTACCGGGAGTCTATGGCTTTTAATCTTTGCACTAGCGCGAGAGGCTCACCGCGTTTATTAAACGATGCCTATCTATGTTTTTTGTAATTTTTCCGCTGTTTTTTTATTGAATATGGTATGTTGATTACTTGATATACCTATATAGAATTTTTCGTATAATAAAACCGTACAGATTAAGTACGGTGTGGGTACTAATCCATAGCCGATAATCTTGAAAGTAGTGCTTGTAATATTTGAAAATACGTACTTATATGACTTGTATTTATCTGCATATTGTGAGAAATATACAGGGTGAAATTTTGTAATGCCACCTTAGGGAAAGTACTCTTAATACTGTAGATATACATTCCTTTATTTTTTCGTCGTCAGGGTCAAGTATAAGAATGAAATCTCTCTAACAAACTTAATAAATCAACTGAGAGGAAACCAAGAAATCTTAACTTATTTTAATTATTTATAAAAAAATTGGTTTAAAAAACTAGTTATAATTGACCCTCACGATCGATGCACTAAAGTACAGGCTGTAATTTTTACAGGTTTTAGTTGATTCGAATCCCGGGTGTGGCTAGCGGGTTTTCGTAAATTCCTTTATGCACTTTTCTTTCTTTTCAAAAATAAAGGAATGCTTTCTTTGAGTAAAGTTTTCAATCTGCAGTATTACGAGTTCTTTCCCTTCAGGTAACATTACAAAATTCCACCCTGTATAAAAACGCCCTATCCATTGTTTTTCAAAAAGAATTGGGTAGAGTAACAGTTAATTTCAATAGTTTCTAATACTAAATCCACGCTTGTGCCTTGTGTCTTGGTATTATTTGAAAATGAAAATGGGGTAAAATATGTCTATAACAAAACAGTCTCTACAAATAATGAAAAACAAACTGCTCAGTACCAACCTATATTCTCTTTGGTAGAATAAGAATATAAAGTATTATAATCCAGCCTACGCATAAAAGTTGTTTTGAGAAAAATACTCAATGCAAATTTTTCCTAAAATATAAAAAAAGCTTGTCTTGAAGCACATTCCGCAACATTCCACAAAGGTTCGGGATGCACGGGAATTCCTGAGCTTCCGATTATGGAATGCTCAGTCTGGGTGGTCTTAAAACATGGCGCCATTTATGTTAAAATAGTTAGATTTATGTTTAAATAGTTGAATCTTTAACCAAAATTTAACTTGTATACTAAATGATCAAACATTTTTTTTTATTTTAAATTAGCTTCCGTTCGGAACTCGCAAGCAAGTATGTCTGTTAAGGCCGCATAAAATTGTCTATGTTACTTGCTCATAAAGTATCTTTTCATTGGTGAAATAATTTTTAAAAGGTTTAGTTTTTCAAACGAGTGAGCTTAACAAACCTACAAATTCACATTCGCATTAATATCAAAAAAATAATATAAAAAATATTTGTTAGTAGTTTCCTGCCTTTTAAAATGCACGAGGTACGCAAACCTTATATGTAGACAGGCATCATCTATCAGTCTATGGAAGATTTTTTTTATGTAATAGGGTGCAAACGAGCAGATGGATCGCCTGGATGGATACCCGCAGCACCAGAGGCGTCACAAGTGCGTTGCCGGCCTTTACGAGCTGGAAAGGGTGGTGGAGGGAAGGGTTGGGTGGGAATACATGTATACATATTCTTAATTCTTTTATATAATCACTGCAAAGAGATTAGTTACTAAAGGGACTCGGCATTAAAAATTAAAAATAATGATCTATTAATTTGTACACAGTAATTCAATTGATGTATTATATTAACTACATATTTATGTAAACTGTTATATCTGTTGTACAATAAAGTGTATTCTCTCTTCTCTCTCTCTCTATTAAAAATGTATATTACCTTAATCTTTAACATATTTATTTAGGTACATGCTTTTAATTAACGGCGATTATTTATGTGTATAAAACTTGATTGGTATAAATCGGATATCAACGTATAACCAACAAACATATATTTATGATTCTCGTTTAATAATCATGGCAGTCGCAAAACATCGGACTTTCACAGTATTAACCTTATATAAATATACTGACAACAAGTTCAATCTTCGAGTTCAGTTCGCCCTCAGGGTTGCGGAGATCCGATGCCAGTTACTTCGTTTAAAAACCTATATTCAGGTAAAAACCGGTTGAACTAATAGCGGACCCCAAAATCTTGGGAAGAACAAAGGCTAGGAACATGATGAACTTGTCCCAAAATCATGCAATTCAACTATATCTATCTACCTAAATATGTATTAACTAAGTAGAGTTGAATCAATTTCAATATTAAATTATACAGTTAATTTTTAATAAAGTAAAAAGAACAACAAGTTTTAGATTAAATAAGTGTTCCTTGTGTTATTATTTTTGCTGATGATTTTAAGAATTTAATTCATAGCCTTCATGAAGTTAGCATAGACTTCTGTTTTAAATACTAAAGTTTTCGGAATACTGGTAAACGCTGCTTTACTCAACTGCTCTTTTTTTGATATTTACAAAAACAAAAAAAAACAAAATTGACTTTTACTATAAACGAAACCCTCTAGATAGCCTAAATCTACTTACTTAGTAGCTACATTAATATCGCCAAATGAACTTCATGATTAAAATCTACATAAAAAAGTATTTTAAAAATAAAAACGAAATAGCTTGTGTCAAACTTTGAGTTCAATCGTGTCAGAGCTTTTTACCCGACCACGTATAAGCTGAAAGTAAGGGTAAATAGTTTTGGCAATCTTTGTTTCTTGTATGATACACCGTAGCGCCTACTGATTTTAACGAATGAGGTACTGTGGGAACTTCCCCATACAGCGGCAACACAAACATATGGTAACGCCATCTACCGAAGATATACTGAACTGCGGAGTAACGTAGTGCACGAAGAAGCTATCAATCCTGCATCGCGCAATAGAAGTTCTCGCGTCGATTAACCATATAAAAAACTTCCCAACATCAACAGTTGGGCAGTGGCCCGCCAGGCATGATCACCTCGCCTAGTCGGAGAATCCTCCCTTTGTGTTGGAGGGACATGATACCCGTTCCTCCACAATACCAATAGATTCCTCCACAATACAATTAGAAAAAAACATGAACTAAAATCAACATCAAAAATTTTACATCGTCGGGTTATATATATACGTAGTTTTTTTAATCTTGTTGAGTTTTGAAGCATACACAAATCAATCTAGCTTTATATAGATATAAATATACCCTTAGATAAATAAATCTCTCTTCTTTACAGCAAGTAGCAACACCAACAGTCGTGAAGAAGATCCTTCGTCTGAAACAAGAGAACCCCGGGATGTTCGCGTGGGAGATTCGCGAGAGACTGCTCAGTGCTAGAGTGTGTGAACCGCACTCTATACCCTCGGTGTCTTCAGTGAACAGAATCCTGAGGAATAGCGGACTGGCGTGGAGTGATGATGACACTAGAAATGGACATGGTATGTTTCCCTACTTTCTTTAAATACGTAAACTTTTTAGTATTTAATTGTATAACTTTTTCCCACCTCAATGGGTAATCAGAGACCTAACCTATCATAGACATTCCCACTCGTGTATCAGGTGCATTGAATGCCTCGGTGGCGCATGATAGCGTATGCGACTGCTATGCTTGAGGTCTCGGTTTCGATTCCCGTGTCGGATCAAATGTTTGTATAATCTGCAAATATTTTTTTCGGAGTTCGGGTATTTTATGTATTTACAAATAATATATATATATATATAATACAAGCTCTGCTTAGTTTGAAACTAGATGGCGTTGCGTATGAAATGCCAGAAATATGTTTATTATTATATTGCATCGGGTAAGCAATTACCTAAACATAAAGCATTTCAACATTTAACTGCGTCACGGTTTCCACATGAAACAACACTTCATATCTATATATATATATAAATTAATGTTTGTCTGTACGTCCTTTATAGAATCGTAAACTATGCATTTGATCACGTTATGATCTTCAGCAGTGTTGCGTATGAGCCCACAAAGCTTTCTGAGTTGGTACGACCAGCTTTGCCCCGTAGCGTTGCATGCGGTTGTTGTTGTACCGCGGGTAACACCGGCGCTCAGCTAGTTATCTATAAATTGGGTTTTCTATGTGTCCATTTTGTGAATGTTTATAAAGTGTTTGCGAACTGCGACGTAGGATATCCATAGACGTAGGGAATTACCTTTAAAAATAGTATACATATATAAAATGACACAGATACTTAAAAATTAATATCACTTTAAAACGTCCACGTCTTTAATATCTAAGTAGGTTATCTACATCTTATAAAGTCTGTACGGACGTCAAATAACACAGTTGCTTTAAAATGAGTAAAGTACATTAACATCGTACATTTTAATAAAAATTTGACACACATCGTACACGGCAGGGCGATCCTTTTTTTGGAAACCCCCTCAGGCCTTCACCCCACCGGAGTTTGCAGTGGGGAGATGTGTCGGAATCGAACCGACTAAAACCACACGGTGAGCCGCTCTGTGCCTGAGACGGGAGGGATCCAGGACCCGCTTTATTACGACATCCAGACCCCTCCTAGATGGCAGTGCGATCCTAAATTAACCAGAGCCTGTGCTATGGTAACGGAACTACTGATAAATCTACTTTAAATACATACATGGTATAAATAGGTACATTTGATCCATGTAGAAACGTTTTGCACATAAGAATTCATCTTGCTCAGCATGCAATTAACCCCCGTGGCATGTCGGACTCGAACCGACTAAAACCGCACGCCGTCTGGGGTATTATGAGCCGGGGAACCAGGTGCACCCTAGAAAGAAAACCTTGGAACCCCGACATACAAATCACTAAACACTAGATTAACATCCTAATCATAAAACATAATAAATTTAAAATTCAAGTAAGTACACTTGATGCGTTCCAGGAGCTCCTCCCGACTACCGAGATAGGCCGCCGCGGTGTTTTAGTAGATAGATCGGTTCTCCGGAAATCCCACACACGCCCTACATTCCCCCACGAAGAGTATGGTGCGAAAAACATTCACCGCGTTAAAAAAATTAAAAATATACACTTGTATTCAATACTATGCTGTAGGTAAATGGCAACAAATAAACATTAAATCAATATTTATTAGAATCTTTTAACACCTGTTAGTACGTTTAATGTTTATAACGTGAACATTTTACCACTACGTGAACTTAAAATGTCGTTATTCAAAACATCAAATTCAAATAAACAACACGGGTTGCCAGCTTCAAAAACAAACTGAATCATTAACTAATTAATGACATATTAAATGGACGGGCGGGCATAAATTGTCGCCACATACTGCGACAGGTGTCAGGAAACTAGTGATAAAATATGTTTATTTTTTATTTAATTATACGTAAATAATTGGACATAAGAACCATTAAATCACAGCTACGTACGAGAAACAGTGGCGATGTTAGGCATTTCATTGTGACATTTGACAGTTTTTGTGCCGTGTAATGAAAATATGTGGTTTCCGTAGCCCATAATGTAAAATTAAGTTGTTTGACCCTTTGGTGGTCGGTATGCTTCACACGGGTATTGGTATTAGGTACATTTAAGCTTTCTATTAATGTATACCCTAATGGAAAGCTTAAATGTGCATACATACAAGATACATAATAAATGTATCTGAATAACCAAGCTTTACGGGTTATTTTACCTTAAAGTTTACTTTATGGTTTTTTTTGTATAAATGAATACTAGCAAGATCGGTTTATCACCCTCAACATCCGCGTCATACTAAATTTCATGAAAATCGTTGGAGTTATTTCCGAAATTCAGATTATTTAAATATATATACAAGAATTGCTCCTATAAAGCTAAAAAAAAAAATAATATATATTATTAGTTACCACAATGGAACTAATAATAAAAAATGTGGCGGGCGTTTTTATATACACCGCTCTGAACAGAGCAGAGGAAGTCTGATGGGAGCCCCCTCCCCCGCTAGACAATGATGCAGTTTTTCGAAATTTCTCGTTAATTTTATAGGAACACCTACCAATATATATATATATATATATATATATATATATATTGGATTCGCGTCATGTTGGTATCTCTAGATTTAAGGTCTCTCTGTATGCATTTTAGGTGTATAAATTTTTGTTATTGTTTTTCGCTAAATTTCTTCTAAAACTCTGCAAGTACACCACTTTATGTAATAACTACGATATCCTTGTTTCAGAAGCTTACCACCACCAAGATTTACCACCTAACATGATGGATTATATGTCACTGAAATCATCGCTGCCCCCAACACCGCTACCACCGCAACAAAGCCCTCCATACTTCGCTCACTCGGCAGTCAGGGTCCCACCACCACAAAACATCGACCACACACAACTCTACGACAGAAGACTTGCAACATCCTGGCTTCTAGCCAATCAGGTTCAGGCACAAGGCCTGCTAAAACCCTATCCAATAAATCCTTGGCAAAGAATAATGATGCCTTATCACGATTCGAAAAACTTTTCCCCTTACGCATTGAATTTGCACAATGATCTTCTAAATAGAATAAACTCAGACGAAGTGAAATCAGAAAATTCAGAGCATATTTCAGTTGAAGCCAGTGACGATAGCACTGATCGACCAGATGTTGATGAAGAGCAGAAGACAACTGATAAAGAAAAGAAGAAGAATCCATATTCAATAGAAGAACTATTAAAAAAGCCAGATAAAATGGTGAATGTGAATCCTATCGGATTTCAGAACTTTCTCAGGCAACCAAGTGGAAGCATGATATCTGTGGAAAGTACGCAGGACTTGAGTAATAGAAGTTCACCAGCTAGCTTCTGTTCTGTTCAGAGCGGTGTTTCAAATGATTGTTTCTCTGAATCAGCTAGTACGGAAATTAAAGCGGGAAATTAGATAACAAATAATATTTAGTCCAATGTATTTGCTAAAATAATTATCTGAATTATCTTTCTGATATGTATCAGTTCAATTTGCAATTTAACCCGAAATGTGTGTACACTACACTAATTATGGCATAGACGCTAAGGGAAATTCGTTATATTTTGTCAAACAAACTTAGGGATAATTTCCATGCAATTTTGGTCTTAAAAACTTCATATGTAGGTCTTTGTTTTAGGAAACTGTAAAATATTATAAATTGTTTATAAAAATGATTGCCAGGCTTACGAAACCTCAGAACACACACACAATAACTGTTAACAATCAATAGAGACATGCCACAATACGCAAAGAATAGTAAGTGACATGTGGCATCCTATCTTTCGGTTTTAGCAATGTAAATATTTATTTTTAAACGTTTTGAATTAGTATTTAGTGTCTTGTCTAGTTACTTTTAGACATTATTATTGTATAATAAACGCCATAATTTAAAGTAATTTCATGAGTTCCATGTTGATAATATAATAATAGCAATTAATCTTGTAATGTTCTGATTAGCCATGTCGTTTTAAATTATTTTGTTGGTATTAACATCTAGCATAAGAATAATTACAATTGTAATATTTAATGTAATGAAAAAAAAATTTAAAAGTGATTGTACATTTTGGAACTACAAGAATCGAAGTCGTCATCAATAGTCTATACCAACCCATTGCAGGACATATGCCTCTCATTATTAATTTTGTATTGCAAGCAATTGATTATAGCAACAATTAATTATTATCTGCAACTTAAATCGCATGATGATTACCTATTTCTTCTATTCTTAAAAAATACAAACTTTAAAACTACAGTTCATCACTTCTGGGTGAAATTACTCATAATCTTTTCTTAATGGGTACTGCAAGCATAAAAGGATGGGCTGCCAAAACATCACGTTCAATACACTTTATTTGTTTAAATGAATTTGACAGGAGCATAGACAACAAATAAAATATGGCTCCCAAATAAATGAACAATCGCTTTTAAATCTAGGTAGCCATACTCGTTAGGATACAGATTTTCCTGTACAGTTGAACTTGAACTAAACCGGAGTGTGTATATTGCACAACTGTACAGAAATGTCCCCTAAAGGTAAGCTTTAGGGGACACTTCCGTTGTTACTGAATTGGTAAACTTTTCAGGTACAATATACCGTGTATGACTACCTTTATATTGAAGTTATAAGATTCTGTGATATTGTAGTATAAATGTGTATAAACATTTGTGTTAGGTACTGTCTAAGAAAAATAATTATTCTATATAATATGTTTAAATTTTGTAGTTTTACTTTATTGTAGTTATATATAGATGCAACTGTATATAAGGTAATCACGGTAGTTGTTTATTTATGAAATGGCACAATAAACCAAATACAAATTGATTTTTGCTTATTGACTTAACCCATAATATATCATTATATATATTACACAACCTTATTTTTTGTACGGCATTCCCCTTGGATACCACCGGCTGGACTACACGGTTGGCCTACTGGTTTCAGTTGTACTGGGAGGGGTCCGGATGGCGTAAGAAAGCGGTTCCCGGATCTCTCCCGTGTCCTGACACGGGCGAGATCTGACAGAGTGGCACACCGTGGTGGTTTAGTAGGTAGTTTGGCGAGTCAGTCAGGAGTCCCACACGATGCGAACCCCCTGTCCCCGCGGGGGAGGAGCGAAGTGCGTAAAGGCATTCCAACACGGAAAAAAAAAGAAAAAAAAAGTGGTTTCAGTGGTCGCCACACCGCTTCCTACTGCGCCAAGTGTTGTGGGTTCAAATCCTACATGGGACAACACTTTGTGCGATCCATAAATTGTTATTCTAAGTCTGAATGTACTTTGTGTCCGTTTCATGTATGTTTGTAAAGATCCCCGCGACACAGGAATTTATATTACTAAAGCGGGAGTTGACTTACTAAAACAAAAAAAAAAGTCGGACTCGAACCGCACACGGTCTCGGGCACTCGAAGCCGGGGAACCAGGTGCACCCTCGAAAGGTAATCTCTGGAAATATATTACACAACATAAACATATGTGTATATTCGCGTGAGTATAATGTCATACAACAAATGCAAAACAATACTTGGGGTAATGTCGATAGAAGAAAAACTACCTATAGGTAGTTCTATTTTTGATCATTACATCTACATATCCTCATATATAAGTTTTGTACAAGAAGATATATTTGAAGTGAAAACTTCTTGAAGCCTTAAAGCCGTTGAGCGCTTTTTGGGTGAACCAAAATCATGGAACTCGCGTCATCATTATCCAACGTAGTATATATATATCTACGTAGCTTTACCTCTGTGCGTTATTTCATTTTATATACAAAGAGTCTTTATATAGATATAATGTATTTTAAAAGTTTTGACTTCAAAAATTTCTTCTTTCATTAAAATTTCTGTATGTGTATGTAATAAGTAATTTTATTACCCATAATCAAAAGGATATGTCGATAAAGTGATCCAAATATGTAAGGAGTTAAGGACAATCAGACAGACGATGCAGAGTCAAACAGATTTAATAGTTAGTAGATGAACAAAAATTAAAAATATATTGTGCCTTTTTAAATAATCTAAATCCTTTTTTGTAATTGTGTTTCCAATATTAACTTAACAGGGTTAAGTTTAATTAATGGTTAATTATTATTATAAAACTTAAACACCTAATAGCTCAAGGGTACTTGAATATAAGAAACTGAACTACAGTTTTACATATTTAGGAATTAAATTGAAAATTCATTTGAATCATGATCTCTTTCGACTGTTACAGGCAGTGAAGAAAGACATTTAGATTTGCGGTATAAAAGCGACCAATACAAATACAATGATTAAATTATTGAACATTCAAATTCACCCCAAACACCACATTCCTTTCAATACTCGGGGTTAAGCAAGTTTAAAAAAGTAGCCTAAATTACTCCTTATATCATCAGCTACCGTTCCAGAGATTAACCGAAGCAAACAGATAGACAGACAGACAAAAATTACAAAAAGGATGTTATTTGGGTATATATACCTACCATGTATACATGTGCATATAGTAAAAAGACCGACCCGCACTTGGCCAGCGTGGGGACGTATGGCCTTAACCCTCTCCTGAGAGGAGACCCGAGCCCAGCAGTGGGACATTATGGGTTGTCGATGTAGAAAAGGGGGTTATTTTAATATTACCAATGGACACTCCAATTTTATTTATTTGTATAGACTAGCCGACCCGTGTCCACTTCGTTGGGCGTTAGCCGCCCGCTTTTCTTCGACTTGATTTACAAATACTATTATTTTTAACTCGATTATTTGTTCAATCATAATAAAAGATGGCTTGTGTCACTCCTAAATAGTATCGCTTTCTGTTAAGGAAAGAATTTTCAGGATCCGATCTGTACTTCCGAAGATTACTATATACTTATTTGACGGCCTCGGTGGCGCAGTGGTAGTGTATGCGACTGCTATGCTAGACGTCTCGGGTTCGATTCCTGAGTTGGACCAAATGTTTGTATAACCTGCAAATATTTGTTTCGGAGTTTGGGTGTTTTCTATGTATACTATGTATGTATTTACAAAAAAAAAGTATATATGTATTAATATCAGTTGTCTAGTACTCCCATAATACAAGCTCTGCTTAGTTTGGGACTAGATGGCGTTGTGTGTTAAAAATGTCCGAAAATATTTATTTATTATTTTTAAAATCATACAAACAAAGTTAGACACGTACCACTTTATAAAATTATTATTTTAAATACGTTAATTATTCAAAATTAGCATGTAAAGCATGAAATATCGGATCTACGCTCTAATTACAAATTATGGTACTAAATCTATTATTTTGCCTTTTCTAATGAACTATGATATCTTACAATCAGTTAGGTAATTAGTATCGACTACATAATAATTACATACATATTGGGAACATTAGCTCAGATTATTCCGTGCGTAATCACCCCCATGGTATGCAAATTGTAGGTAATAGATGTATTATGGAAATACGTAGCAAGCCGGAAACTTTATAATTTCATAGATTTTCTTTTGCTTCAGTTGAATTAGTCATATCATGCGACATTTCTAAGGAATAGAGGGCGATATGAATGTTTTGTAATTGCAATTACCTTCCTACATGGGTAATTAGGTCAGTTTCAGGTACAAAGTTTTATAAGAATTGTACTTAAATAAGTACCTACTTAATGTATGTTCTTATTAATTTATGGTTTGTGTAAGTTTAGAAGTAGATAGGAATAATAGATAAATAAAGATTTTGGATATTAGCATGCAACACCATCTAGTCCCAAGCTAAGCACTGCCTGTGTTATGGATACTAGACAACTGACATAAATACATACATAAACTTTTTGTAAATACATACATATAATATATAGGAAAAAAGGATTTGCAGATCGTACAAACATTTGGTCCGACCCGGGAATCGAAACCTGAATATTTTAAATGATATCAGTTGTATGAAAATGCTTGGTTTTTTTATTAGTACTTCACATTGTTATAAAATAAGGGATAGGGGATGCAAACGATGTTGTGTAGGTGAGCTAGTTGGATATCGGTAACTTCAAGATTGATTATAGGTAAGTTAATAGTAAGTTGGTAATAATAAATAAAAAAAAATGGAACTCTTATAGGATTACTTTCTCCGTCAATCAAGGCCCTTTTTCTCAGGAACACGTGGAGGTATCAAATTGAAATTCATACCAAATAATTAGGCCTATTGTGCCTTGGAGTTGTGGAAAAATCAAACTTCTAAGCCACCGCGATCAAAAGATATAGCCATTTAAGCTGCAAATTTTCGATGCTCGCAAGGGTATCAAAACCTACAGGGTACTTCCCGTGAACTCAGAATCTTGAAATTTGACACGAAGCAACATCTTACAGCATAGATAAAAGAAAAATTGCGAAAAGCCTTAATTTCAAGTTATGTCACATAATATATTTATTTATTTATTTATATATCTTTATTGTATACATGCAAAATTACAAAGTTAAAAACAGAGAATCAGTCACAAATATGCAAATTATACAATAGGTGGTCTTATCGCTCACGGCGATCTCTTCCTGACAACCACAAAATGGATTTTCGGTATACAAAAACTTCGGGTAGCTCACATTATGATATACCTACAGGTTTGTACGGAACCCTTGGTGCGACTTGCACTATGCCGGGTTTTTCCGCTCTTTATTATGATAATTCTCAACACCGACAATAGTCCATCGCGTTTCGTAAAAAGTTTACATTGTAGGTAATTACATAAACCGTCTGTAAATACCGTCATAAAACTGTGCACTATACTGATATATTCTTTATTTTCCATATTCAGTCTACTGATAAGGGCTCCCACACATAACTGAGTACTCGCAACGCATCGCAGATATCGACTGCCTCGGTGGCGCACTGGTAGCGTATGCGACTGCTTGTTGCTGGTTCGATTCCCGGGTCGGACCAAATGTTTGTATGATCTGCAAATATTTGTTTCTGAGTTTGGGTGTTTTCTACGTATACTATTTATGTATTTACAAAAAAAAAGTATATATGTATTTATATCAGTTGTCTTGTACCAATAACACAAGCTCTGCTTAGCTTGGGATTAGATGGCGTTGTGTGTAAGATGTCCGAAATATTTATTTATTTATTTATATCTGCGAGCTCGCAGAATGCACGCAAGAACTTTCGATCAGATTGTTGAGGCCATTTTAGTTCGACCTGAGACAGCTTAGGGATAAAACGCCGGCACTGCGCTTGTTATGTGGAGAATGGCGGAATATGACCTGGAGTTTTTCATATCTTATAGAGGAGCGCCCCGTTCTTTGGGACTAGAGTGATGAACATTATAAAAATAAATTTCTTAAATAAGAATTATGAAGCGTCTGTGAAAGTTTGTTTCCGAATTTACAAAACAAAGAAAACAGTAGTAAATGGATGAGCACAATATCTTCTTTTTCCTTTTTAGCTGTTTAAATAATAATAGCAATGAAACAATATTTTTGCGATCCATGTCACTAATACTAAAAACACGTCCAATACGGCTCACTACCGTCGAAAGTATCACCTGAACCAACGCTTTGCCGCACAAATTCAAATTCAAATTCAAAATCATTTATTCAATTAAGACGTGAGTCACATTTATGAACGTTAAATTGAAGCTACATATAAAATCGTATCGCAGCAATTCGCATCGCAAGTTCTTGCGATGCGGCGTCGTATCGCATCGAATCGCAGTAATGTGTGGGAAACCTTTTTCCAAAAAATTCAAATTCAGCTGTCTATACAAATAAATAAAATTTGTGTCTGTTGGTGATATAAAATTAACCACTTGTTACTTAATGCATATGTATGTAGGCAAGGTACTTACATATACCAAAATATATTTTTTTACCATATTTGTCTGTCTGTCTGTTTGTTACAGCTCATATCAGGAACGGCTGAACTGATTTTAACGGGACTGTCACCGGCAGATAACTGATGATGTGGAGTGACTTACGTTAATATTTTTGCACTATATTCACTACGCGGCGTACTCGCAGTTGTTGTTGTACCGCGGGTAGCACCACGGGACTCAACAAATTTTCCATAAAACTCACCTATTTCCATCGCATTAATAATAATAAAAAAAATAATAATAAAAATACGTTTATTTCCACCACAAAGAACTCATTGTACAATAATCATTGAAGTTAGTACAGATACAATATTTGTAGCTTGGGGTAGACTGGAGCCTAAACTAGGCCAAAACCTGTATTTCAGGACTCCAGGAAATTATTATAACTATTATAGGCATTAGACATTAGCTGAAGTGCCGACACCGGCAATGCTTGCGATTTACAAAGGAAAGAAAGAAGAAAAGAACTTTTTAGAAACTAATGGTGAGACATTTAGTTAAAAGGTTCAAAAACAAAAAACTTATATATGTAAAAAAATTTGAACTGTGCAGGAAAAAAAAGAAAAATCTGTTAGTCTCACGGCCCAATTGGGATTAACGGGAATAGTTTATAATACGCCAAATAAATCTAAGCAAAACTGACAAAATAAAATGTGTTGTGACACGACTTAAATAAAAACTATCACAGCGCGTCGTTTTCACATCTTTCTAATATAAATCTGCCACCCGTAGAATGTTGAAAGATTTTATTCGGCCAAATCACTAAATAAATCTCTAAATCTAAAAGGTCAAAACCTTCCATCAGTGGGCTATCAAAGGCTATTGGTAAAACCTTCTAGAAAAAAGCGAACCCCTTACTCAAAGATCAGTCACGTGACTCGTCTACAGTCGTCTACGCGTCTAAAAATAGTAAGAAAATAATAAGTTTTGAGGCAATACACATCCTTTTTTGAAAATAGCTTATCAAAAAGACTTGAACGAATAAATGGAAAACTGAATTTTAGGGATCTGAGCCAGCTAGTACTGGGAGCTTTAGCTAGTTTCGTACTGGCAGCACTGATGTATGTTCGTCTCTGTCAACGTCAACGACTGGTTTAAAAAGGCTAGAACCCAAAGCCGTAAAACCTAGGGAATTAAAAAAAATCGTTTCTGTCAATTGTTACGTCAAATCACTCAGTAGTCTCAGTCAGTCGGTCAAATCAGTACTATAAACATTGAATGGTTTAATACTGTCTAAAACTAACTAGTGTGTACTTGTGTGATTTATCTCATAAATAAATTTACTTACAATGGATACGGACAATTTAACTAAACAGGTACGAGTTTTGATACAATTTGTTTTTTGTTCAAAAATACCACGTGTACATGTTTTGATCAAAAATACCACGTGTAAATATTTTTAATGTTATAGGCAGAGGAGGTGGAGGCCCTGAGCTCCATTTATGGTAGTGACTGGATCACAGAGAGTGAAGCCTCTAGATCCTACAGCATTAAAATTGTAGAGAACAAAAATGAAGTAAGATTGTATGTCACTTTGCCTGATGATTATCCAGCCAATTCGCCACCAAAGTATGAGTTATCTGCTCCATGGATGAACAGGAAGGCTAAAGAAGAGCTCCATAAACAACTGAAAGAAGTTTATTTGTAAGTTTTCTTACTAATACATAATGGTCCATAATGCTGTAAATAGTAAATTTTTATATGAAAGAAAATTAGCACCTAGTCATTACAGACACTTCAAAATGTGATTTAATTATCAAAATCAAAATCAAAAATGTTTATTGACACTGCAAAAATTACATATACATGTCTCTTGGCCTGCAAACTAAGTATAAACTTGTAATATGGAGGCCAAGATGATTCCCTCTTATAATTATACATACAGAAAAAAGAGAAAAGAGAGTTTCAGTCTATCATATGCTCATAAGCCTTACCTGTTGCATGGCACTCTGATCAAATCTAAGTTTCTCACATCTGGTGGTTGCCAACCAGCCATCTTATGCAACTTTATAAGTCATTAAGTTATCATAAACACTATGAGTTATGGTTACGAATGTTAAACTTTTCTATCAATTGTAATCCATTTTGTTGATAAGCAGCTTGAAGTACAAAACTATTTTGATTACAATTTAATTATTCTAGTGCCTTTTAGCTGTAAAGTCTACAGTAAAAATAATCAGAAGATGTTTGTTTGTTATGATTTTGAATATAAACCTTTATTTTCCAGAGAATATGTTGGAGAAACGGTGATTTTCCAGTGGGTTGAAAAGATAAGGGAAGTACTGCAAGCTATCAAACCACAAAATCAGAAACAACAGACCAAACCAGAAGCAATTGTGTCATTAGATTTGGCTCTTGTAAGTATCGCCTAAGTTTCTAAAACATTTTATTTATAAACTTAAAAACATTTGATTCATCAATGTCGTAATAAATTCCATAAGTCCCCACGCTGGCCAAGCGCGGGTTGGGGACTGGCAAGACAATGATGAGGCTACGTAATCTTATGTATGTATGTGTAAACGTATGTGTACCCTCTCCTGAGAGGAGACCCGAGCCCAGCAGTGGGACATTATGGGTTGTTGATTGAATAAATTCATAGCTAATATACCCTAGTATATCTACTATTATTTGTATAGAAATAGTTTTATTCTTATTACTTCTGGAAGTGATCTTGATGATCCAAGGTGTCTCGCCTAGTATTCTGCCACCCCAGGACATGCCATTTAATAGCTGGCGTTTCTTCCTCCTCCATGCATGTTCTGCATAGGGGGCTAGCTTTTACACCAGGAGTGAAAAGATGTTTGTTCAGTAGTGCATGACCAGTTAAAAGTAGAGACGTGGGCCTTTGAGTTGCATCAACTTCAGTAACAATCTGGGATTGATCGCTGGCAGGGCCTACTTGGTCTACCTGCAGGTACAAAGATTGAACCAATATGTATAGTGTTCTATCTGGTAGTCTGTCTGTTGTGGGCTCAAGTAATGGTGTCAAGATGTGTATGTTTAGGTCCTCAGAGAATACTCCAGAGCCAGTGCAAGGCCTTGTTTTTGATCTTTCCATGAAGATTCTTTACTCTCTTGTATTAAGTCCTACTTGGGGGTCCTTGTGCAGTTATATCTTGTACTTGCCTCATAAAAGATTTCCTAGCCCTAGGCGCTCTCCAGCGATCATATTTGATTTCATTTGCGAACATTAAGATTGTGCATTTCATATATATGTATGGCCTTAACCCTCTCCTGAAAGGAGACCCGAGCCCAGCAGTGGGACATTATAGGTTGTTGATGATATATAAGTTCGTATTTGATGTTCATGTTTAAAAATCTCAGAACACTGCAGTGTTTTGGTAGTTTGTTTTGTTATTTTTAGGCGCAAAAGACACGCCTTGAGACATTATATTTAGACGCCTTTAACTTTATATTTGTATGTTAACAATGAATAAATTGCATTTTTTTTTAAACTTAATTTTATTTACTTTTGATTTCATTGTATGAAATACGACATTAGGAATATAATAGAAGTTAGTAATTACTTAATTACATTTAATGTGATCCTGTATGCAATAGTTATTAGTGCAATGATAATTAATTAAAGCACTTTCTAAACAATTAATATCCAACTCATTTAATGAATGATTAAAAAAATAATTACTGTCTGATTGCTAAATCTATGACATTGAGTAATTATATTAATTCTTCATTAATTAACACTCGTGTACTAAGTACTTTGAGACATCATTCTTTATTTTCATTACGTACATAAATTTTTTTTTCGCTGGTGTATGAACTTACAATACTCTTTGCACATTAATGGCATAGCAACCACTTTAAACATCACACAATGTATATTGATTAGATTGATAATAATTTGCGAGGGTTAGTATGTGTAGTGGTTTGTGTAACACGCATTTATAAAGGAACAATGAATAAAAATAGCGCATAGTTTGGGACTAGATAGTGTAGGGAGAATGTGGGTTAATTATGTTATAACTTTATTGTTTGTTTACAGTTGAACATTAACTGCCCAGAAATCACTCACGGAGAAGTGATTATTGATAGAAAAAGCTGTTTCCAAGGACATGCGGCAGAAGTGCATTGTGCTGAAGATGTACAGTAAGTATATCATCTCAATTTACAGAATAAGTTATATTCAATTATCAATTTTGTATAAGAGTGAGTAGTGATCACTATACTCATTAAAAATGCAGCATGCTGACCCACACTATGGCGGGTTCAATTTTAATTTTAAACCCTATTATCAACACGTCTACCCAGTGTTATGCATACAGATTAACTAATACTTTTATATCATGAGACGTTTGTCGTAAATTGTTTTGTTGTAATTTATTAATTTTTAAAAAGGCAACTTCCATATTGATTACAAGGTACTTTACAAATACACCTACATAAAACGGGTAAAAAAGAAATACCCAGACTCGAGACAACAATTGTTGATACAACAGCAATATTTTGACACATTGACATTGATTTAATGAATATTCAAAAATTGGGATTTCAACAAAACCAAAATAAAGTTTTGAAATATTCTACAAACTTGTTTCTAATGTTATTAGGTAATAGCCGACTCATGTCTACTTCGTTGGGCGCTAACCGCCCGCTTTTCTTCGACTTGACTTAGAAATACTATTATTTTATTTTTTTGTTCGACCATAATAAAATATGGCCTATGTCACTCATGACATGAATAGTGTCGCTGTCTGTTAGTGAAATAATTTTCAGAATCGGGTCAGCATTTCCGAAGATTACCTACCCTATACAAACTAAGTTAAAAACTTTAACTCTTTATAATATTAGTATTGATCAAGTATTAATGTAAAGTTATACATAAAAATAAACAGTTCCAATTAAACAAAAACTTAACTAGGACAGATTGTCCTATTTATTTATTCCCAAAAAAATATATACTAAAACATACTTCATTATCTTCTATTCCAGGGCTGTCCTTACAAAGCTAAAGCAGAATAAGAAAATTCTGAATGCGACTCACAATATATACGCTTACCGAATAGAGCGTAAAACATCAAAAGGCACAACGATGCTACAAGATTGTGATGATGATGGCGAGACGCACGCTGGAAGTAGAATGCTGCATCTACTGCAGATACTGGACCAAAAGAATACACTAGTTGTTGTCTCTCGGTGGTAAGTTTTAAATCTTATTTCAACAAACCATCTTGTATCAACTAAAACTTCAGATTAAAAAATAAAGTTAGATGGACTGTATAGAACACGAAAGTGAAACTACCAAAGAAAATACAAATCAGAAAGCGAATATGATCTCTCGGCAGTGTTTGACACACCGCCATGCTGTTTTAACGTCACGAATTGTTTTTGATTTTATGATCAAAATGCCGTCTTTTATTTTTAAACACCAGGAAAGTAGTTCCCAAAAATAAAAAAAAGCAGATGAAATATCCTTTCACAGTTACATAAGTGATGAAGTTGATTATTTGCAATAAAGTGAATTTCTATTATCCGGCAATATTAAAAAAAAACAGTGAAAAGTGAAAATTGCTAAGAATTTTGATTTATTATTAATATCTAAATATAGATTATATTATTATAATTTTAATAAAAATAATATAATAATTTAGTGATATTTTTTAAATGTTAAAGCACCCATTTTTCCAATCTTAACATCAACAAAACAACAGTGCCTTTTTTCTACTACTGTTGACATAAAAGTGTCGCTGCCGGTTGTCATGCACACTTAAATAATAAACGGCGTCATATAATTTGTTAGGTATATTCCTTCTGGCTTTCTTTAATAATTTGAGACCAAGACAATATAATATAATAATACTAACTGACCCACGCAACTACGTCTGCATGTCTTTAGACTCATATTCGACTCTTATTGGTCTAAGTGTGATGTTAACTATCCTTGTTCACTCGCTAAAATCAGTCGCAAGACACAAGTTCTCATCTTTTTGCAAAAGCACAACAATATCGTATTCTTTTTTCGTCTATATTGATGGAATGCATAATTATTATTTCATAATAGTACTATTAAAAATTGGACATTATTAAAAATTTTGTTAAAAAATTAAAATTTTCGTTGTTTTTAGGTACGGCGGTATCCAGTTAGGTCCCGACCGGTTTCGTCATATTAACAATGCGACGAGGCAAGTGATAGAACAAGCGGGCTTGTTGAAGAAATGACGATTAGCGTAAAATTTATGTTTAGGTGATAAACTAACATTGGGATTAAATTAATTTCACGGACTTCATTATATGTATATAACCAATTTATCATGTAGCAATGGCTATTTTCTAACGCCATTTTTGTTAAAAATAGACTGTTCAAAAAGGCGGGAATGTAGTCAAACATTTTCTAACTATAAACAATTTGGCTAAATATTGTGATCTAATTTTAAATAATTTTGCTCCCGCCTTTTAACTTAACATTCTCGAATTTAAAACAAAATCTGAGCAAGCAGTATTTATAGTAGTTTCAAAAAGTAAATCTAATTTAATCCCAATTTCTCTATTTTGTATAGAATTTTTATTTGTACTTTTTCAAATAAAAGTAGTATATTTGTCATGTACAAATTTAGATTTTAATTACTATGACTGAAAATGTAGAACTGATTTATTTAACTATTTTAGTTTTAACAATTGAAATTTTGTGTACATACTCAAAGTATTTTTAATATCTTGTGTGTGTGGAGGTATGTATCCGATTAGCATTTGGTGGTATTAAGAAATATGAATATGTGACCACAGAAGTTGAAAGAGGCGACCTATTATACATATGACTTTTGTTTCTTGTTTGTATTACCTAACAGGGTTTACAACTCAAAGTGTAACTTGTTGCAAGACGTATAGCGCTCTACATAAAATTAAATAAAATTGTTTTAGTTATAATAAAAAGCGTCTTGAGTGGTAGTCGTGTTTATTGGAGGTAAATGGTTTTAATCGTGTGGATATTTCATATACATCCGACTCATTGTGTAAAGTATGGACCTAATGATATTATACATATTATATTGGCTCGTATCGTCTCATTATCGCATTGTTCAAACTAATTGAAGTGTGCATTGTACTCGCGCATGCGACGTTACAGGACAGGAAGGAAAAGTAATAAATTGAAAAATACAGTGAGTCCATAGAGTAATGAAGCCGGAACCATAGACTTCGTTTCAACGATGGAGTTTTCGGGGACAGTTTCTTTGGATTATAATGAAGTAGTATACTTTATAACTGCACGTCCGCAACGTTGAGGTTTAAGTGGTCGCCACGCTGCTTTTAACTGTACTGACTGTTATGGGTTCGATCCCCAACAATAGCAACACTCGTGTGATCCATAAATTATTGTTCTATGTTTTTTGTGTTCGTTTCATATCTGTTTGTAAAGTCACGAATAAAACCACGTATCTTTAATAATAGTACATTTTATCTGTGATTTCTACTATTGTATCGAGTTTTAAATGTGATTCAATTAAATATAAATAATATCTGTACATCTATAAGTGGTTTTTTATTTAAATTATTCTTGTATAAATCGATTTAGTCAGCAAATATGTTATTAGAATTGTTGACATGAATAATATTATGGTAATTATTATTAAGTAAATACATTTAAAGAAAAGAAACCCAGTTTGGTTACATCTTGACGTTGAGAATACATCTGAAGCGTCCAGTTAAATACTATGTGCAGTATTATGGAATAAAACCTATTTTATTTGCGAAAAAGGTTAATAATCTTTAGATATTTTAATTTAACATTATTCAAATGTTGTTTATACGTGCTAATTCTGTTGTTTTGTCACGAAACAAAATTTCACCAAAATTATCGTATTATATTCTGGCAATTTTTAAAATGGTATTTTTGTAGGTTTGTATTTAGGTAACATTCATTTGTAATGTGACATGTTAAAACATCTTTGACAGAAGAAAAACATACCGCTCATGGTACGTTTAACACAATTAGCATCGATCACGGCCATTCTAAAAATTAATTTTATTGATTTTACTTACATTAACTGGTTTTACACAAAAACAAAGTGTATAAATGTAATATTTTATTTCAATATTTACAATACAGTGATTTCATTATGTTATATTTTATTCCTAGCGTTGTTGTCTGCAGTTTTAACTGTTATGCATTGTTTGTCTAAGAATCTTAACAGGTCCTGCAACAAAGAAAATATTGGTTAGGTTCAAATTAAACGATTGTATAACACCCTCCTGTTTTAATTTAAGAAAACTGTATTTAGCACCTCATAGCACCTTTAATTTTCATGGCGTTTCGTCAAACTGGTAACTTAGGTCTGAAATGTTTGCAATCACTATTTTTTTAATGCAAATTGACTATAAAAACTTGGAACCAAAAGCTAGTTTTGGATATCATATATACTAGTAGTATTAAAAAAACTACTATATTCTTCTGTAACCGCTGAAGCGATTTCTATGAAATGTATTAATAATAAGATTATGCAGATACTGGTTGGCAAAAGTGCCATAATGGGCTTTTACGCATCTGCCAGTGGAAGGGTTAAGACTACTACAGACCATGTCGGGAAGGCCGCGCGAGATAGCTACCGATAGATACACACTCAAAGTAACATTTCTTTTGTACGAACTGACATCCATGCAATAGGATAGTTGACTGTATCGTAAATGCCGATGTCTCTTTCATGAAAACGAATATTACCAAAACATTTTGGAAAATATAATTATTACAGCTTTTCATATCTATTACATTCAGTTATCCGATTTTAATCAAATAAACATTGAAATATATTGCTCAATTGAGTAGTTTAAAACAGTGACGTCACAAGTTTGTATATGTGACATTTTTCATAAAAAAAATATCATTTTGACAGATGATAAAAAGTAACTAATTTAACTAAGGTGTCAACTATCCAATGACCAGCCAGCATGGTGACAACCCTATATAACTTGTAGATGTATTTACATTCTTTAGTAAACTTACCTTTGGATCATATCGATGGCCGTATGACACTAAGTCTTTGTGTATTATATCAATGTTAACAGGTTCATATTTCAGAATAGCTTCCCTGAGGCTCCGTCTACTAGATACGTAGTTGTGGAATGCTATGTGTAATGGTACTCGACACGAGTGGACCTGCAACACATGTATATAGGATCAGATATATATTGTTTTCTTTTCTTTATGTGTGTAACTCGCTCTAATCGTCGTTTGCGACAAAGTGGTGTGTCGGAATCGAACCAACTATAACCAGGAGTGCCACTTTGTGTCCTTTGCCTTGAAACTGAAAACCGGTGCAAAACAGGGCTTGCTCTGTGTTGCACCGGTGAGTGAGGATACCGGAGGACTATACCCAAACGCCTCTCCCCAAAGGCTGGTAACGAACTTATGACGCGGTGTTGCGTATACAATACAATATAGACAATAAGTCTGCGCCCATGCCTAAGATTCCAAAAAACTACATAATGAAATTTGTCAGATGTAAAAAAAAAAAACAACTCACCTTAGCTTTTTCTCTTTTCTGAAACACCCAATCCTCAGGATCACAGTCTACACTCTTAATATTCGGCAAATCGCTTGTTACTTCATATGTATTCACATTTTCTTGATAACAGTTGAGGTTTTTCGTCGGAGAATTCATATTCATATCATCGTCATTGATATTCCTAGGAGATTTTGATTTACGTATAGTCCTTTGTTTCCGTGGAGATTTTGTACTTGAATGAGCTTCATTAGGCTTTCTAGGTGATTGTAGAGGAAGAACGATTGCGGTTTCTAAAGGTACGGATGAGTCTTGTCTGCGTTTTTTGGAAGATGGTTGTTCATCATCTAAATAACTTTCAATCACTGGATGTGTTTGATTATATAAGTGAGTGAGGATTTGAATAGCTGAAAAAAATACATAGGTACTTGAAAACGCTCTTGATTTTATTTCTTAGTTTCACCAACAGAATTTGAAACAACCAACGAACACCACCACCACAAGGCCTATGTCCACTGCAGGACATGGGCCTTGGAGAGGATGTTTTGGCGTACTATATCATGTTTGTTTCATATTTTCCTTTCTTTTTTGTGTTATCCTGCCTAGCTAGCTCTCTCTTACGACGATACTTCGTATTCTCAATATGTCCCGACGCTGAGAAGTTAGTTGTTCAAAAGCTCTAATTCCAGGAATTATACATTAGATTTGTTTTTTATTAGTGTATTGAGACAGGTTCCTGATAATATAACACTAAGATAATGCAAGTAAAACTACGGAAGTGCTGGCAGGCGCTGGGAGGGGTCCAGATATGTTTTTTTCATTAACGTTTGGAACCGTTTGGAATTGTCGGAATAAAACCGACTAAAACCACCCGGTGTGCCACTCTGCGCCTGAGACGGGAGAGATCCGGGAACCGCTTTCTGATGCCATCGGGAATCATTCTTTTACTAACTTAACCTTTTTTTTTATTAAAAGACAACTCCCGCACTAGGAATAAGCCGTGTCGCAGGGCACTCTACAAACATGCATAAAACGAACACAGAACACCCAGATTCAGAACAACAATACTTAGATCAAACAAACTGTTGTCGCATGTGGGGTTTGAAGCCCCAACATTCAGCGACAAACCACTAACCATTCATGCAATAAAGTTAAATATATGAGTTACCTCTCTTTCTTTTGAAAGGTTTTAATCCATATTTGTCTAGCTCCTTATTACGTTGAGGTGTTGTCATTAATGCATAATCTACCATTGGCGTAACATTATTTGTTTTGATTACATATTCACTGTTCTTAGGCGTCACAATAGGAATTGTATTCCTATTATGATTTGTATTGCCTGCTTTGTTTGGTGAACAACAAGCATCTATTTTATCGTCATGATCTGTAGCTTTTTCCGTTCTTCCTATGTTTATATCTGGTAAATAACTTTCTTCTAAAGAACCATTCTTATCAGATGAACATGATAAACAATTTTCTAAATTTTCACTTTCAATGTTGTCATCCACAACAGAAATACCATCAAAATCGTAGTCAAAATTTGCCATTGGTTGGTCAAGTTTTGATTTATGAAGAGAATAGTCAAGTTCTTTATCAGTCAAATCAAACACTTCAGAAGTTTGACTAACATTTGATGTTAAATCATTGTTACTATCAACTATTTCTAGATCATTATCATTCTGTGGTTGTACAATTGAACTATCGCGATCTAAATCAAAGTTCTCTTTTAAAATGCTTTCATTGCCACCACCATCACAAATTTCATCATAATCTATTGAAATATCATTTTTTTTTCCAAGATTACTATTGTTTGGTATATTTTTAACATAGATTAGTCTTGGACAATCCCTCTGATCAGTAGACTTATCTGATGTTTGTATTAAATCTATATTTTCTTTGCTTAGATTATTAATACTATTATTATCTGTAGAGCTATCTGATCTTTGTGTTAAATCTATATCTGAATCTTTGCTTGGATTAGTAATACTATTATTCGCATTACTATGTTCAACATTGGCAATATTTTGATGGTCATCTGAGTGATCATGTATAAAATCTTCATAAAAACTTAGTTTTGAGATTCTTTCTTTTGGCAAATTATCATCTTTTATAAATTCTTCTCCTACTTGTGTCAAATCAAATATCTGTTCATCCTCTGTGACTTCTGGTTTTTTCACTTTATCAACAGCACTTAAATATTCTTCCTCTTTTAAAATTATTGTATCATCTAAGTCTGTTTGACTCTTTTGTGTTCTAACTAGATTAATTTCAGGTAAATCATCACTCTCCACACTAGATTTGGATGATTGAGTTAGATCCATAGACTCAACTTTTTCTTTTACTACATCTCCTTGTATAATTGCTGCTTTTATGTTTTCATTTTCATTAGAACTTTGCGTTAGGTCAATTTCATCACTCAGTTCTTCAACAAAGATTTCACTTTTTGAAATAATTTTGTTGTTACTTGTAGAAGAATTTATAAAAAGGTCTATACATTCTATGGGACTTTTATTGACAGTTGACCTGTTGTCTTCTTCAATATGACTTACAGCAGGATCAGTTTTATGTACATTACTTTCATTGAAACTATTATCTGGACTTTCAACCATAAAATTTCGAGTATTACAATTCATTTCTAGTATAGAAGTTTCATCAGGGCTTTGTGTCAAATCTATTTCTTTCACATTTCCCTTAATACCCTGTGATGCACTTATAGCACATTCAGTCATCTCCATAAAATCATTATGAATAATTTTAGTTGCATTTGTACATATAGACTCTGCTTTTCCAAAATGGATATTAGCACATTCAGTCAAATCCATATTACTTCCTTCCTCGGTAAAAAGTTTAGTTTTCTGTTCTTGGGATAAAACTTGTTTAGTTGATTCCATTATGCAAGACACCTCATCATCAAATAAATCTGGAGAACAGCTTCTATACTGCTCTTGAACTGTAAGAGTATTAGTTGTAACTTTACCAAATTCTGATGATTTTGAAAGAATGATTTCATTTACTTTAACCTCTTCATCAATATTAATTGTAACATGATCCAATTTGTTTTCCTTATCATCTTCTTTGACTTTATAGTTTCCTTCACTTTCTGGTTCATCTTTTGGTACATTAGAATCTATTAACTTTTCACTATCTAATACTTTAGATGTAATAATTCTATTTGCACTTTTTATAGGGCCACTTAGTATAATATCAAGCTCATCCTGTGAGCATAATATTTCACTAAAATCCATTGTACTTTCCTCAAAAAACTGAGGGCTTACAGGTCTTCCAGGTATCACAGCCCAATTTTTTAGCAAAGACCCAATACTTGTATATCTTTCTATTAAATTAGCTAAACTGTTAACATAAAAAATGTTATTATTTTTCATAAATTCATATTCTAACTTAGTAGCTATATTGAAAATGGGTGTACATGATTGATATGATGATCCTGCAATTGGTTTATAGTCTAATGTTTCAAATAATATTTGAGAAAACTTGTTTCTTATTTTCTGATGTTTTTCTTCTTCACTTATATTGAGCAGTTTATATTGTTTCCTGTGCTTTTTAATCCTACTTTTTGCAGTTATTTTTAAGTCAGGTACTTTGAAACCATATTCTTGTAAAGTAGTCCTTATCCTTGCACTTCTTCCTTGTGGTTTTGAAGTAGAAACATCATCAACTACATCAGTTTGAAGTGATTTTGATAAAGCTATTGCAACCTGTAGATGTTCAGAATCCACATCAATGCCAGACCTTTTACACACATTTTCAAACTCTTTAGTATATGATATTAATTCATTTTTCTTGCCTTTCAAAGCTGTCCTGATATCTTTTTGACCCTTTATTCTCTTTGTGACTTTTCTAGCTTTTGTTTTAACCACCTTTTGTGTAGTTTTAGGACCTTTATAGTTGAGTTTAGTTTCCTGAAAGTCAGAGAGACTTTCATCCATAGCAGTCTCGCTGACAAAGTATTTACTCCTAACACATTGGCTGAAATGCAGAAAAAATAAAACAAATTATAAATGAAACTTTTTTTATTAACTACATAATTTAAAAAGATAAACATTACCTATGGTCTATACTCATAACATTATTTATCTGGCAAATCTGGTCTTTGACTTTCTTCAATAATTTTTCTGATTGTGTCACCTGTCCTGGTGGGTAGCCCACTGGCAATCATTTGTCTTCTTTCAACTTCTTCTATTGGATCTTCATACAATACATAAATAGCTTTGCGTAAATTTTCCGTAATTGAAGTAAAACTTAAAAGATAAAAAACATTATATTAATCTATGTCTAAGGAGTATACTAATAACTAATGAATTGGGGATTTTTTAATTTTGATATGTTTTTAAATAGCTAAATATTCTTTAAAAATAGATTATTTTTGTGTTTAACCTGCCTCAGTAACCAGAGGTAGTATATATTATTATATAAATACATACTTCTTCTTTGTGTTGCTTTGAATCATTAATATTCCATTATATTTGATAAGAATACCATTAAAATTATAAAAATAGGTAAGTTTAAAAAAAGAATACAAAGTAATTATTTTATTTCCTTCTGCATGTTCTGTTATTTATGACTATGGAATAAATTGGTCATTACACACATATAAGTCATTATTATTGATGTTTTGTACTTTTTTTTAATTTTTCTGTAATACCAAAGGTTATTATGTAGTTAGTATTATTTAAAAATAGCCAAATGAGGTATTAAATACGACAAAAAAAACTCAATTACCCAAAACATTTATAATTCAAATTACGGTCAAAGACTCATGAACGCCAAGGCATTTGACGTAGTAATATATTAAGTATAAAATGTATATTTATATTGAAGATTGATGAATAGTTTTATGTTCGGTGTCGGAGTTAAGTCGGTCGGGATTAAGTTCCTACATTTTTCATTACATCTATGAAGCCTAATAAATCAGTTAAAGTCAGAGTAAACCTTAACCTCAAAACTTACTTCATAACTATTAATGTTAAACATACTTACTGAAAAAGTACTCCACATACTATTCCTATACTTAGCGCACCGGCTCCTAAATAGTTTCGGAATGTCGCAGCTGGAGTACCTTTAATTTTTCTAGGTTTCCACTTTGATGTATCAACCCCGATGGCCATTTTGAATTTGTAATCCTATTCCATCATGATAATTATTTAAAAAATAGGGATAATTAAAAACTAATGCAGTTACTATACCACCTCTTTTATTTGGAAGATAGAGCAACAAAAAGTATTTAAAAATTTATAAGAATTGCAAATTTTTTAAGAAAGGTTAACAATAACATGAACAATAACAAAGTTTTGAAAAATTGTATGTGTTGATCTGTTGCAAAGTTGTGCAAAGGAACGTTATCGTAAAGACGTCAAACACATGAATGTTTACACTCGAAAAGGAAGATGTCAATAGTGTTTGTCCAAAAGATCTTAAGATCAGCTGTTTGTTTTTCCTGTATTTTCTAGTAGGAGCAGTAGTTGTAATAAACCAGTTTTAACAAAAAAAAAACAAATTTGAGTTCTGCGCATAGTGTGAAATAGTAAATAAATACTAGTAACGTCTATTAGGGAAAGCATATTGCCGCAAAATGTCTTTACTTCAGAATTTAACTTATAGAGATTATCAAAAAGCTTTAGAAATGAGTCAACGACAATGCGATATAATAGCAAAATTAGCTGACTTAAAGTAGGTATTTACGACAAGTTTACTGAATAATTTATTGTTTATGAATTAATAAAATACTAATCTGTATTCCAGACTAACATTTACGGACGCTAAAAAACCAGGAGAACAGCTGATAAAGTTGATGGACCGATCTGGTTTCTCTGTAGAAGAGTATCAGAAATTCGTTGTCACATCTTTAAATGTGAAAACGATCACTACGTATTACAGACCAAGATCAAAAGTAGCTATATTGGTTGCTAATGATAAATATTTACATTTATCTAAGTTGATTACTCCGTCTGTAGACTGTGACTCATTAGCAGTGCACTTGCAGAGTTTAGGATTTATTGTCATACTTATAAAAAATAGTACTGCTATGAAATTGACTATTATTTTGAAAAATATTTTTGACATTTTGGAGGAGAATTCTTATTGTAAGTAACCTAAATTTAATTTACCCCCACTCGTAAAAACTATTTAACTTTAGAAAATGATTCTGTGTTACTTTTCACTTTAGATAAGTGTAACTTTAAAGTTGAAAATAACATACAACCATTGTTTAAAATTAAATGATGTTTATGTATAAATATTGTCAACAAATGTGTACTTATAAGAATTAAACTTGTTCAACCTAAAGTAAATTAAATTAATATTGCACTTAACATCTACTATCACAACACACTTAAGTATGATTTATTTCAGGCTTCTTCTTCTTTGGTGGACATGGTTGCCAGATAGGAAATACAAAATGCATGCTAGGCATTGACAGTCCCACGGAAAACATTACGTTAGAACATATAGTAACTGAAAACTTTGTCTTGAAAGAATTAGAAAGAACCAAACAAGATCTTTGTATACTTATCATGGACATGTGTAGGATATATTTAGACAGGTAAGTCTTTCTAAAAATTATGAGAAATTTCTTTGATATTGTAGGTACAGTATATATGTATTGTTTATCCATAAACAAAAATTAAATAAAATAAAAATTCTACTCTGACATTGTACATACACTTTCTTTTAAAATTTTATACATCTTAAATCCTAAATCCTAGTTTTCTATGAAGTCGCTTCCTCAGAGAATGCCTCCCCTTCTTCCTCCACAGAACAAAAACAACAACACTTTCTTTCCCAAATATTGCCACATCTTTCTATAAATATTCTCTTGGTGTCCATTCCAATAATCTTTTTGTTGTCTTTTATTCTACATATGTGTGTATCAGATTATCGGTAGGTACTTACCACATGACATATATCTTAATGTTGTATGTAGGTACATATCAAACTAATTGAGTTTTCAATAAATTATTTGAGTTTATATATGTATATATTAATGTTTGATGATAGTTTATTAAATTAGCTGTGCCCCTTCATATGTTTGTATTTTAATCTGACTACAAGGAAGGTCTATGTATGTTTGTATATTCCACTGTAGCGGTTAAACTACTGAACCGATTTAAATTAAAGAAGTTTTAATAAATTCGTAATAATGGCCTGAGTGGCATAGGCTACATAAATTTTATTATTAATAATAAATATGTTTAATTAATATCCCGGATACCGAACACAACGCCGCCTAGTCCCGAACTAAGCAGAGCTTGTATTATGGGTACTAGATAACTGATATAAATACAAATACTTATTTGTAAATACAAAAAAAAAATATGTATGGCCCTGCCAAAAGCAGAATCCAAGAATGCAGACAATGCAACATGCAGCATAGTTAGGCACACTGTGGCGGCCTTGTGATGCTTCTGCATCATTGGGCCTTCGGTCTCGCACTCACCAACGAAACACGACAACACGAACTCTGTCGTTTCACGTTGATTTTACGTGCGAGGGTAGTACCAGCTCGGCCCATTGGTGCTGAAATTAGCGTGGCTCTACTATCTTTTATTATACATAGAAAACAACCAAACTTCTAAACAAATATTTGCAGATCGTACAAACATTTGGCCCAACACGGGATCAAACCCGAGACCTCAAGGACAGCAGTCGCATACGCTGCCACTGCGCCACCATGGCAGCCTAAATTCAGTAGTAAATTTGTTAGTTAAAATTTTGTAAATTATACAAATACAAGATTGAATATTTCTGTCGGCAAGGGATGACACAGACGAAGTTTTGTGAGTCAGCTATGTATAATATGTATTTATTTACAAAAATATAAGTAATCTAACAGTCAATCTACGTTTAATAGTACAAGCTAGCTAACTAGCTAATGGCGTTGTGTATGGTGTCCAAAACTACTACTAATTATTATTTTTTTATTAACTTAATTAAAATTAAAAACATAAGTAATCTAACAGTCAATCTACGTTTAATAGTACAAGCTAGCTAACTAGCTAATGGCGTTGTGTATGGTGTCCAAAACTACTACTAATTATTATTTTTTTATTAACTTAATTAAAATTAAAAATATAAGTAATCTAACAGTCAATCTACGTTTTATAGTACAAGCTAGCTAACTAGCTAATGGCGTTGTGTATGGTGTCCAAAACTACTACTTATTATTATTTTTTATTAACTTATTAAATAAAAATTAATAAAAAAGTAATAATAACTACTTATTATTATTTTTTTATTAATTTTTCTTTGTAGACTTAGGATCAGTTAGTAACTTATGTTAAATGATAAGTAGGTACAAAATGTTTGTATCACCATCATAGTATAAAATGAAGTCATTTACGCTGTTTGTTCGATTAGATCTTTTAAACTACGCAATGGATTTTGAAGCAATTTTCAGCATTAGATAAAGTAATTCAAGAGGAAGGTTTCTATGTATAACACATGCATATTATAGTAGGGAAAAATTGAGAATTTCCAAGATTACCGTTCGAAACCTGGATGCGTTACTATTTAATATCAATAAAAAGCTAAATATTTAATATGTATTTTAGGAAATCCAACCCTCAAATATATTCATTAATTCACACAGTAGACGATGAATACGCGATACATAAGAATCTTATAATCGCATACACAACACAAACATCTCAGGGCGCTTATGAAGTGTTACAAATCGAATGTTCTAAAACTATTGCCTCTGACGTCACTTACGAGTTACAAACAGGCGATACTGATAAGATAGTCCCTGGAGCGAGTCAGTATGTGAACGTCTTGTGTACCAGGATAACAGAAGATTTGGATGTCAGCAAGATGTTGGATAAGGTTCATGAAGGTTGGTATTATTTTTAATAATTATATTCTAAAGATTTCAAAAGCTTTGATTTTATAAAGAAACTAGCTGAGCTGGCAAATGTTGTTTTGTCATAAAAATAAAATTTAGAGGTTATCTTTATCCTTTAGGGGTATAATAAATAGATGTTGGCCGATTCTCAGACCTATCCGATATGCATAAAAATCGCTCCAGCCCTTTCGGAGGAGTTTAGTGACACCGCAACACGAGAATTTTATAAATTTGACTGTGTTCATTTGTTTCTTAGCGCGATTAGGAGTTTGAATCATTTTGAAAATTTATCAGAGACCTCTTCCATGGTAGGATACAGAAATGCAGACCTGCGTAAGGTCGGTCCAGCACTGTACAATTTGTGTATGGCCTAGTGGTTTAATCGATCGCAACGCCCCTTCGTACTTGCCCAGTGTAGTGGGTTCAAATCCCACATGGGGACAACACTTTATCTAACTCACAAATTTTGTTTTTCTAAGTCTGTGTGTTCTTTGTATCCGTTTCGTGTATGTTCATAAAGCCCCCCGCGACACAGGGTTTATTTCAAGTCCCGCACCAGTAGTTGTCCAAATAAAACTAATATGGCAAGCGCGACTGACGTACGTACCCATGTGAGTCGGTAAACACAATTATAATTTAATAAACTTTCACATATTTTACTTTTTCTCCATATAAACAAAAATTTTTTTAGCGAGAAAAAGTGTTATAGCATTAATGCTGGAACAAAAGTTTTTTATCAAAACGAGTACCTACCTAACTAAAAAAAAACGCGATAGGTCAATTTTGATCCTCAATTCCACTTATTTCGAAATCCAGACCACAGCCACGGCCGGTCGAGCCCTGAAACTGACCTGAGAAAGAATTGAAATAGCAAGATGAATATTAAATTATTCTTTACAGATATAGAGCACGCGGAACATGCGTTAAAAAAGCAAAGACCCATAAAAGTACAATGCGGCACGGCGAAAAGGTCTCTATACGATCCTAGTACAGGTAAGCATTTATGTTTAATTAAACTTTTTTCAAAATGAAACTACTTTATAATAAACCTGTATGTGGCGACTTCCACATACATACACAACATCCCAACATCCCATATAGCGCAACAGGAACACACTACAGCGCCATCTACCGAAGATACTTCGAACTACGGGGTAACGAATGAAACTAAGAAACTACCAATCCTAAATCCCGCAATAGAAGTTCTCGCGCCGATTAGCATATCAGCATATATACAACATCCCAACGTCAACCGTTGGGCAGTGACCCGCCAGGCATGATAGCCTCGCCTGGTCGGAGGATCCTCCCTTTGTGTTGGGGGAATATATGACCCGTTCCTCCACACTGCATGTCCGCGTATTTATATTTAATGTAATAAAAAATTATAATTAACGTAATTCGTAAACATTATCATAGACTACAGACAGTGTGAAAGCTACTCAAGTTAGTAGAGTCAAGCTGATTTCAAAACGAACGCGCGGACTCTCTTATAGCAAATTACGATGCCAGCATTCGCGCTGTCGTGTTTTGTTGGTGAGTGTGAGACCGGAGGCCCGGTGATGCAGAAGCATTGCAATAGGTGTGGGTCACCATGCTGCATTGTTGCATTGTCTGCATTCGCAATGAGTTCCACTGACCACTATTCTCTTTGATTCTGCTTATGCTTTACCACAGAGAAAAGAGTCACTTTGTTGGCTCATATAAACATAAAAGGAAAAGCTACGTGTATTTTTTTATGGAATAGGGGGCGAACGAGCTGACAGATCGCCTGATGGTAAGCGATTAACGCCGCCCGTGGACATTCCAGCCTTTGAGGGATTTGGAGGGGGATGGTGGGAGGGGTCTCCGGTGTCTGGGAGGGGTCCGGATGGCGTAAGAAAGCGGTTCCCGGATCTCTCCCGTCTCAGGCGCAGAGTGGCACAACGTGTGGTTTTAGTCGGTTCGATTCCGACACACCGCCCCGCCGCAAACCCCGGTGGGGTGAAGGCCCGAGGGGATTTCCACACGTAAAAAAAAGGCCCATAATCCAACCCCTTTTCATCCCTCGAAGGCCGGCAATGTACTTGTGACACCTCTAGTATTGCAGGTGTCCATAGGCGGTGGTAATCGCTTAACATCAGGTGATGACGTCTACTCGTTTGCTCCCTACTCCATAAGAAAATATATTTATATATATATAAATATACTTTAAATACCCGAGGGGGTTTCCACAAGTAAAAAAAGGGGGCTTCCAGTATCTTCATTCACTCGGTGAAACATAGCGCAAGCGCTGTTTCACACTGGTTTTTTGTGTATTTTTTTTTATTTTCGTAATAAAAGGCGCGAACATGTCTAAGAGAGGCGTTGGTCCCGGTTGCTTAATTAACATCTCTGGCAGTTGTAACGGGTAGATGAAGTTGTTCGACAAGTCTGTCTACAGAACATCGATATCGCTTAGTACTTGAGTTCTTTAGTTCTCACGACAGACGCCACACGTTAAAATTGACCGACCTCAACCATACAGTCTTGGGAAAAGGCTCGGAGAAACACCACGCTGCCGGCAAACACCTACATGTACTTTGCTGCAATTGAACCCCCCCAAGAGTTGTGCCTATGACCTATATTTGAAAACCCTAATTTCTATTTACAGGTGATACAGCCGCCCTACTGAAATCTTTGCGAGACAAAACCAAGAATTACAGTGAAAACTGTAGTATTTTATGTCAATTAAATTCTTAAAATAAGTTAGCATTCAAAATGGATTTCTATCGTGCTCTTGTAATTTAATATTAAAGTTATTATTTCAATATGTTATATGTATGATGCGTTATTAAGAAATGTTATAATTTATGAATAATTTACTTATTGAATAAACTCAATTATTGTACTAATTGTTAATGTATAGGTTAATTAATGAATCATTTAATTAGTCGTAATGTAACGTACGTCGGTACGTAAGCCTAACAAAAACAAACTCATCATTGATTCGGAGGACTCGAAATCACTTAACGAAAGTGAAAGGCGCTCGTCAGAGCAGCCGAGGCCAATATGGCGGCGGCGGCATATAGTTCCATCAGCTGACCGTGTAGTGTATAGACTATTACTATTACTCATTTGTGCCAGTGCTCCACGCTAATTTATTTGTTTTTGTCAGTGTTTAATGTAAATGTTGTTATTTATTTGCTTTATTAGATTTATTTATTTGCACGTGAGAAAAAGTTTCACTTTTACCGTGGTTTCATAAAACTACACAATACTTTTTTTGTTTTAATGTCACATGGTACATGATGATGATGCAAGGAATCAATCGGACTGTTTATAATGGAGGGTTTTTATTCATATATGTAAATATTGAAACTCGACAGAATTGTAACCCGCTATACTGGTGTAAACATCAAATTTAATTCAATATTTTTGTTCATTATTATTGGGTCGGGCTGCTGTTGGGTTTTTCTTAAAAGAAATTCCCGCGTGTTTCCCGCCCGTGCCTCAGAGAGCACGTTAAGACGTCGGTACCGGTTGTTATGAACATCTATGGCCATCGTTATTGGGAAGTAGCCCTCAAATATACCGACAACTACTTTAACCTTGGAATTCAGTTCACCCTCAAGGTTGCGGAGGTCCGATACCAGTCGCTCTGTGTAAAAACTGATTTTCAGGTAAAGCCGATTGAACTAGTAGCCGACCCCAAATCTTATAAATATAATTCTGTGTGAAGAGTTCAATCATGTTTGATTTTGGGGATTTTACTGTACATATGGCCAACGAAATATCTAGTCGGGAAAACTTGGAGAAGCGATTTCGTTCCCAAAGGGACAGATTCACTTCTGCATTATCTGCTTCTGAATTATTAGTTTAATATTACTCCGAATACTTTGTACTATTGACCATGTGTTACTGCTATGTACTCTACAAATAAGAGATTTTTTGTTTGTACACTTTTATAACTATGAGAAAATGTATTGTATATCTACTTTTATGTATATAAGTGACTTTATCATATACTGTTTTGTCTATTAAATATATTTATATTTTTACAATACATTGAACTACATTTATTATTCTTGACCGAATTATTAAGTGCTAGCTGGTGCCAGCGAGTTCGTCTGTGCACTTACTTGATATTTTGCATAATTCACACAATATGTCTTTATAAATTGTAATCTATGTGTTATAATGATGTATTAGCTGTATTATTGTTAAGTTACATTAAAATCCATTCGGTAGTTTTTACGTGAAAGAATCACAAACCGTACTTACACAAACACTAACAAACACTATTTTTTTTTTTTTTTAAAATACAACTCCCGCATTTGGCATATAGATTCCTGTGTCGCGGGGATCTTTACAAACATACATGAAACGGACACAAAGTACACCCAGACTTAGAACAACAATTTATGGATCTCACAAAGTGTTGTCCCATGTAGGATTTGAACCCACAACACTTGGCGTAGCAGGAAGCGTTGTGGCGACCACTGAAACCACTAGACCAACCGTGCAGTCCTACTAACACTACAAAAAAGTCCATTCATACTTACAAATTTTAGCGTATGTAGGATAAATATTTGCAAAAACAATTTCTGCTGTAAGTTTTTACAACTAACGGGGCTGGAAGTGGTCGACTATGTTGACTATCTAACTGTCTTCGACGCCTTTAGTAAACTCTCCGGTGAATCTATAGTTCAGTGTAAATACTATGTCTTGACTGTACAATTTTTTTTAACTACCTCTATTGTTCCATGTTCCATAATCGTAAGAGCGCTGCAATACATAACAACATTTGTAGTTTTTTTTTTTTTATATATATTTAAGCTGCCAAAATGACTCTGCCCTGCCTGATGGAAAGCATGAGCAGAATCCAAGAGTGGTGGTCACCATCCTCAATGCGAAAAAGAACAATGCAGCATGGTGACCCACACTATGGCGGCCTGGGGGGGAGGGGGATGGT